>MU279363.1:600000-929884 GCA_022385695.1 Xylaria arbuscula | reverse complement strand
AATATCCGTTGAGATGCACGGGCTTTTTCGATATATATTTATATGGGAAATCGGGTGGCCGGTTTAATTAGGTGTCCGGTTAAAGTAAGGGATGCATTAATTAATATGCTAAAATAATATATGTAATAGTAAAAATTAATTAACTTTTATATATATTGCTTTAATAAATAAAACTATAAAAAAAATCTGCGCTTTTAAAGTTAAAAAAATTGCGATTTAACAAAAGTTTGCAAAAAAGCAAGCATATAAAAACATTAAAAAACAACTTAATAAAAAAAACATTAATATAATTATTTTTTCTTGTTAAAAATCTCAGCTTATAAATATATTATAAGCTAATATAATGCAAGCATATAATACATTTATAACTATAAATTTAAAAGCTTTATTTTATTATTAAATAAATGCTATTAAAGTTATTATAATATATTATAAAGTAAAAAAACCCGTTTTTTTAAAATTAATGCTTAAACTAGCATACCTAATAAAATAAAACATTAATTTATAAAAAAAAATCTTATGTTTAAGCTAAAAAAGTTTATTATAATTAAATTAGCTAATAAATAACTTATAAAATGCTTTATTTATATAAGCAAAACAATTAAACTTTTTAAAATAACCTTAATTTTAACACGCTTTATCGCATTTATTATTTTTATTATAAAGCTATATATTATTTTAAACACGTTTATTTAAAAAATTAAACTAATGAAAATTAGTTTATATGCTTTGTTTATAAACTAGTTATATTTTTAAAGCATAAAATATATATGTAAAATTACGTTAAGCTTATTTATAAAATTAAAATAGCTTTTTAAATATTTAAATAAGCTTTTTCCCGCGTGGAAAAAAATTGTTAATATTATTATTAATATTATAATAAATTAATTATATAAATTTATTATTTTTTTATTATATTAATAATTATAATAATAGCTTTATATTTTATTTATGTTTTTAAATTTATATGTTTTTAATATTTAATATAAATATAATATTATTTATTATTAGCTATATATTTAAGGCTTTTTTTTAGCAACCTTTTTTTATTTTTAATAATTGCTTGTTTATAAACACTTTAATAAAAAAATAAAAGCTAAAAATATATAATAAATGATATTTTAACATTTTAGCTAACATTTTTTAGTTTTATTTATATATATTAAATTTTTTAACTATATATATAAAATTTTAAAATTTTAAAACAATATGGTTATTTTTTAATATAACGTTAAAAATAACATTTTAAAAAAAATTAAACTAATATAATAACCTTTACACGCAAACAATATTATTTATTTAAAAAAGTTTTTAACTTTTATTTTAATTTAATATATATATAATGTTAATTTGTTATAATATAATAACTTTTAAATATAAAAAACATTGTTTATTTAAAAATATTTTTAATTTTTGCTTTAATTTAATATATATATATTATTAATTTATTATAACAATGTATAAATAAGCTATATACCGTAAAATTATATATTTAATATTTATAGCAAAATATAATAACAAAAAGCAAAATTTTACATATTTTATAACATTAAAATTATATAAGTAATATAAGGTTTAATGCTTTAACAGCAAATTAAAAGCTATATTAATTAAATTTTTACACTATATTTAAAGCTAATTATATAGCACAATTATATATAAATTTTAATAAAGCTAAGCTATTTTTTTTTATTTAATTTTATATTATTTTATAAAGTTAGCTTAATATATAATATAATTTTAATATTAATATCTTTTGCAATTATTGCTTGCTAATAAAATTATTTTTATTTATTATTTAGTTAAACAAAGTTAAAAAAAAACATAAAAGCTGCTATAATAAACTACACTATTTATAAGCAATGTATTTTTATATATTAAAGTGCTATTATTTATTTATAAATATATAACTTATTTTTTTACTTTAGTTACGCTTATATAAATAGTTTATAATTAATTAATTTAATTATTATTAAATTAATTTTTTATAAGCAAATATTTTTTTTAAAGCACTATGTTAATTTATTATTATAAAAGCTTTTAAGCGGAAAAAAAATATAAACAATTTTGCTTTTGCTAATAAAATAAAAAAAAAACTGCATATTAAACTTTTAAAGTTTTAAAATTACTTTTTAAAAAAAATTTTAATATTATTAAGCATTAAATAAGCTAAATTATTATATTTATTTTATTTTTTTATTGTTTTTTTTATTGTTTTTTTTTGTTTTTTCTTTTGTTTTTTTTTTCGATTTTTTTTTACAAGTTATTTATTATTTAATTTTTTTAAATATATTTGCTATAGCAGCTTAAATTTATTTAAACTATAAAAATATTAAAATAGTTTAGCTTATATTATAGCTTTGTTAAAAAAACCTGCCGGCTTAATAAACAGCAAAAAAAAAGCCGGTAGCAAACTAAATATAATAAAAACATTAAAATAATTTTTAACGCTATATTATATAGCATTTAAGCAATATTTAATTAATTATAATATTTATAAAGCTTAAATATTATAATTAATTAATTTTAAATTTATTTGCTTATAATTAATATTTTATTACGCATTGTTTTTAAATTTATTTAAAAATGCTTAGCATGTTTTTTTGCTTGCTAATAAATAAACCTATAATAAAAAAAATATTAAGCTTATATTTTAAATTTATATTAGTTTTTAATATTAAAATCATTTATACGTTATTAATATTTTGTTTATTAATGTATTACCGCTTATAAACGAAATAATAGCTTAGCTTTAATTTAATATTTAATATAATGCTTTTTATTATATTATTTGTTTAATTATATGTTAATTTTATAACTATATATATTTTTAAATTTAAAACAAAAAAATAAAACTTATTTTTTATGCTTAAATTTTAGTGCTTATTTAAAACAAGTAAGCTTATTTATTTAAAATTATTTTGCTTATTATATTATTTTTTTTATTAAACTAATAAATTAATTGCATTTAATTCTTTTATTAAATTTAAAAGTTTAAATAAAAAAATTTAAATTGCTATTTAATAAATTTGCTATAATTTAATTGCTAAAGTTTATGCTATATATAGTTTTTAAAATTATAACAATAATAAACTTATTTTTAATAATTATTTTTATACCTTTAGCTATATTTACACTATTAATCTTTTAAGGTTATATATATATTATTTTATATTGCTAACAATAAAAAATAAACATTTAAAATATTATATAGTTTAGCTTTATGAAAATAATATAATAAATTTGCGCAAAAACTTTATAATTATAATAATAGCTTTTAAAAATGTAAAAAACCTAGTAAAATTTTATTAAAATAATATTATTAATACTATTAATGCTTAACTTTTTTTTATTTTTTTTTAACAATTTACAATTATAATTATTTTAGCAAATATATTATTAATATTTTACATAAGGTTAAATAATTATAAAGTATTTAAAAAAAAACCCTTTATATTTATTAATAATATATTATTTTTTATAAACTTTTTACTTATTAATAATATTATATTTAATTTAATAATAGCTTTTTTAAGCTATTTAAATAATTTTTATTGCTTAAAATAACAATATTTTTTAAAATTTTATATGCTTTAAAATTTAAGCTTATAGCCCATTTTAAAAATATTAAACTATATTTACAAACAAAGTATAAATATTAAAACAAAAAAATAAAAATTATTTATATAAAACATAAAACAATAAATATAATAATTATTATAATTAAATTGTTTTTAATAAATATATAACATTTGTTTAATTTTTTATATTATAATAAAATATATAATAAATTAGTTAATATTTAATTAATAATATAATTATATATAGTTAGCATTTTTTTTATTGCAGTTTATTATAGCTTTTTTTATTTTATTTGCAGCAATTTAAGCAAAATTAATTATTTTTTTTTTTCACTTTTTTAATACTTTTAACACTTTTTATAATTAAAATTAAAATAAACCTATGCATTTTAAATACGGTATAAAAATTTATATAAATATAACTATTATAAAATTTATTAATATAACGTATTATTATAAAAAATATATAAAAAACTTAAAAATAAACTTAATTAAGCTATAATTTATTAAAAAGCTATTAGGTTTTTAATTATTTAAAAAAACTTTTTAACTTATTTTTAAAATATTAAAGCTATTTATATATATTATTAGTATTTTTAACCTTTAACCTTTAATATAATGTTTTAAATTAGCAAAAGCTAAATAGCTTTATTAAAATAATTGCTAATATTTTTTTAGCTTATATTATATTTATAAATATTATTAAAATTTGTAATTTTATATTTAAAATATATAACACTTTTATATAATATTTATTAAAATTTTAAATTATTAAATTTTATAAAATTAACTTTATATTATAAATTTATTTATTTTCATTTTTTTTGTTTTATAACTTTAAATTTATTTAGTTTGTTAATAATATAGCTTTTATATAAATAAAAAATAAAATTAATACTTTAATTAACGCATGCTTTTTATAAGTTTTTTATATTTATTTTTTAACATTTTTAAATTTTTAACATTATTGCTATTTACGCAAAAAAAGCATCACTAATTAAAAAAATTAAAGTTAACATTTTTTAAAATAAAAAATTTACAATATAAAAACTTATTTTTAAAACTAACCTACTAAATAATTTGTTTTTTAATTAAACATAAGTTATATACCTAAAAATAAGCTATAGTTTTATTAAAAGCCAGCTTATGCTTAAAAAAAATAAACAATATGCAATTTAAACATAAATAATATATAATTTATAAGCTTTTTTTTTTTTGCTTATAAATTAATTAAAAATATAAACTAAACTAGTAAAATTTTTTATATTAAAATATATTACTTTAAATTAACATTTTATATTATAATATTTTTTCTTTATAACTTTTAAACATTTATAAATAATATAAGCATAAATAATTGCAATAATTTTTTTTTATATTTTATTATATAGTTTTTTTATTAATTTGCAATAATTATATTTTATATAGCAATTTCCTATTTATTAAAAGTGTTAATACTATTATAATTAATTATTAAAAAAGGTTAATTAAAGCAATAGCAAATATAATATAATAACATTTACTTTTTGCGTTTTTTTGCAAAACTAACTTTTAAATATTATAAAAAACTATATTATAAACAAATTTAAAATAATAAAAAGCAATATTATTTATTAATAAAGTTTTATAAAAATATTATAAAATTAACTTATAATGTTTTAATTATATTAATTAACTTATATTTAACATTGCTATAAAAAAGCATATATAAATAATATAAATAATAGTTTTATTATATTAATAAATTATTTATTACTTATATTATATAGTTTGCATTTATAAAATATAATAGCTTTAAAAACAACTTAAATTAATAATTTTTATTAAAATAAACGCTATAAAAAATAAAAATATAACAAATAATAACTTTAAAACAATAATAAATATAGCTTTATTATTTTTAATAACTTTATTTTTTTTTTAAAATATATAACATTTTAATAAAATAAAAAATTTAATAATATAAATAGTTTTTTAATTAACACTAATAAAAATTATTATTTAAAATTTTTTAAAATTAAATATTATAAAGTTAAAAAGCAGCTTATTTATTAATTAATTTACATTTTTTATGCGTTTATTTAATTTAAGCTTTGCAATAATAGCTTGCATTATAATTTGCTATTTTTTAAATTTTTTCCAGCTTTTACGCTAATTTTTAATAAATTTATTTTAGTATTTTTTAATTTAATTAAACCTTTTGCTTTTTAAAACGTTAAGTTTACGGCAAAATAACCACGCAAAATTGCCTATTAAATTTATAATTAACTAAACATTTAAAAGCATTAAAAAATTAAAAAATGCATTAATAGTAAAGCTATTTAAAATAATTAATTAATTTATTTTTTAATATTTAATTAGCAGTAAAAAGCTTTAAGCAAGCAAGTAATAAAAAAAAATAAAAATTAAAAAAAGAAAATTAAAAAAAAAAAAAAAAAAAAAGCATAATATAAAAAAAGCCAAAGCAAAAGCAAAAAAAAAAAAAACTTATTTGTTTAACTTTTTATATATATAACAATAGCATATATAAACTATATAGTATAAACGGTGCAAATATTTTTTTAACACTTTATAATAATATAAACGCTTAATAAAAATATTAAAATAATATTTTTTTTATTTTTATTTTAAATTTTTTTTTTATAAAATGTAATGTTGTTTTTCTTTTGCTTTATAATATAATAGCCTTTTAGCAAACTATATAAGCTTTTTGCTTTATTTTTTAAAGCTTTATAATAATTAACTTTTTAATAATATATACGCTATTAATTATAAAGCTTTAAAAATAAAGTTAACTTTATTTTATTTTAATAAAAAAGCTTAATTTATTTATAAGTATATTATAATAAAAGTTAGCTTTAATAATTTTTAAAAGTTAAAAAGCTAATTTATTTATTTTAACTTTAATACATTTATTGCTTTTAAAAACAAAAAAGTAATAATAAATGCTTAATATTATAAAAACAATTTAATGTTTTTTTTAAAAACTTTGTTTATATACCGCGCAAAAATAATGCTTTTTTATAATTTTAAAAAACAGCTTAGCAAAATTAAACTTTTTTTATTTTTAACATTAAAGTTAATAATTAATAAGCTAATAAATAAAACACTGCATTAACATTTTATATATATTTAAAACTAAGCTTTTATTAAAGCTAAACTATTTAATTTTATTATTACTAAGCTTATTTTAACTTTTTTAAACTATATATATAATAGTAAACAATTATACAACTTTTCTTTTTACTATAAATTTTATTTAAAGCTTGTTTATTTAATTTAGCTTAAGTTTTTTTTAAAAAACATTAAATTAGTCGATAAAAGCTTAGCTATTGTTTATTTTTTTTATAAGCTTTAAAATAACCTGCTGTTTTTATTTAACCGTTAAGCAATTTAATTTAATTTAGCTAAGCTTGCAAAAAATAATGCTTTTTATTTTGTAATAATAAATATAAGCAACAATAGTTTAATAAAACGCTTTTTTTTTTCTTTTTTTTTATATTTAAAATTAATTAACAATTAAGCTAAAATATATAAATTATAAATGTTTACTTTAACGTATATAAAAACATTATTTATATTTAAATTAGCAATAATTATAATTAGCTATTAAATACGTTAAAAAGCAGCTATTTATTAAATAATTAAGTTTAGCTATATATTTAGTTTTAAATTTAATTTTATGTTTTTTTAAGCAAGCTTGTTTATTTAATAGCTTTATTTAAAAAAAGAAAAAAAGCAAAATAAAGTATATTAACAAATATTTTAGCTTAATTTTATATAAAAAAAACGGATATATTTTTATTATAATAAATTATGCTTATTTTAAGCAAACTTTTAATATTGTTTTTAAATTAAAACTTTAAATTTTAAAAAAATAAATATAACGCTTTATTAAGCTAAAAAAGGATTTTACTATTATTTTTTATAATAAAAGCTTTAAAAATCTAGGTTTTTATTATATAATAAATATATACTTAACGTAAATTTAAAAAAAAGCATTTAAATTTAATAATTAAATAAAAAGCATATTTTTCTTTTAATATAATAAAACTTAATATGTTTACTTATTGCTTTTTTTTTGCTGCTTTATATATTAACACATAATAAAACAATAGCAATATTTATTAATATTATTATCTTAGCTTTAACTATGCTTTTTATAATAAAAACTTTTAATAATTTAACAATTGCTATTTAAAAGCAAAACAAATAAATAGCATTATTATGCTAGGTAGGTTATAATATAGCTTAAGTTTTTTTTAGCAAAATAAGCTTTATAAATCATTTAGTTGTCACGTTTTTTATTAATTTAAACATATAACGCATCTCCCACTTGAGCTGGACACCCAATTAAGCTGGCCACCTACGTGACATGTATAGCACCGGTAATTTTATATAAGGTATTACTTACCCCTTTTTTTAATAACTTGACAGAAAGTGGGCCTATAAACTAATAATTAGTATATTTAAAATCCTTATTTAAAGACAAATCCAATAATATTTTCTATTATTTTATAGCTATTTTATTTATGGCTATATTAAAAATACGCTAAAATAATCCCTGTAAAATAAAGTTTTATAAGTGCACGCTTAAATAAAATAGCTATAAAATAATAGAAGATATTATTGGATTTGTCTTTAAATAAGGATTTTAAATATACTAATTATTAGTTTATAGGCCCACTTTCTGTCAAGTTATTAAAAAAAGGGGTAAGTAATACCTTATATAAAATTACCGGTGCTATACATATCACGTAGGTGGCCAGCTCAATTAGGTGTCCAGCTCAAGTGGAAAATGCGTTAGCAAACAAAATAACAAGCATATAACGTAAAAGTAAATAAAGCTGCAAAAAAGCTAATTAAATTTATATTAATATATAAGCCAAACTATTTAAAAATAAAAAATATCTAGATTTTTTTTGTTAAAAAAAGCTTAATTAAGCTATTATTAATTTATAATTTATTATAATTAATATTAGCTAAAGATTTTTTATTAAATAAAATTTAATTTAGCATATAAAAAAAAACTTTATATATTTTACAACTTAGCAAACTTAAGCATTGCAACTTAATATAAAACATTTTATTTTTAAGATTTGCTATTTATTAAATTAATTAAAAAAGCTATAAACTTTTTAATAGTGTTAACATAAGCTAATATTTAGTATTTCATGCAAATTTTACAAGTAAATTGCTTATTAACTTTATTAAAATCAAGCTTTTTGCTATATATTATACGTATAAAGAAAACTTTTAATAAAATAGCATTATAGCATACTTAATTTGCAATAATATTTTTTATTGTAAAAACTATAAATTTAACAATTAATATAATAAATTAAATTATATGTTTTATAAGCTTAAATTGTTTAAAAAAAACAAAAAAAACAAAAAACCTATAAAATTTAAAAATATATTTAATTTGCTTTTTAATATTTTTTTTAATAAAAATAACACTATATTATTAATAAAAACTATAAAATTAAACTTTATATAAAATAAATAAATAAAAATATTATATAAAATAAATAGCTTTAAAAATATTTGCAATATATATATATAAAAAATATAAAGCTTTTATATTAAAAGCTTTTAAACTTTTAAAATAAATAAAATAATATTTAATATATAAAAAAAAAATTTCCTTTTATTATAAAAAAGCTATAAAATAAATTAATTAATTTATTATATGTTTTAAATTTAAGCTTGTAATTATACGCGCTAAAACATGTTTTTTTATAATATTGCTAATAAAAGTGCTAATGTTTAACATAAAGCTATTTAGCTTATGTTAATTTAAATAGCTAAGATAAAAATTAGCTTTTAATAATTAAAAAAAAAGTTAAAAAATTTTACAAATAATAAAAAACATTGTTGTTATTTTTTTATAAATTATAATTAAATTATAGCTTTAAGCTTTTATTATATGCTTTAGTTATATACCTTATATAAAAAAAATTAATAAAGCAAAAAAGTTTGCAATAATATATACAGCTAATGATAAATCAAAAGTTTAAGCTTAAGTGAGTTAATAAATAAATAGGTATTTACAAAGGCAAAAAAAATACCTCGGGGTGTAGCGCAAGCATAAGCCTAAGGTATAAATGCTAAAATTTAAAAAATAGGCTTTATATTATTAAATTAAATTATAAGCCGCATAAAAAATATAGTTTTATTAATTAATTTGCTATACTTTTAATATAAACATATAAAAAAAAAAGATTATGCGTTAAAATTAAAAATATATAATATAATCGTTTTTTTTTTTGTTTTTAATTAATTAAGCTATTAAATATAATATTTTATTTGTAAATTAAAAACTATTTATATAATTAGCAAATATTACGCAAAAAACATTTTAAATTTAAGCAGCGCATTATATAAATAGCTTAAAAATACGTTTAAAAACTTAAAATATAAGCTATATATTGCTTTTTTTACAATAAAAAACCATTATTATTAATAAAAAAATAAAGGATTTTTTTATATGCATATAATTTAAAAAAAAAAAAATTAGCTTAATTAAATGTTTAACTTAAATGAGAAATATATTATATAATAATTAATTAATATTTAATAATTATTAAATATAATTAAATTATTAAAATTAATAAAGTTTTTTTTTAGCTTGGCATTTAACACGGCTTATTAAAAAAAATAATAATTTATAAAGCTATATAAACCACTTTAAAAAATTATAATTTAAAAAAGCTGCTTATAATAACCGTTAAACATTTATTAAACATTATAACAAAAAATTATAAAAGCTATATTATAAACTTTATTTATAATATTAACCTTTAGTTTTTTATTATTTATAATATTACATTATTATTTTAAAACTATTTTTTTTATTAAATTATAAAAATAATATATTTAAAAATAAAAATTTTAAATTTTAAAGCTAAATTATAAAAATTAATTAAATAATGTTATATATATATTAAAAAAGCTTTAAATTAACATTTTATTTATATAATTAATATATAAAAAATTAAACAAAAGCTTAAACATTAATTTATATACGCTAATAAAACAATTAATTAATAAATAAAATTAATTAAACAAAATTATAAAAGTTAAAAATGTTATTAAAGTTGCAATAGCTTAATTATTAAAAAAAACACTAAAAAAAGCCAATATAATAAATAATTGTTAAAAAAAACAGCTTTAAAGTAAAAAAATGGTAATTGGGTAGGTGGTTCGCGATGAGGTGGGCCGTGAGACCCTAGGTTAGCTTAGAGTAAAAGGGGTAACATAAGCAAAAGCAGCATAGTTTAAAGCAGGAGAAGCAACATATTCTATATGAAAGCACAACCAAACACGAGGATAGCGTAGAAAATCCAGTATTCAGAAAGACACAACTGAAAACCAACATTGTATTCCGACATAAACCGAGACTCTTTCACGGGAGAGCACCGGCTTCAGGCGGTCCTAGCTGTGGGAGTGCTATTTTCATTTAGGTATCAACGTAAAGCTGTGCCAGGAACCTTGTACTTTGGGTAGGTAAAGACACTTGTTGCACGAAGGTCTGGAAACCTATGTAGGCAACTATCCAACTATATACAAATGCCTCTTTGTGCCTTGTGACAAGCTGTATAGTAGAGGTTCAAACACTAGATCGCAATCCCCTCTGTCTTAAGTATTTCACGCTCTTACGCCAGGTGGGCTTGCTCCGGTACCACGTTATTCAAACGTCCCACCTGTAAGACTGCCCGCACATTCCTGATGTTCCATTCTTCCATTTTTGTCTTTGTCTAAGTAATCAAATTAGAATGCAAGAAAATGGAGGAGAAGGAAATTCCTGAAAGCTTACCTCAACAGATGATGTCCCCATATGCGGCAGTAGACAGACGTGGGGATTTGAAAGCAGGCCAGGATGGATATTGGGCTCATTCTGGTACACATCTAGACCGACTGATCGTACTTGGCCTTCGTATAGAGCCTCCACCAGCGCGTGTTCATCTAGCACGCCGCCTCGAGCAGTGTTCACTATGATGATTCCTCTTTTCATTTTCGCGAACTCGTTGCTTGATATGATGTTTCGCGTTTTTGACTAGTCGGTTTAATATGCGGATTACTTCAATTAGGCTTCTCAAAGCTTCTGATATAGAGAGAAAGAGAGAACTGGGGGACTCACGTTTAGGGGAAGATTGAGACTCAGAACATCGCTCTTAGCAAGGACTTCGTCAAAGCTGACATATTCAGCACCATCCTCCAATTGTGGACTGAGCTGAGTCCGGTTATGGTAGATACAACGCATGCCGAGCACCTCTGCCTTTCTCTTCAGATTTCTACCTATGCCTCCCATCCCAATGATCCCAAGCACCTTCCCTTGCGGGTCGTGTCCTAATGGGGGCGGCGGAACATGACCCGTCCATGTTCCGTTTCGTATGGCCATTATCCCATTGTTGAACCCGCGGAGAGCGGCCAGGATGAGAAACACGGCAGTATCAGCTGTCGCATCGTCAACCACCTCGGGGCAGTTCGATACCAAGATCGATCGTGCTGTGCAAGCGGCCGTGTCGATATGATCGTAACCGGCGCCTTAAGGTGCGATAAATCTGTCAGTGTCACTTTTGAACCCCCAATATCATGTTTGAAATATGTCGACCCTGACCGTTATGACATAGAAATTTGACACTCTGCGGCAAAGCATTAATCAATTCTTCATCAAATCTTCCCGTAACAGCAAGACTAGAGGGTGCCCTGTCGCATATTGCGAGAACCCCATCGAGGGTCCTGCTCTTGCACTCTTCGATGAACTCTTGTCTGTTTTTAGCTTCAGGTGTAATAAGTTCGGCGATGCTTGAAAGAGCTTCCCACGACGCCTGGGCACTATTTAAGGGTTAGTATGCTACCGTTTCTTTGAATTGAGTATGAGAAGCGTTGCATAGCGTACAACTCGAGTTTCCCTAACAGTAACGCTTTAGGCTTAGTCATTTTAACTACATATGAGGATATGGTCTTAGATGCTATTGAGATTCACATGAGAGGATGAGATTCAACATGCTCCCAAAATTAAGTAGAACTGTCCCGCTCCGATGTGATCCCTTTTACCCTATGCGAAGTTGTAGGTCATCCGGGAGCTAACAATGCCGGCACATTAATACCCCGATAGTATTCCCACTTTCGATACAATCACGAGTGGGGCCCATCATTGAAATTCAAAACGAGTTCATGTGAATTTTGGTGTTGAATTATCATACTGGTACAGGTATGTCTCTACTGCCATGCATCCGACCCCCGGCAGTTACTAATGATAAAAGGAGAAAGGTGTGGCGCGCAGCGCGGCGACGAAAAAAACTATAGGGGCTGATTTCAATCTAGAAAAGGTGACTAACAGTTAGTATAAAACATTTTTTAATGAACAGTAACAGTTACCTGATCAAAGTTCTCCCCTTGTCGGCGATACAACTTGTGCTGATCAATTGATCAGACAGATAAATAAAGAGACCCTCTCGTGGGTATTTATGACGATTTCTTGGCGGTTAAGCAAAGAGCTTGGCATCACCGCATGATGGCTTTGTTGAGTCAACTTCAATGGTGGTAGGTGATGTCCTTTATCTCCGAGAACACCCTAACAATGGCTCTCTTACGTTTCCAGCATCGTAAAATACAATGTGACAATAAGAACTCATCTATGTATGAAATCAAGACTCTCCCAGGAAGCAATTGTCGGAATTGCATTCGTTCATTTCTAATGGTGACATGAACACATTATCATACGCAGTTCCCGAGATCTACCACCAATGAAAACTGCGTCAGCTAGCTTGGTCAGGACCGACCTTGGTCCATCCGCACTTTGTGAAATATATCCGAGTCGAAGCGACGAAACTCATCTTTGTTCCGCTCAAAATTCCAGAATTCACTTCTCACAACAATCATGACCTTTAGCTCCGCCCGTGTGTCCCTCACCAACGAAAGCATAGTAGCAATGTATTCCGTACAACTCTCTTCTGATTGCGCTTCGCATAGCTCCGGTCGGTTCAAGATGATATAGACGCGGCTGTTACAGCGGTCAATAATGCGTAGCAGGGCTTTGCCGAGTCCCTCAATCCTCTCATCTCTCTCACAGTCTTCTCTGTTCCGCCCAATCTGCGACTCAATCTCTCGATAATCCTCCGCCCGTTCTATGACTGCTGGGTAATTTTTAAGAAACTGGAAGATAAGGCGTGATAGAGTTCGCTCAAGAGTGCCGTCCCCATTGACACACTCGTATGCAATTAAATCATTCGCTTCGATATGATCTTCGGCTAACTCGGTTGCAACGAGTGATAGCCAAGAGTGGTTACTACTACTACTGATTTCATTTCGACCGAAAAGGAGCATTAGTGCACGCTCTGGACGCTTCCAATGCTGGCCATCTGGTGTATCCAGGAAGATCCGTGCATCCATCTTCTGTAGGCGTCTATTACTTTTAGACTGATGCCTGAGGACCAGTTGTTCCTCCTTAAGCTCTTCGTGCATGTTTTCGGTTCGGTAGCTTTGCAGTTTAAGGGCTTTTACCATCTCGCTAACCACTCTCTCGTTTTCTCGGGTTTGTAGTACTATCCCGGTGTTAGATTGCCCTTCATAAAATCTCGGAAATTCACGTACTCTTGTTGTCCTTGACAAGATGATCGATCTTTTCCGCAAGTAACACGCTGCACTTTTCACTTATCCGATTCGAGGTTTCTCTCATTTCCTTCTCCATATTTTGGAACTCAGCCACTCTACTGAACTGGCGCATGTATCTAACTGCCCGACGTCAGCTGTTTGTGTGGTGTAAAGAGGGCCATAAAGAGCATCTCTCCTCACAAAAAGGAATTTGAAATACTAACCAAATCCGTGGTCTTGGAAATAGATCGTGACTTTCCGTGCGAAAATAATGATGCCACGGTATGCTTCCGACAACATCAACCCTAGTTTCTGATCAGGGTAGATACGCTTATATATTTCGAAATCCGGCATCCGTTCAGAAATATACAGAATGCACGATTGGATTGATGCCTCCGCCTCCGCTTTTGCTTTCACAGTCTGTGTTGGGGGTAAGCGAGAGTGCGACGAGAGAGATATGGGTTGAATATTGCTTACAGCAAATAGTAGGGAGAGTGCTGCAAATGCAACATTACCGAACTGGGAATCAGCACTCTGGACAATACTAACAATCCCGGAGTATGCCTTGAGGAATTGATTGAAAGTCACCGCGAAATCTTGTAACTGTGCTGCCCGTTTGCGAAAGCCTCTCGACCTTTTCTGTATTAGCTCTTCGCCAGCATCGTTCATTTCGCTAACCCTAAATTCCACATAATTCGAGAGCTGCTCGAGGGGAAGTGAATTGATATGCTCAATGAGGTCCTCCTCATTGTCGTTTCTAGATTCCAACGAGCTCTTGTTATAACTGATGATAGAATTGAATTCACTCCTAACTCTAACCCCGAGTTTTGGCAGGAGGTCATGTAGAAAACTCTGAGCGCCCTGAAGTGCGACCTTGGCTGGCTTAATCTCCTCACTATTGAACTCAGCAGACCGATGCAAAAGCCGGAAATAGGTATTCAACTTACGATGCATTGCCGTCCGGGAACCACTTACTGCTCCAACCATCTGCCATAAGTTCTCAATTAAATCTGAATCCAACGACTTCGTAGAAGAATTAAGATCAAGAAATGTAGGCAAAGCTACAATGGTGTCGAAGTTTCCATAGATTCACGTTGTAAGCTAAAGTCAACGTCGGTACTCGCAGCTTAGTCTCAATTCACAAATCGTATCGTTTTGGCTTTGATGACAAATATTTCAAATCAGACATGCATTGAAACATGTCTGGAGCTCTCCAATTCAATCGGTAGTACCGTAGATGTCATTTTTGTGAACCATATTGGAAAAGCCAAGCATTTCTTAGGGGGAGGAGGGTGACTGCATGTCGACAAATTTGGAGGGGTAGCGGCGGCTCCCTGTTTCAATACTCGTGAGGCTCTTTTTTGCTGACTATCCTTCTTTCAATGATAAGAAGTTGGTGTCGACGGGGTCATGCTATGATGGTGTGAATGTACATCTGCTTGGTGCAAGTACTGTAACACCACAGCTCTGACGTGGCTGATTCAGCCTGCTGGAAGACATCCCGCACACTCTAGACTTGTCCAATGAAGAAAGCTATGTTATTTGACGTAGGATCAGAATAAAATTGGCAGGGTAGACTCATTGCGACCTTAATTTCCTCGGTCCGAGCATGGTTGGGGGCGAAAACTGTATGACCCCTGTGCGGACATCATGACCTCTTCACCCTTATCTGTTCAGAATTTTCATAATAAAACAATCACATGATATAAGTGATGTATAAACACAATTCATGTCGTGCTATTCAAAGGTTTTATGAGATCTCAATAGAGATAAAGTGAGTCTCATTTTCGGCAAGTCATGACCAGCCATGACAAGGCGTAGGGGTTGGTGCCGGCGTGTATAAAAGCCGTGATCTCCACAGGTAGTGGAGAGCCCCCTGGCTGTCTATTGGTAAGACACCATGCAAGCTTACAGCTGAATCTGCAATATATCGGTTGGAAAGTATCATGGACGGGAAGGGAGCGGGTGATGCAACCCTACTACGGAGCCCACGACATATTGTAGTAAACCAATAAGAACTGGACAAAAATAGCTGCATTGATTTTTAACGCAGTGAATAAAATGTATGCCAGGTGCTTAATGAAGTCGGGAAAAGGATCCCCGACAAACATCTAGCCAAATGGGAACCACATGTATTTGGGGATAGAAACCATAGTAATTTATAATGAATGACTACGAGAAGGATGCTTTATGCAGTCAAAATCAACTATTTCAGGACTTAATCAACCTCCTCGAGGCCTTCCAGGATGGGGTAGGTAGATCCCAACTAAGACACCACATCGACAAGAAGGTAAAGTACGCGAGTGTGTACTGTATGGTAAGCACGGCATGGCACCAAGTGCCCCATACTTCCATTCGGCTATATCGTCGAATCATATCTACCCACAGATGGAATGCAGATACGACCCATATGGTAGGTAGGTATTGTAACCCTATCCCATATCTTACCACACCATATTGAGGCAGGCTAGCGGCCTACAAAAGTTCCAACAGGGGTGAGTTCGAGGGATGCAGGCGCTCTCATGCTTATTCATCAGGTGGGAAAGGAATGCGTGATAAGAACGGTCATTAGAGCCTCTGAAGTAGGCATAATTAAGTATAAAAGCCGCCTAGGGCAATATAAGGCGTCTGGTATCCGAAATACTGCCCAGTATCCGCGTAGTAATGAGGCCCAGTTACCCGTTTACAAAGATGTCCGGCCACGATGATGAGACTAATAACCTTCGCTCGATTAATGCAGCAACACAGTCAACTTCAAAGAAAGATGTCATTTCCGGTCTCGAAGATCGCTACATCAAGCTTTTAGAAGCGAAGATTGCCCAACTCGAATCACAACTTAAACCTCATGCACTAGAGATTTCCACTACAGAGGTTAGTCGTGTATGCATCTTGCGAGAATAGAGAGTGTTTGTATGCTTGGATACTGAAGCGGCACAGAACGTCGATTCTGATGATGGAGTGCAATCAGACATCGCATCCCCGACGAACGCGAAAAGCCCTCACTCAGTACGTACCTACTCTATATAAGAAGAAATTTTGCATGTGTGCACTAACATAGTTGTCAAATGCCAGGACCATGTCGGAAACATTGAACCACAGTCCCAGGAGGTACAGAAACAATCTCGATACAAAATCGTAATGACTGAATGGGACGCTCAAAAAGGACAACTCAAGGAATCGTCGTTGCTAGACCTCGAAAATAGCGCACAGATAGGACCTACACCAAAGCCGAACCAGGCTTTTACTTTTCGTAAGAATATAGGATTGAGAGGCACGCGCCGTCTTGGTGGTCTTCCACCTGATGACTTCTCTTTCTCGTCCGAGGTTGATGTTATTTTCCCAGAGCTACAAAAGTTGCTCGGCCGTATCACCTACAAGTGGGGATGGCCGAAAGAAACAATTGGATGCGCAAGTCCTTATAGCGCCCTAATATACTCGTGGGACGAGGCCGAAAACGAAGCAAGCGCCATCATAGATGGCGAATCGGTTGATGAGAAGCAAGCCCGCGACGATTTGAAAGAATTGCTTAGGATCATTTCGACTTCCTCTGGAGATGTCTGCCTCGACCGATATTTCAAAAGCCGGCAAGCTCTCTTGAGCGAGGGCAGTATCACACATGAGGCACTTTGGACCTTGTTCCCGCCAGGCACGTTGATAGTGGGCCGACCGTGTAATGACCAGCCCCAGATTTCCGTTGTTGAATCCTGTGACAAGTTCCTAAGGGAGGATGAAACGTTTGAAATGATCTGTTACAGCTTTGACTGGAATGGTACAGTTTTCAGCAGAGTGCCATTTGAGATCGAAATTGATTCATGGGGTGGAGAGAGAAAAAGTGTGACATCACTTCCGTTTTACCCCTTGGAGTTCTACGAGGAAGGCAGATTGAGTCACGAAGAATCGATCAAGAAGTTAAAGGCATGTCTCATTGAGAGAGGCCGAAAGTATGTAGACTTTTGTGTCGCTGCAAAGGGGAAGCAGATGTTCAAATATTCGAATGGTACAGCCTACTTCCACAGAGGCGGCACCATTCTTCATCGCAAACACACCGATTCTAGCACAGAGCTCGATAGTAGGCAGCAGAATAGTTCCTCCTCTGCCACATCAGACGACACAGGAGCAGCAGCGATCGGTATGAAAGCCAGTTGGAAGCCTGTAAGTATAGGCGGAAAGAATTCATAAAAGCTGTCGCTAATCTTGAGATTAGATTGAAGGCGCAGTTATCGTCGACTTTGCATCTTATCTAACATACCAACCATCCCAAGCACCGATAATGGGACCATTAGAGAAATATGAAGGATCCATAACAGAACTGTCTCCCTCACGACGCACCAAGGATGTGTTCAAAAACATGTATAAGTTTGACTGGGATAGACACCCTCCTGGGCGAAGCATGAGTTCTGAACAGCTTCTTTGCTGTCCTCCAAGAGTACTTGGCTACGCGCTGAAGCAGAAAACATGGGTGCAGCTTCTGGTCCGGCACCTCGTCCCACCAAATAAGGCAGATGATAGCACTTTCAGAGACAGGTTGCAACTAGACCAAGATGCCAAAGATCTGATTTTCAAATCGGTAAAGGCACACACAGTACCGGCTGAGACATCCAAAGAAGGACTTTCGGATTTCGCGCCAGGAAAAGGCAGGGGCTTGGTCATTATGCTCTACGGTATATTGCTTCCGCTGAAGAATACCCAAGCTTGAAAGTCAACACTGACCTGTATTATAGGACAGCCTGGCGTCGGTAAAACGCTGACGGCAGAGAGTGTGGCCCAAATGACCAGTAAACCTTTGCTTTCGGTTGGCGTATCTGACATTGGCATTGAGGGCGACAAAGTAGAACTAAACCTTCAAAGGATCTTTGCTCTTGCCGGGCTTTGGGAGGCTGTCTTGTTATTGTACGTTTCCAAATCTACGAGGTTACTTATACTAACTACCATGTGCTCAGTGATGAAGCAGATGTCTTTCTCGAGTCTAGGGGAGAGGGAGACAACGATCTTCAGAGGAACGCAATGGTTTCCGGTAAGAACCCCGCACACCATAAATAATCTTAGGGTTAACCGCTCATTTGTCCAGTATTACTTCGCGTCCTCGAATATTATGACGGCATATTGATACTGGCCACGAACCGAATGAGGTCGCTCGATATTGCTGTCCAAAGCCGCATTCGTAAGGCATTATCGCAATGTTATATACGGTAGCAGAAAAGCTAATTAGTAATAGACCTGGCAATCAAGTTTACGGAGCTAAAACCGGACCAAAAGCTCTCCATCTACGAATCATTCCTAGAGCAGCTTGACAATAAGGGTCTGGTTGACGACTTGGGAGATCTTCAGAAGTGGGCTAAGACAGAAGGGAAACGGTCTAAATTCAACGGCCGGCAGATACGTAATGTGCTATCAACCGCCCTAGGTCTCGCTCGCGCGGATGGTAGAAAATTGATGAGGGACGATATCATTAGCGTCGTGCGGCAAACCGAGGACTTCAAACAGGACCTGCATGAACAAGAGGTTCTTTACAGGGACAAGCAAATCACCCAGCGGTAGGAACTTTATTCGCCGATAGCTAGCAATCTGTCTTTCTTTTAAATGAAACGTTTTGATGACCTTGTTTCTTTATATTCGGTAAGGGACTTTTGATAAATCTGAGCAGCACTAACCAAGGATAGTTAAACCGGGATTATTAGTGCATACAAATGTTGAAGTGTTGGTATGGAAGCCTCAAGGACTGGAAGTTCTGGCGTCCGAAAATGGCCGTAGGGCAGTGACCTCAAATGACCTGCACCCCACGAAACCTGAGCAAGCTCACTGATTAAGGTCAATTTCGTGATACTTACGGCATGATTGAGTTGGGTAGGTAGAGAGTGACAATTTAACATACGTGTTCTATTGGATCTTAATGATAACCAATACCTCCGTACTTGTTAGAATTGATGAGTTAATTTGTCTGCTCGACCCCTGAGAACCCGCCACACTATTTATTAGTACACACCTCATACAAAGAGCAACACGCGATCTCAGAACAATATAACACAATACACCTTAATCAACTGGCTCGCTTATTTCTAACAACGTCCACATCCATAATACGAGTGCTGATTACCTGCGCCAGTTATCAAGATTAAGCTACTCTTTTTGGCGCGGAGTATTGGTGCCCAATATAAGAAAAACTTAAATAAAAACAACATTATTTAAGGCAAAAAGAAAAAATAACATATTTTAAATAAATTTATTGATTTTTTTTAATATAGTGTTTTAATAAGTTAACCTGCTGATAGCAAAACAGAGGCCCGGCAGCTGCGAAAAAAGGGCGGAATTATCGCACCACCATAATGAGTTAGCAGACGCTCTCGCACTAAGTTTTTAATATTGCAAGAATGCCATATTCCAAGAATTCCCTTCTGAAAAGGAATTTGGGAAACCGTTATCAATATTTTCACCGCCTATGTTGAATGTGTGATCGCTGTTTATGCTTTGCCTTGTGACAGTAAAACCTTCCCCTGGTCCCATGTTGTCGTCACTCGAAGAAACACTTTGAACCCGCTGCTCTTCTGTACGGGGCCGAGTTTCCCGTCCTTGCTGTATTCTTTGGCACAGCTGCATTGTCCGCGTAATCAAGGCTCGGTCGTCAATGGCTTGTCCAGCTTGAGTCGCTGTGATGCGGGCTAGCTGTGTAGACAGGAGAACATACGGGCCAACTTCTTCGGAACCAGCCCCGATGCGGAGTGATAAGACATGCAAATAGGCTTCTACAAGCTTCTGCAAGCTATTTCGTGTAACGGGGAAAGCGGCTTGAACGAGGATTGTAGAAAATGGCTCCCCATCCGCCAAGTCATAGCATAAAATGGAGGTTGCTAAGATAGGAACATGGGTGAACATCTCAGATCCTTGACGTAACAAACGAG
This sequence comes from Xylaria arbuscula, assembly GCA_022385695.1. Taxonomy (NCBI): domain Eukaryota; kingdom Fungi; phylum Ascomycota; class Sordariomycetes; order Xylariales; family Xylariaceae; genus Xylaria; species Xylaria arbuscula. The sequence continues at coordinate 908,805 of MU279363.1, read as the reverse complement.
CAAAGTCATCAGTATCCTGGGAGCAATGGCGCAGGATAGACATCGCGACTTCTGTAGCGACTTTCCGTGAATAGTAGCGCGTCGGATCAATTTGTGCATGTAACGCGAAAGGAGCATGTAACGTGAGCAGAAAGCGATGCAGAAGGAGCTCGCATAACCTTATTGCGAAAACTGAAGCCCGGTTCTGTATCCGTGCAAAGACCTCACGACTCTCGACCATTATGCGAGAGCTCATCTCCAACGCTTGTTCATATGAACATACGTCATTGGATACATCATTGATGGCCTCGGCGATAGCGAGCCGGATAGGAAATGATTTGTGTAAGGAGACCTGTATTGAAGTATGAGACAAATCGTGATCATTTATAACCGGCATACTTGTTGTATTGGTGTCGAAGTGCTCATCCGCCAGATTCGACGGCGCCTGTCCGTTATCATCTATCCTTAGGAGCGGTGATGGACGACCTTCATTGACAGCTGCCTGCAATGCTAGTTCCTGTACCGTCGTCCACAGCCGACGTCTCATTTCCTGCTCGAAAAATGATAATCCTGGCAGCTTGCTTGGATCTATGTGCAAGCCTACGTGCTCTGCTGCTCGAATTAGGGAATCAGCTGAAATCAGACCAGGACGCTTGTTGTTGCTATAGCGCGTCTGTCGTGCCTCTATCAACAGACAGAATATCTGTATCAGTTCTCGGCCACTGGTGCTCGTGGTGTCACTGTGGTTTATGTTGGTTTCTGTCAGTGCCTCACGCAGCCAAGTCTGTGCGGCATCAATCCACAGGTCTATACAACGACCTTCCACTGTGGGATGCGGCGAAAACGTAGATCCTATTGCCATAACAAGCCCGAGAAGCATAAGAAATTCGTCACGGGAATCTTCGGGCGCCTTCCAGTACTGCTGGCACTCCCGGATGAATGATGGCACGTGAAGAACGCGTAATACCGACTCAAAAGTGCGGAAATAGGCTAACACCAGCTGATTACTAACCTCTCGCGTCGGAATCGTATCGGCAAGCTTCCAGGAGTTGGTCCGGCTCAAACTACCAATGGTGCTGGGAGAGGTCACAGCTGACTCGTACTCTTTATAAAAATCATAGTCAGACTTAGCATGTGGCAGCTGCTAAGGGTTAGCAAAGAGAAAGCGTAAGGTGGGACGACGGCCCTGACATGTTGATAGAAGCTGACCCAATGGCTCGGCCCGTAAAACCGACCCCGGACGAAGGATCCGCGCCCAGTGAACGAGTCTCGCTCAATGAGGTGGACACTCCCCGCGTCGGAGACGGAGATGCTTGTTGCCGGCTGGGAAATGGGCAGCGGCATGCCACTACTGCTCCCACTGCTGCTTTGAAACCACGAAGACCCGGAGAGCGACGCAGATAGAGGGGTAGAGAAAGGAGCAGAGAGAGACACAGAAAAGGGCACCGAAAGCGGCCGGCCTTCAGAAGCGGAAGCGACGGAAGCATCGGAGGGCGCATCCCCGCTGCGCTGCTTCTTTGCCACCAAGTCGTCGCCGGCCTCGAGATAGCTACAAAAGGATGTTCTTGAGCGCGTACACGGACCGCACACGGGAACATCATGATCACACCTACACGGGACACCCACGCATTAGCATTACATTGATCTACGAAGCAGGGGAGACGCACTAGGACACTATACTTGATCTTTTTTCGCCTACAAGGCTCGCATGCGAGTATCGGCCGCCGCCGTCTTCGAGATGCAGTGTCGTCCATTCTGACTGTTCTCAGTCCAAAGACTCTCCGGGGAATACACTACTCGTCCTCGCTGCTGGCGCCTGTGCCTCTTATTTCTACCAGCACAGCACCGCTTATCTCAGTGGTTGAAATCCTTCGGGCATGGGATCCGGCACTGGATGCAGCGCGTGTGACATGACATAGTCCCTCCAGTACCCGGTCTTACATACTGGTGCAAGCCTGGAATGCGCGATGAATCCTTGTGCGCCCATGCCGAGCAAGTTTGAAGCGCCAAGGCAGAACTGGAGTCATTATCATCGTAGTCGGGGATACACACGAAAACAAGACCGTGTACGCTGGCGGCAAAGACGGCACGCTGGTCGCTGTAAGAACGTGGCACAGTACCTGACTGAAGACCGAATACGTCCATAGGTAAAAGTACGTATAGTGTAGTGTACGTCAGCTGCGTATTTATAGAACGACGAAGACATACGATCTGGTTCCTCCTCTTCTGCTTTGGGAACTGGTAATTCGTTTGGGAGCCCGAACATGCTCCCCCAGAAGCGCGTCTTGCAATTGACATATACCTCGAGCTAGCCTTGTCGAGAACACTCGGCCGTCTTATTTTACAAAGTAATATACGTATTACGCTAAAGGATTGCTGACCTCGTAGCAGCCTACTGAATATACCTACAAGTCTTACTGGAGGGGTTTGTTTTTTATGTATTATACTTTTGGTATTTTGTAACCAAATTAGCCCAGTTAGTTAAGGTAACTTTAAGCTTTTAGCCTAGTATACGAGGAACGTAGTGTACTAATTAATACTGGATGGGTCTACTTAGAATTTCGACACGTCCTATACATACTCAAGTGACTCAATATGATACCGATGCTCTGTATGTCCTTAATCTACCTCCTGTACCATTGGAAACCCTTGCATGATGTGGCCTGACATCCACGGGCAGAAGAAGCATGGGCTCTTGAAGCCTGCCTGTCAAGCGGAGTCGGTCGGCCGTAGCCATATTTTAAAGAGAATGCCAAGAGAGCGGATAAGCGATTTTCCACTTTTCTCCCACTGGGATCCTCCAGGCGCCCTCTACGTCAATCACAGCTACCGGTACATTTAAGAAGACTTGAACACCAGAGCTAGTCAGAATCCTAAGAAAAGCACCTCAGACGAGTTTCGCCGGCTATGTATCACCGTGCTCGTCCGGGTTCACGATGACCTGCAGATAATGTACCTTTAGATATTACGAGTGTAGATGTGGTGCTAAACTTCCAGACAACGACGTCATACTACTTGGTGGGATTTGGGGGGCCGTTGATACGGATCTCATGAGATTACTACTAAGCAGTGAGGTGGATGCGGGACGGATGTAGGATTTCTCGCGGCACATGGAGGTAGGCTGGATACCACAAGACTGTTTGACCAGGGGACGAGGGAACGGGAGGACGGGGGGATCCAGGTAGGTATTATATCAAGTCGGCGGCTGCGCGCAACTTTTGCGAGTTCCTGGCTTGTGCAAAGACTCGCTATTTTTACTCGCTTCACTCCTTACATCTACTCCATCTCACTATCGAAGTGAGCTGCACCAATGGCACCTCCGCTGCGCCAGTCCTGCGATCGCTGTCACAGCCAGAAACTACGATGCCCCCGCGTCAACAACAAGCTCGGTGCTTGCGAGAGGTGCCTTCGCAGGGGAGTGCCGTGCGAATACAGCTCCTCGCGACCTAAGGGCCGGCCGAGTGTCTACGGATCCAGAGGCAACAGTCCTCGCCCCCGGGATGCTCGAGCCGCACGCTCCGGCCATCTGCAAAGCTTGCGCTCCAGCAGCTCGCAACCTGACTCAATCGACGACTATGTCGAACCCTTTGAAGCTACAAACCAGACCGCTGAAGTTATATCGCAACTGCCCATGATACAGCCAGACCTAGCGAGCAACTCACTCTTTGGCCCCTCAGTGGAGCAGGAGCTAAATATACTCACAAATCCTCATCCGCATCCTCGGATCGGGAGCTTGGCAAGGGGCGATCCGACCTCAAGTCAGTCAGCACAGGTCATGGTCGGGCTCTCTCCACCTTTGGACAACAACACACCATGCCTAGTAGACTGGACGTCGCTCGTTCGGCCTTTGCCGCCGGTGCCTGCACAATACCAAGAAGTCGAGAATAGCAGTCATGGCAGACAGAATAGCATCGATGATAACAGCAGCAGCAGTGATGACGGTAGCGAAACAGCCATTCTACAGTTATCACAGCTGATCATGCGGTTTGCACGGCTGCACAGGCTAAGCTCCGACTTGGTTCCCAAAGCGCATTTGTCCCAAGCTCACACGAGGTCACTTGTCGACGAGACAACTTTCGGGTCTGTATCTGAGTGGTTTATGAACGATTTCTCCAGCATCAAGCATTCTACTTCTCCTCGCTCGCCGCCTAAGGAGGAAATGACAAGCAATATTTTGTGCCGCGTCTTCTCTGCCTCCCATACCTTTTTAGAGGCTCTGAACCGGCTGCGATTGAAAGAATCCGGTTACTCCACGGCTCTCAGGACCTCAGTCTCGTTGCCGCCGACTATGGGCGCTGACATGTCTCCATGCCTCGCCCTAAATGCAGCTCCCAATGGCAACAGCGCTGTTCGTCATTTGGTCATCACTTGCTACACAATGCTCCTGAGCATCTACGCGACAGTACTTAACACTCTAGAACACGATGCAAGTGCCAGTCGTCATATCGATGGGGCAATATCGGGCGATATTCGCCTGGCTTCAGTTGTGCAGCTTTGCTCCTACCTCATCGAACGCCAACATAAAGAAATGGAAAATTACTTGGCAGAGAAAAGACCTCACCAGGCATCATGGGAAGAGCTTTTAAATTCCAATTACGACCAGACAAATGCTGCTGTAGAGGAAGACATGAGAAACCTGCATACGGAGGTTGAACAACGGCTCGCGCGTCTGAAGCAGATGCTTCAGTTCTGACCTTCGTGGCCTGTATGCCTTAGACAAAACATAGAAATTACTTGACGATCAATCATAACGACTATTACGGATGCTTCACAGGATCACATGGTATAGACACATGCATTGACACCTACATTAACACGATTGGGATACTAGATCATGTCGCACTAGTTATAGTTTGAAGGCATTCAAGATCGGTGACGGTGATTAAAGTAGTGCTCTTATGAAAGCTATGGGAACATCACAGCGATCCCTGCCTATTTCCACGTTTTAAGCTTCAACTACAAGCATGAAATCCACTTACCAATATGCCTGGTTCTTATTTTTAGTAAGAGTTCTACCTAAAATAACCAAGCTACCTTTTGCTATGGTCAACAAGAGGAAAAGATTGGCGCCCAGTATGTTATCGAGACTCCAAAAACGATTGCGGCAGCTAGTGCCACTCCTCCGATTGTTTGAAGCTGCCCTTTGAACTGGGGTCCACTATCCCACAGCAAAATACTTCGTGTACTATTTGTACCTACTAAGTAAGTGCGGAGGCTAGTTTGAGCGGCTTCGAGCATGCATCGATGACCCACTCCCCATGTGGGCGCCATGCGGGCGGTAGCTTTACTTAGTACTTAGTACTTAATGTACTCTACTACCTAGTACCTACCTAGTGTGGGAAACAAGGATTAAACGAGGCCAGGGTCCCATGTATACTGTATTCTTCACCTTCGAAGAAAGCTAAGAATTCTAATATGCGGTGTCGCTAAGGTTTCGCTGACAATCATCACGCTCGACTTGAGCATTTTCAATAATCAAGAGTTACAGGCATGTAAAACCATTTCCTGACCTAATTAACTAGATTCCTTGCTACTGTACACTCGTGAAGCAGGGTGGACTACATGCATTGCGATTCCATAGAATTGGAGGGGAAAAAGGATGTTGTAGTTGTATTGGTGATGGAGGTAGCTTAGCCGTCCAGACTGCTGTTTAAATACTGTATACACAATAGGACCTTCCGTCAGGGCAATACAGCTGTAGCACCTCCCCACTTCTATATGTACATACATACAAGCAGAGGGAATTGCTACACCAAATACAGTACAACTACCTTAGGGGATTACTTGAGTCGGCGCAGGTTTAGGTCTGTATTCTCCCCGCCCAGAAGCCCGCCATCACCAACAGCTTCCAATGAAATTTGGTCAACAATGCTGACAATGATGATCTTGAAGATGATATCGGCTGCGTTTCTCCACAAGCATCGCTCCGACGTGGCTCCAGCACCATAGGGAAAGAACCCGCTACGGATGGTCTTCGAGTCGACGCGCAGGAAGCGATCAGGATCCCACAGATCATAGTCAGGGCCCCAGATCGCAGAATCGTGGTGAACACAATGCGCATCAATGACCACGGGCGCTATCGCGGGGACGCGGTACCCCGCAATGGTCGTGGCGTCGGATGCTAGTTCAGGCATGGAGAATCCTGCGACCGACGGAAAATTATTAGCGGTCCGCGTTGTGGATCTACTTGGAATTTCAATCGCACCATGCGATGCCAGGGGGCTTTGAACTCGAGAGAAGTGGGAACACTTACCCATTGCTGGGGAGAGCCGCAGGCTTTCCTGGAGAACGCGATGCAGCAGAGTGTCGGATTTATGCAGATATACATCACTGACATCCTCGTTCTCTTGGATTTCTGAACGCAGAGAGTCTTGAACAGCTCGATTGGCCGCCAGCTTCGTGAAGACAGTGCTGAGAACTTGACAAGTGCTTTCCACGTTGTTGAACATGATTTCGCTTAGAGTGGACAAGTACTGAACGTAAGATAGACGGTTAGCCTCTTCAGCCGTCGATTAAGAGCCATGGGGTTCACCTCTTCTTCTGTTATATCTTTAGCATCGACGCCCCTGTATATGACCTCCACTGGACACGACCATCGACCCTGCGAACTCGCACATAAGCAGTGGTCAAGCTCTACCGGATTAGGCGATACAAACTCTTTGAGCCACTTCCACGATCATCTTACAGAACTCCTGCCACTCGTTGTCGAACTTCTTGGCGAGCTTTGCAGACCCCTGAGTGACTTCTACGGCCTTTTTGTGTGACAGATAAAGTTGCAAGAGGCTCCAGTACTTCTGTACGTTTCCAAATTTATACCCATGTTAGCCTCGATGCGGGGTGGGAGTCGGTAGGAGGCGGGGGGGATGCACTAACCCGGTCGTCGTAGGCGTCCTCGTATAGGTGTAGATACATCATGCGGAATAGGATGAGATCAAAAGTCTGCCGAGAGTCAACGAAATCGACATCGAGATTCTTGACCCATGTCTTGATTTCCCGTGTGAAACGCGGAACTCGTTGAGAAACAGCTTGAATCGATAGCTGGGGCTCGAAATGCTTGCGGATCTTGCGCCAATCTTGGTTGACCGGGGGGGCTGCAGCACCAGGCATAACGCTAGCGTTTTTCAGTCAGAGGCACTTCAAATAAGTGTGACGCAATTCGACTTACTATCCAAATGGACTACCAGGCTGCGAAGTCACGGTTTTCATATGCCCTTTTCAGTGTCTTTGTTAGCAAGATGGGGGTTCATTAGCGCTGCTAGATAGTTCGCTTCTATACTTCCATAATCTTGCCCGTAAAAATCTTGGACGTCCTGGGCTGTGCTAAGGACGAGTTCTTGATTGGGCCCAGTGCGGACGAGACAGGGTGATGCGCCAACAGAATTTTTGATCTTTCGCGACAATTCGCGGCTGATGTTTAGAACGCAGAGTTAGAGTATAAATGTTTCGTAGATGACTGTCCAATCGCAAGCAAGATAACATGGGTAGAGAAAGCACTTTGATACTGACCTGCTTCTGAACTTCTTCGACCGAACGTCAATTTCTGGCAGCCTTTCTCCATTCTTGTTAGTGATAGTGAGAGAAGTATTTGGCTGCCCAATCTTGGATAGGACTAGTCGTGCAACTAAGATACATAAGACAACGATTCCGCTGACAAGGGCTAATTGCCCCGTAATCAGCGATCGTGATTCTTCTGACCCCATGGCCGTGGTTGATTTGGAGTTCATGGTGGCAGAGGACGGGAATGTAACGACAAGAAGGGACAACAATGGCTAAGCCTAGACCCAGCTTGATCACTGATAGCGAGAAGCATATCCATATAGTTATCCGCCGCGTTGCGAATGAAGCCAAACATATGATGACCAGGGCGAGTTCATGGTACCCCTGCCATAGGGCTAAGCTAAATCTGCAGTCATCATCGGCCGAGCGGCCTGCATTAGTGTCGGCCGACTTGCCGATCTCCCCCCACGATATCGATACCACTGATGGAATGTTTCACCCGAGGAGCAGGGGATAACAATTGACATCAGTGGCTCGATCTGACATCAGCGGGACTACCCGACACAGAGTGATATAGCGCTCAAGCCGCTGAATTCGGGGTGCACCAGAAGGAAGTGTTTCAATTCAATAGCCGCTTGGCAGAATCCTGAATGGGACCAGAGAGTCATGTACTCGTATCACAGGCCTGGTGCTGAATTCCAAATCATAACAGAATGGATTCTCGGCGGGCCGACTTTTCGGTAGTCATCGCGACGGATAGAGACGCCAACGAAACAAAGTGCCGAACTACATAGACGGCTACCGATTTTAGTGTACGGGAGCTATAATAAGGTACTGGTTACCAGCGATAATCTTTGATCATCACGAAATGGCGTCACTTTACCCAAAAAGGAATATACGATTAGCCAAGAAAGGTGCGAGAAAGTCGGGCTGCATGATCGTCCGTATCCATCCGTATCTGTCAAGTAATTAGTATGGCCCCGGATATTCGGCACTGAGACCTAGACCGTCAAGAAATTCGATACCGAAATCTAGTACAAACGTGTGCGAGCACGTGGGAAGAGCCTCACTTACGCTGAAAGCATCATTCTGACAAAGTACACTGCATGACAGCCCACACTGCTTATCATGGAATGGCCATTGTATTGTATTCCTGTTGTAGAGGTGATAGAAGTAAAAGATCGCAATTCATTTCCATCTAACGGCTCGGAGACTGATTACTGATATTTTGACTATTATTGGCCGATGCGTTGACCGCTTAACCTGCGCAACTAGGTAACCCATCCCATGCACGTTTCCATGTTCCCGGGTTTGCCCGCCTGTCAGGGGTTATTTTGCGCAGACTAAGCAAATCACAACTTCCCAAACAATACTCTAGTTTGTCATCGACGAACTGTTCTGAATATCAAAGCCTTTTTGGGGGGGGGGGAACAACTCTTGGGGCATGATCATGCCACTCAATGTACGGTAGGTATTTCAAGGCGGCAGATTGCGGCGTCTAACTAAGGTGGTAATTCTAAACAACGGTGGCCTAGGCCCATCTGCTGAAATCCTTGTTGAAAAGTTCAAAACGTCCTCTCTTAGTGTCGCCTTGTTATCTCCAGTACTACATGTCATTTACACCCCGACTATAGCTCTTGAGATCAGATCTACAAAATAAATGGATAATTCTAATGGACTCTAAACTCCTCGAAAGCAGCGCCTTTGGCAAACTTCGAGCGCAACAATATTCGAGAAAGAAAATAGAACATATCTCCGTATATAGTTGAGGTTTAATAATATCACAAGGCAACTTCTTGTGAATAGTCAGATAGCGCCTGTGATAGTGTTTCGAAATCTTTGCGCAACAGCAAGTCTCTTGCATAGCCAAGGTACGAGGCCCCTGACACTAGTTTTAAGTCACGAAGTAGTTTCGTTTTCTTCGTGCGATAACAAGAATTCGCATATACTATTGACTGAGTTTACGATTACCTAGTCTCACGGTCTTGACAATAAAGTGCAAGGGTACATGAATGATCATATTGTGATACGAACGGCTCAACTCCTCTCTCATCCTAGTTCCTACTATATGCATGCGTATCCTTGTTTTGGCGATCTTATTGTAACAGATATAGCTCTACCTTGTAGACTTAGTCTCCAAGTAGCGGGCCGTCATCCTAAGGAACTTTCAAGCTGTGTATAGGTTGTCAGCGTTATAGTGGTGGCACATCTGATAAATACTATGAAGATAAATAAAGGGTCTATGTTATGTATTAGACTAGCTAAAGCTATCTGTACCTTCTATAGCCATAAGCCGCTCCAACGACCTTCCATTCCGTTCCTGTCCGACGTCAATAGCCTGTGATTTGCTTCTATCCAAATTTTTATTGTCTGAATCTCCTCTTCTTTTCTGATTGGTTCTATCTCATAAGAAAAGTCGTCCTCGTCAACTATAGTTTCAGCCTGCGAGGGTGGCCTCGAAATATGGTCTGAAGCGTCCCCGGGCGGTTTTACATTGTTCACATTCTTCCACTCCATGAACAGAGCTGCAACAACAGCAACTATAGATACTCCGTAACCGCACTTGAAAATCCTGGTAATGGCATAGTTATATACCACTTTGACCTCGGCCTGGTACTCAATTGGCAAGGACGAGATGATATCGGTAGCGCCTTGATTGATGAGCGTCGATGGATCCACGCCAGGAATTCCATTTAAGTTCTCGATGAGGAAAGTGCTGAGTAAACTCTGACCGACCGACGTGAAAATGGCACCGCCTAATTGTTGAAAGAAAAAGATAATGGCAATTCCTGTAGGAACATCGGGCATGGGAAGAACAGCGCGGGTAGCCAAATTGGAAGCTTGTATACCAAAGCCAAGCCCAAAGCCAGTAATGAATTGATACCCTATCCAATGAGACGATGACTCGCCTACTCGAAAGGTAGTCATGAGTCCCAGTCCAATCGTCATCAGACTAGGACATACAATCATAACCGGTACGTAGTACCCAGTCAACTTTATAAAAATGCCTGATATGTTGGCGGAGACGACGAGACTGAGGACGAAGGGAAGCGTGTATACACCAGACTGGATGGCGTCTGCACCTAGAATTACCTGGACTAGTTCGGATCATTGTTAGCCATCCAGCATCCGAGCATAGCTTTGAAGTTCAGAGAAAACACTTACACCAAAGGGGAACGTAGTAAATAGCAATGAACATTGCAGCAGAGACGGAAAACATGAAAATGGATGCTGCAAGAATACTGCGTTGCTTGATGATCCGCCCAGGGACAGTTGCAGTCTCAGGTCGCCGGACCTGAACTACCACGAAGGCAATAAATAGAATCCCGAACACTATGAGCAAAAGAATTATGCGCCAATCATCCCACGGCCATGTCGAACCACCCCATTCCAGCGCAATGAGCAGACTGACGACACTCGGAACGAAGAAAAATGTACCGAGCGGGTCCAAAAGAAGGAACTGCTCCCAAAGAGTCACTGACTGCTTTGGCTTCTTTTTAGGATGGAGAAATAATATCAAGCAAATGACGGCGACAGCGCCTATGGGAAGGTTGATGTAGAAACACCACCTATTGCCAGATGTTTTAGCTTTCGGGTTATCTAGTGTTTCTTGGAGTAAATGGTGACTAACCTCCAGCTCAAGTTCGTAGTAAAGGCTCCTCCGACGATTGGTCCTACTACAGAGGCGATACCGAAGACCGCACCGAATATGCCTTGAAACATAGGCTGCTTCTGCAACGGAATCAGGTGGAACATGATGATGGTAACGCCGGAGAATATGCCAGCTCCGCCGACCCCCGAGATTGCTCGACCGAGGATGAATGCTATGGAACTAGGCGACGCGCCACAAAGTGCACTGCCGACTTCGAATAGGAAGACTGAAGTAAGGAAGGTCCTAAAACTGATTTAGCATCTCGGATCACTAAAGCAAAGTGATGATATAGTTACCATTTCACATCATGAAATTTATAAAATTTACTGAAAACAAATTGAGATGCGGCCGTTGTCAAGAGGTACGCTGACCCGTACCATCCTATATCGCCCACATTGTGAAAGTCTTGAGTGATGCTTGGTGTAGCAGTGCCGATGATGGTTCGATCGAGGGAGATGAGGAATAAGCATAGAAATGCGCTAATAACCACAGACCAGAACTGGAATGTCTTCGGCTTGTAGTTCTCTTCTGCCTCTTGATTCTGTCCAGGTACTGCCACTGCTGAGGGACGGGGAGGCAACGGGGGCGGCCCAGGTGTTTTGGCCATGTTATCTTCCAGGACCTTAAGGCCTTTAGAATGTGACATAGCCGTCGTTACTGATCTGCGCAGCGAGCGGGCTCGATATTCAAGAGAGCAGGGGAGAAGCGAGGAAGGGAACAGTGTCGAGGGGTAGTAAAAGACGAGGAAAGATGTCTTCTCGTTGAATCTAGCAATGTTACAATAGATCTATGGTTCCCTGGCTTGGCGTATTGTATTATTTACCCCTCACAGTAGACGGCCTAGATTCTATCTATTGGCAGGTGGATACTATCCAGATAATTACTGTACGTATAGGATCCATGCGCAAGATTTCATATACGCGAACTCCGTGCAGAGTCCGTTCCGGGATCAGAGCTATCTTTCAATCCTAGGTAGACGTGTGCTATCTCCCCCGGCAGATATCAAGCCATGGCCTACGACCAGGATGGTCGGATTCATGAGCTGAAAGAAAGAACACATATCGACTGACAGAAGTGTCAACACGATGACCTAGTTATGATTTGCCTTCTTGGTAATTTTCGGTGCATATCAACCTATCGATAAAAACTGCGATCTACAGTTTCGGCTCATTACTAAAAGGGGCTTCCATATTTAGGGCTGAGGAGGTAATCGGGACCGGTGGCGGGGACAAACTCGGCCGACTACCTATAAGTATGGGGCATCGGCTTTGGCCGCCTTGAATGGCAGATCCTTCAGCTGGCTGCAGGTGTTCTAGTACCATACATGAGATCGTCAAGAGACAGTGACGTCACGGTCAACCTTTTCGGTTGCTGATGGATTGATTGGCTAAATTTGGCATCAAAGATATTCAATATTTTAGAATTAGAAAAAGCGAGAACGTCTACAAACTTGACGAAATCTAGTAAGCTCAAGCAATGTTGCAATAGCTACCCCCTCCAGAACTTTACAACATCGTCATTAGGCCTGATTTTAGGTATCTCATACATGATTCCCTATATTCTCAATAACAAGACATGGTGATGAGGTTTTGTTCTGCCGGAACATAGCTTTCTGAGTAACTCTGGCCCTCTTACTAGTGCTAAGGTTGCATCAACATCATCATGATTCTGTCGTACGATACCACCTTCACTTACTAGCTAAATCCCGAACTCCGCCGATCAGCGCTTTTATTTTATATACAGTACTCCTCAGCTACATATTTCGGCGATGATCTTTCAGCCTTATATCTATGTACTAAGAATAGGCACCTGCCGAGCAGATGTTTAGAGAAGTCGACTGCCTTCTCTCGTCGCAAGGTTAATTAGGAGTGACGTCATTTTCTTGCTTTGAATAATCGCTCTTAAGAGCCAGTCAAGCATGTGTACAACTCGAATGATCAAAAGACTTAGTGTTGAATGCTAAGAACTGCACTGAATGTTGTAACTAATTACCTAAGCAGTCTACAAAACTCCAAGTTCGAACTACGCGACTTTTTGAGACAGAAATTAGGTAGAGAGCGGGGTTGCAGACGGCCGCTAATCTAGTGTAGTCACTAATCCAGATTGGTAGAGCTAAAAGCAGCTAGGAAAATATTTATTGTATCTGAACTAAAATGTGCTACATACTTAGTAAATTTGACCCCCGCTCCCCACCCTTTCTGTGATGGTGCCAATTGAATCTTGTTGTATTGTGTTGTAACTTAGATGGAGAAGCTATCCCTTTGAAACCTGAACTTACTCCAAAACCCCCTTGTAGCCAATCATAGCAGTTTCTACTAAGTTTAGCCTATCGCTGAAGTTACCTTAAAGCTTATAACTACTTAGCGCTACATCAGATCTACATAGTTTATGCTTGCTAGCCAATGTAATACTGTAATAAGCCATATAGTTACCATTTATAGTAAGTGGCTTAATTGCAACAAGTAGATATAATGTTTGCAAAGGCTATGTGGGTCAAATTTCCACTTATTTAGGTTTTGGAGTAAGTTCAGGTTTCAAAGGGATACTGTGGCTACTGTGTACAGAGCGCTACTTATAGTGGGTGTGTGGGTCAGGTGACCCCTGCTCCTGCCCTCACACTTCCCCAAGTCCGCTCCACAGTACGCTAAATACACTAAGCCTATTTCGCTAAAGTACCTAGGTAGGGATCTAGTCAATCTTCCCCTATTCCGTGCTTGGTCAAGTAAATACATGTTACGCTTCCTTGTGAAGAGCGATAAGGACTCCGGTCCTATTGGAAGGCCCTATGCGCATCACCGGATGGTAGGGGTTGTCATCACGAGCCTCGATGCGGGCGTAAATTTGGGCGAGCCTTACGACAAGATAGGCTGACTCAGTCATGACCATCATTTGCGCGGGACAGCGACGCGGGCCGCCGCTGAAAGGGACGAACTCCCAGAAATACGACTTCTCCAGGAACCTCTCCGGGCGGTACTCGTTCGCGTCGTCCCCCCAGTACTCCGGGTCACGCTGCAGCACCGGCTTGGCCACCTGCACCATGTCGCCTTTGCGGACGTAGATGGGCTGAGTGCCATTTGGACCGCCGCCGCGGGGTAGCTGGGTATCGTTGAGGCATACGCGCACCTGCGTGATGTTGTTTGGCCACAGGCGATGCGTCTCGTTCAGACAGGCCTGGATGTACTTCATTTGCCGAAGAGACTCGAATGTGATGGGCTTGCTGCCGTGCGCGAGGACCTCAGAGCGGATCTCTTTCCAGCAGCGCGGGTTGCGTGCCAGGTTCCAGATCACGTTGCTCGTGAAGATTGATGTCGTGTCGCTGTTAGGCACCATGAGCAGGGACAGCTGAGAGCGGAGCTCTTCTCTGTCCGGACAGTTGCTTGCCATGTACCAGAGAAGGTCTTCGCGTTCCGGGCCAGCGTCCTTGCCGGATTCGATTATCTTCTTACGCGCTTCAATGTCGGCGTACGCCTTCTCGATATGGCCGTCGACAAATTCGTGCACCTTCTCAACGGCTTGGTACCACCAGTTCCAGTTGACGAGAGAGGTGACGCGCCATAACTGTAGTCGCAAGCGTGCGCCTCGAAGCACGTCCAACATAGCCCACGTGACTTGTGCACGTTCAGGGTGTGGCAAGGCGCCCATAGGCTCTCCAAAGATGAAATGAGTGACAGCATCCAAGAACTAATTATAGGCAACCGAGTCAGCCAATCGGCTCACCAACATGAAAACACGGACGGTCGAGATCAGGGCGAACGTACCCATCGCTGCAGCAAAGGCTGCATGTTGAATGTCTCACCATCAGGGGGTAGGAGTGTGAACATCTCATCTGTATATTGGCGAACACGCTCGACATCAGTGTAGACCTCACGATTAAAGAAGGGCTTGATAAGAAACCGTGAAAATTCCCAGTCTTTTCCATCCACGGTATTTACACCTCGATCAGCAAAAGGATAGCCGATGTTTTTATATCGGCGGAGCGGACTGATGCCGAAGTTTTTGTTGACGACTGCCACCATGTGCTTCAGGTTCTCCGGATCCTTGGTAAAAATCTGGCGTTTGCCTAGGAATTTGACTTTGAATGTTGGAGGCTGATTTTCATGCATGCCTCGTAGCCAAGTCAGGAATGTCTGTTGCTTTAGAGCCTTCCATTGACTCCAGGCCAGATCGAGACCGAAGATTGGGTCCCATTGTGGCCTGGAAGGAATCTGGCCGCATTTGTGTTGTCGACGCTGAAAGGCTTCAAATATAGAGCTCACAACAGCCTGCACTACCAGGTATCCTATGAATAAACAAGGGACCGTGTACCAGGGCAGCGAGGCTAAATCGGCTAAGTGCGAGAAGAGCTTCATTGTGCTATGATGTTGTTTGGAAGAGCAATAAGTTGTAATCACAAGTCTAGGGGGCAATCTGTCTGAAGCTCGGGGTTGGCAAAAGTCAAATATCATCTTGATTCTCGACTCGTGGTGGTCGAATAATAGTCACAGCATCGGAGTGCTTGACCTACATTGAGACCCACCAAATATGTAACCCAAAGATCCTCCTCATGCTTGCAGTCGATCATCGGTCGGCCGACTCTCGGGACCCACTCGGCTGTGAGACGGGTCATTAATGACATCGCTCTCCCTATAAATAGTTACTCATAGTTACTCCAGATAAACACCGAAACCATCAACCGACATAGCATGATAGGATTCCTATACAACATACGATGGCGCATCATCTCATCCCGATAAGCTTATCCCTTCGGTGGTTTAGTAACAAGCTTATCGGCGGGCTCGATGTGTGTTTGAACATAGTCGACTGTTGGAGTTTTGGTAGCTAGACGGAAGCGGGTGATGAAATAAACAATACAGATAGCTACCACCGTTAAAACTCTGCTACTTTGACTGCTTATAACTTGACGAATAAATCTGTAAAAGACGTATAACAGTGATTATGAAGATATAGAGCAGATTAGAAATACTAGTAGATTTTCTTTTATTTAAAGAAGCTATTTGAAGCGAAATTATGGCGTGAAAAAAATATTATATACTATTTTTCTAGTAGTTAAGTAGCAGCCATCTGTGTGGCGTAATTTACCGCCCGCTTCTCGCTGGGTTCTAGATCTGACGATTGATGGCTTGCGCTCCGTAGCGGACCGGCCCGTAAGGGTTAGGTCAACTTAGTCTAGCGTATATGGCACCCCTTGCTAGTTAGCACGCTACCATGGGTATTGAGCTATTCCCAAGATGCGACAAGCCACAACTTGAATACTTAGTATGGCAAATTCAGCATTGAGACTTCTGCTCGTTGGAAAGAAAAGTCTCGAATTGATTTGCACCTTAATATCATCTACCTATGTCGATCGCTTATGAACTATAATTTGCGACATAACAGGGTTAGTTGGAGGTGTTAACCACGTGTTTCTGAATTGCCACGTGCGACTAAGACAAACAGATTCTTAAGATGCAGGGCTAGGGGACAGTGTAGGACTTTTCGTACATAAACGATCAAAGATCGGAGAAGTGATCATAGTTGAAGACAGGAGATTTACTCACAAAGTCAATAAATTAACACTTCAAGTAATGAAACTAATTTAAGATAATTTCTTCTGTGACGACGCTACTACATTTACATATGCTCAAATTGCGCTTTCTCGATGATTTAAAGAAAGTAGAAACCAGCTGCAAACAACGACTTTCATCATACTCGATACACAAGCTTGTAGCCAGATGGAGGCTGGCTGCGAATAATCTTGACACCTTCCATGACACCTTCCCATCCTCCGGACATTGATTTAGCGGGATGCGTGTAAATCAAGCCACGATCTAGAAGTGTTTGGACAGCAGAAAAGGCCTTTCCTCCGAAGACCTTGTACTCCGGTACTGCATCCCTGGCAAATGCCCCTTCGAGGGCGATCTTGTTGCCAAAGATTGATGTGGCCATCAACCACGATGGTTCAACGGTAAATTCACGCGTCTTGACCACAGAGTCGCGAAACGGCTCGACAGTGACGTATCGTCCACCTGCTCGGCCGATGGATTGGTAACATAGGTTGGTCGTCTCTGCCTCGGCAATGCAGTCGAAGGCATATGCCAGCTGATTCTCGGTATATTCACGAATCTCTTCAGCACATGTTTCGCTGTGGTAATCAAAGACCTTCTCAGCCCCGAATCGAAGAGCCAGATCAAATTTGGAAGGCGACGCGGTTGCAATTGGTCGGAGTCCAGCACTGAAACATGTATGTCAGAAACATAGTGGATGAGAAAGGGAATGGAAAGAAGAATGCTCACAGCTTTAACAATTGAATGGCGCGTGCACCTGTGGCTGTACTGCCACCTGCGACGAGCACGAAGTCGCGGTCCTTGTTGTCTACACCTCCATTGGCAAGGTTCTCGAGGCTTGCTGGGATACGCAAAAGGCCGAAGAGGCCAAACGTGGCAGTTCCGACTGCAAGTCCCAGAGTAGCAGCGTCTTCGAAACGCATGTTGTCAGGAATTTTCAAAAGAGTGTGGGATGTCGCCACAATGTACTCTCCGAAAGCGCCTATTTCGGGCACCAACTTGTTCATACCATGAACCATGCCAGCAACACGGTCGCCTACAGAGAACCCGCGCATGGCTTTCGAGTCTGATCCCAGAGCTACTATTGTGCCGGCATAGTCGGTGCCATGAACGGCTCCTGGAGCGGGACTGTAGTCAAGGAATTTGGCATCAGACGGGTTGATGGTGACGGCTGCCACCTTCACCATGACGGTATCAGGTGCCAGTGGTGGGATTGGTAAATCATGCTTTATAACTAATTTGCCAGCACTTTCGGCTACGACGGCCGTGCGGGTTGACGGTAAAGTAGTAAGGGGGTCAGCGGAGGGCATTTTGACGTTTGAAGATAGTATAAAGGCTAGTGCTAAGGGGCGAAGAACTATGTAGAAGCGACTTTGTCTTGGTTTGATTCAACAAAAAAAAAGAGTGCACACCACGCGGAAGGTTTATATCATGGCCGGCCTTAGGATTAATTTGCTTTGTTACGTGAGATTCTTGTCTCAACATTCAAGGCTCTGGGTTCTGTACTGTCGTGTATCGACAGGAATAGAGACTGTCTTCATTCTAACTATCAATTAGGAAATAGTTTGCGTCGACTGATCCAATGTGTTACAACCCGATTCGGCCGTGCGTCATGTAAGGAATATCGCCGAAATACCTAGTTCTGCCGTATGCAGGTGCCGATGCAATCCTACGGCACAGGACTACCGATCCTCCAGGTCCCAGACGGCCGGTTTTATTTTCACTATGAACAGTAATCAAAAGCTGAATCCATAATCAAGAGCGGGAGCTAGGATAGGATCCCGCTTAGGATAATACGGCACTTGAGTCGTCCCAACTCTTACGTCATTAACCACCGGACACTCCCCACCTGTCTTACACAGATTACATGCGATATACGATAATGATGAACTTAATCGAATCGTCGGTTTATTACTGCAGATTCTGAGAATCACCATGCATGAAGTTCTAGACCTGCCTTGGGGCTCTGCGATCGGCCGACTTCCACGATGGTTGAGATATCGTGTGTGGCTAACAATAGAAGCAACTAAAAATAGTTGAGATGAGATGTTTAGAACTTCAAGGACACAGGCTTCTTGTATATAGTTCATAAGACGTATCTAGTTCAGAACATTCTCATTGCACGGACAACTCATGCACTTCAACGTAAGCAACGGCTCTACTATCTTACCGAACTATTTTATCTTGGTGAACGAGGCTATTCTTGCGTTCTATATCAACCACCTAGCACATTAATTCTTCTTGAATCCCACACTTCATTTGATTATTATTCAGTATCCTCGCTAAGATGGCGCCTCGACAACAAGAGCCTATTGCCATTGTAGGCAGCAGCTGCAGGTTTCCAGGTAGAGCGAACTCACCCTCAGCACTTTGGAAACTCCTAGAGCAGCCTTGTGATCTTTGTAAAGACATCCCAAAAGATCGCTTCAACACCACCAGGTTTTATCACCCAGATGGTAGCCACCACGGTACCACCAATGTTCGGCAGTCGTACTTCCTCGAGGAAGATATTCGAGCTTTCGATGCCGCTTTTTTCAACATCAGCCCAAATGAGGCTGATTCCATTGATCCTCAGCAACGGCTGCTGATGGAAACTGTGTATGAAGCCCTCGAAAGAGGTGGGCATACTCTTGACTCTCTGAGAGGCTCCGACACCGCTGTGTACACCGGAACTATGAGCGTCGATTACGCCGACACAGGAATTCGTGACCTCGACACCATCCCTAAATACTTCGCAACTGGAACGAACAGAGCGATCATATCTAACCGCATATCATACGTCTTTGACTGGCACGGTCCTAGTATGACTATTGACACCGCTTGTTCATCCAGTCTGATTGCCGTGCATCAAGGTGTCACTGCGTTGCGCACGGGAGAGTCCCGTATAGCTGTCGCCTGCGGAACTCAGGTGATTCTCAACCCGGAAACCTTCATTGTCGAGAGCAAGCTGAGCATGCTTTCACCTACCGGCCGCTCACGCATGTGGGATGCCGACGCTGACGGCTACGCCCGTGGAGAGGGCGTAGCCGCTGTTATTTTGAAGAAGTTGAGCGATGCAATTGCAGATGGTGACCACATCGAATCTATCATCCGCGAGACTGGTACGAACCAAGATGGACGTACCAGTGGCATTACAATGCCCAGTACGGAAGCGCAAGCAGCGCTTATCCGTCAAACCTACGCAAGAGCTGGGCTCGACCCAGACAACAACCCCTTAGACCGTCCGCAGTTCTTCGAAGCCCATGGAACCGGCACCAAGGCTGGAGATCCGAGGGAAGCTGCTGCGATTTACCAGTCCTTCGGCCGCCATTACGCCAAAACTGACACTCCTCTATACGTGGGATCCGTGAAAACAGTTATCGGACATTTAGAAGGTTCTGCCGGACTTGCTGGTCTCCTCAAAAGTTCCGCTAGTATCCAGAACGGAACCATTGCACCGAATTTGCTCTTCAACCGCTTGAATCCCGACATCGAGCCCTTCTACCACGGTATCCAGGTGGCAACCAAGCAGATACAGTGGCCGGAGCTGCCGGAAGGTGCCCCTAGGCGTGCGAGTGTCAACAGTTTTGGTATGTAAAACCTGATTAATGGGCGGCTTCCGGGGAGCCTTTCCGCCATTTGAAAAATCCATAACTTACTTTGCTCTTCACAGGATTCGGCGGTAGCAATGCCCATGCTATTTTGGAGCAATACATGGGCACTCCAACTGACAGAAGTAATGCTGCTGCGGGCAGCAAACTCTTCAGTCCTTTCATATTCTCATCCGCATCTGAGCCCGGCTTAGTTGCGACCTTACAGTCTTACTCGGATCACTTAAAAGCACACCCCGATATCAACCTGTCCGACCTAGCTTGGACATTGCAGAAACGCAGAACTCAGTTCCAGATCAAGGCATCGTTTTCTGCGCAAACTATTGAAGAGCTAGTGTCCAAAATTGACGGAAAGCTCGCATTACTGAAAGAGAAACCTGGTTCGACGATTGGAGTCAAGACCAGCGCCGCGACCACAGCCCCTCGTATACTTGGTGTCTTCACTGGACAGGGTGCACAGTGGCCAGCTATGGGAGCGCAGCTCATCCTTTCTTCTCAATTCGCACGGAAGCGAATTGAGGACCTCGAGGACTCTCTGGCTACCTTACCGTCTGCTGATCGTCCGAAATGGAAAATGCTTCAAGAGATGATTGCAGGGGCCGATACCTCGCGCATTGCTGAGGCGGAACTATCGCAGCCTCTATGTACAGCTGTGCAAATCATTCTTGTTGATCTTCTAAGGACGGCTGGTATTACGTTCTCTGCTGTGGTTGGCCATTCTTCGGGTGAGATTGGCGCAGCCTATGCTGCTGGCTTTCTCTCGGCTGAGGATGCTATCCGCGTTGCGTACTATCGAGGATTGTATGCCAACCTAGCGGGCAGCAGCAGCGGCCAGAAGGGTGCTATGCTTGCCGTGGGTACATCGTGGGAAGATGCGGCCGACCTCTGTAACCTTCGCGCGTTTAAGGGTCGTCTGACTATTGCCGCTCACAACTCACCCGCTAGCGTGACCCTGTCCGGGGACGCTGACGCTGTTATTCATGCGAAGAAGATCTTCGACGAGGAAAAGAAGTTCGCTAGACTATTGAAGGTGGACACGGCGTATCATTCTCACCACATGCTGCCGTGTGGAGATCCGTACGTCGAGGCCCTACGAGCATGCGGCGTAGAGGTCAAGAGAGACCGGGACGCTACCGCGGCGACTTGGTTTTCTAGCGTTTCTCCTAGTGAAAATCCCATGGATGCCGCTCCTGAGCTACAGGGTGTTTACTGGAGGGATAACATGACGAATGCAGTCCTATTTTCCGACGCGGTCAAGAACGCTGTTGCTGCTGATGATGGAATCAATATGGCTATCGAGGTCGGACCTCATCCAGCACTGGAAGGTCCAGCTGCGCAGAATATTTCGGAGATACGACCAAGCCCTCTTTCGTACACAGGCGTCCTTAGCCGAGGACAGGATGATGTCGAAGCATTCTCGGATGCGCTTGGCTATTTGTGGACGCAGCTCGGCGAGCAAGCTGTTGATTTCCAATCTTTTGAGAAGGCCGTGACTTCAGCGCCGCGACAACCGAAGCTAGTAGTTGACCTACCGTCTTACCAATGGAATCATGCGAGATCTCATTGGAACGAGTCACGCAATTCTCGAAAGATGCGTTCAACCAATGTCCCCGGTCACGAGCTGTTGGGTCTTCCCTCGACAGACTCCAACGGTCGCGACTTGCGCTGGTCTAACGTACTAAAGGTGGCTGAGATCCCTTGGCTGAGTGGCCATCAGCTGCAAGGCCAGATCGTCTTCCCTGCTGCGGGCTATGTCGCCATGGCGGTCGAGGCGTCCCGAAGTCTAGCTGGGGATAAACCGGTTGAGCTCTTCGAGCTCAATGACCTAACTCTGCCTCGAGCGATTGCGTTTGAGGAGGGAGATATCTCTGGGGTTGAAACCCTTGTCACTCTCACTACCGTCAAAAATCACAACAAAACTGCTACAGCTGATTTCTCCTGCTATGCGCTACAGGTCGTTAACACCGGATCGAAGGGAGAATTGGAACTCGTCGCTTCGGGAACCATTAAGATCACCTACGGTGCTCCAACAGTCGATGCATTGGCATGTGCACCCGTGGAGGATTATAATATGTACCCCATCGACATCGACTACTTCTACTCATCCCTTTCCACTCTAGGCTATGGCTACACTGGCCCGTTCAGGACACTATCATCAGCCAAGCGCAGACTCGGTTATCTAGTTGGACAGATCGATTCGTATACATACCCAAATCCTGATGACCACGTATACCTCGTTCACCCGAGCACGCTTGACGTTGCATTCCAAGCTTCGATTCTCGCGTATTCTGCTCCAGGAGACGACCACCTCTGGTCCCTCCATGTGCCGACAGCCATCAGAAGCATTAGGATCAACCCAGAGGTGTGCGCGATGCAGCCCACGTCCGGGTCTCCAGTACCGGTGTCTTCTGTGCTTAACAATGCCTCGGAATCCTTCTCTGGGTGCATTGACCTTTTCAGTGCCGATGGCCAACATGGCATGATTCAGGTCGAGGACTTGGTAATCAAGCCATTTGCGCCGGCTACTTCTGAAAATGATCGCGTAATGTATACACACACTCAGTTTGATGTCGCAGCGCCAGACGGAGCTCTTGTCCTGAAGGATCTACATCCTTCTGCGCATGAAGTCGAAGTCGCTGACATTGGAGAGAGGTTGTGTTATTACTATATCCGCAAATGGGATGCTGAGCTCACCGATGACGACTGGAACAACGGCCAGCCGCATTTTCAGCACCTCCGTAACTGGGTGAAGCATGTCCTTGCGCTCGCATCTAGTGGGAAGCACTCCACTATAAAGAGAGAATGGTCTAAGGACACACCCGATGTCATCAATGCACTGATCAGCCCTCTTGCTAATGATACGGATGTCAAAATGATCAAGGTCGTAGGTGAGAACATTCCAGCGTCCGTTCGTGGAGAGATAACGATCCTAGAGGCTCTCATGCGTGATGATCTGTTAGAACGCTATTATAAGGACTGTTTGGGTGCTCAGGAGTACAATGGCTTTTTGGCAGATATGGTCAAGCAAATCACCCACCGTTACCCACATGCGAACCTGCTCGAGATAGGAGCTGGTACTGGTGGAGCGACGAAATCTGTCATTGAAGCCATCGGAAACACAATGTCCCATTACACATACACTGATATTTCTTCTGGATTCTTCGGTCACGCGGAAGAGGTTTTCAAGGAGTATAGTGATAAAATGACATTCAAGACTTTGGATGTCGAAAAGGCGCCAACAACACAGGGCTACGAAGCACACTCGTACGATATTATCATCGCTTCTAACGTTCTTCACGCTACTCCTTCACTCAACACCACGTTGGCAAATACGAGACAGCTCCTGAAGCCTGGAGGTTATCTTCTATTGCTCGAGATAACAAATCCAAACCCCCTTCGCACTTGCTTCATCTTCGGTAGCCTGCCGGGTTGGTGGCTAGGAGCCGAAAACGATAACAGAAAATTAGCTCCTATAGTCTCCCCGAAGACTTGGAATTCAGAGCTACGCAAAGCAGGATTCGGAGGAATCGATGCTATCACACCCGATATCAACCCAGTGGCTTGGCCAGCGTCCATTATAGCCTCGCAGGCTGTCGACGACCGAGTGCAGTTCTTGCGACGACCCCTTGCGTCGTCGAAGTCGTCGGCCTCAGTTTACATCGACGGTCTTGTGATCCTAGGAAATGGAACACTCGAGACTTCGCGTATCGCTGAAGAGCTTTCAGACCATCTTGAACGCTTCTGCGGTCAAGTGACTATCCTCGAAACCTTCCCAAATGAGGAAGAGGCACGCGAATTAACTCCCATGAGCACTTTCATTAACTTGATCGATATTGATGCTCCGATTTTCAAGAACATCACAGAGGACAACATGGAGGGTCTGAAACGACTTGCCGACCAAGCTAAGCATATACTATGGGTTACGCAAGGAGCCTTGGTTGACCAGCCCTACCACATGGCAAGTATTGCCTTCAGTCGTGTGCTCCGCGCCGAGTCGGCCCATCTCAGCCTGAACAACCTTGACATCTCCGACTTAGAGAATGACAACGCATCTAAGGCCATAGCAGAGCATCTTCTTCAGATCTATGCTTTGGATGAATGGGAGGCTAGTCCAGCGGAACTAATGTGGTCAACAGAGCGAGAGTCATTCCTGGACAATGGCAAGTTGAAGCTTCCTAGGCTCATCAAAAATGATGATCAGAATGCTAGGTTGAATTCTGGGAGACGTGTTGTCAGCAAGGAAGTGCCAGTATCCAAGACTAATATCTCCATTCTACCACCATCCGCCAGCGGTCTAGCTTCACTAGTAGACGTTGGACCCGTTGCAAAACGTGGTGACCAGCAGGACATCCTTACCCGAGTGTCGAGCTCCAGCTTAATGGCGCTTCACGTCATTGATGACTGCTACTTGTATCTCGGCGTTAGTGCAAGTAGCTCAACCAGTGGTCCTAACGTTCTCCTATCGGATACCAACACGAGTGAACGTGCCTCCCTCGCAAGTGTAGTTGCTTCCGTCGACAAAATAGAAGGACAAGCAACAGATAGCTTGCTGATAACTGTTGCCAGCGAACTACTGGCGGAAAGCTTGGCCGAGAAAGTTTCTCCAGGGAGCAGCATACTGGCCCTTGGATCAAGTAAAGATCGGGTCCTCGCTGCCGCCCTTTCTCGACGAGTTGCTTCTAAGCACATTAGCCTCACATTCACGTGCGATTCCGATATTGTAATCGAAACACACGATCTGCCTTGGACCAAGCTGAGCGCACGTGCTCCTCAGCATGTCATTCGGAAAACCATTCAGGAAATAGCTCCTACCCATTTCCTTGATCTGACATCATTCTTGGTCAACGAATCCAATCCCTTGAGTCTCCGAGTTACTCACTCCTTACCGGCACGCTGCAAGAAAATTGACGTGTCGGATCACGTACAGAGTCATTCCTCACTTCGTCCGTCTTATGATGCAGAGACTGTGCAGGCTCGCCTAGCAGAAGCAGTGTCCAATGCAGTATCGTCTACTAAAGGACCAGTCGAGGATTTAGTCATCCAACTCGAACAGATTGTTAATCCGTCTACATCTTATCACGCAACATCTACTATCCACTGGTCGTCTGATGGAGCCGTGAAGGCACTGGTTCGCCCCCTGGACAGTCGAAATATGTTTTCGAAGGACAGGACGTATCTTCTTGCTGGTGTCAGCTCGCGGCTTGGCCAGTCGCTTGCCGAATTCATGGTGCAGCAGGGTGCAGGGTGTGTAGTTCTCACGAGTCGTCGTCCTGCTGTTGATGAAAGATGGCTGGAGTCTTTCAAGGGTACAAATGCGACAGTCAAGGTGCTTCCCATGGATGTCACAAATAAGCAAAGCGTGGACAGCTGTGTACAGACTATAAAGGCCACTTGCCCCCCCGTTGCCGGTGTTGCTCATGGAGCCATGGTTCTTCACGACTCCATCTTCGCAAGGATGTCGACCAGCAAGATGCAGGAGATCCTTGCTCCTAAGGTCGACGGTGCCAATAATCTGGAAGACGCTTTCCGCGATGACGACCTTGATTTCTTTGTCATGTTCTCCTCCATTTCGAGCGTCGTCGGTAATGCAGGCCAGTCCTTTTACGCAGCAGGCAATGGCTACCTCAATGGAATGGTCCGGCAGAGACGTAAGCGTGGTTTGGCTGCGTCCACATTCGATATTGGCCGGGTGGTAGGGATCGGGTATATTGAAACTGTAGGCCATATTGTACGGGAGCAGCTAATTGGACTCGGAATCCAAGCCATCAGCGAGACGGATCTGCGATTGTCATTTGCAGAAACTATCCAAGCTGGTTTTCCAAGCCCCCGCGACGAGAAGGAGTTACCCGATGCTGTTGTGACGATGGGTGTTCGGACTTTCCGTGAGGATGAAGATATCAAGGGCCCGTGGTTCACCAACCCCCTTTTCTCGCATTGCGTCATCGAGAAGAAAGCTGCTGGCGCAGGTGAGGGCGATCAGAACAACAAGACCGCACTGCCTGTTGCCCAACAGCTTGCAAGAGCTACTTCGAAGGAAGAAGCGCTCGAAATTTTATTAGGTGAGCCACCTACTAAAAACATAACATAATATCGCATGATACTGACTCTACTACACGCAGATTGCTTTTCAGAAAAGTTAAGAATCATCATCCAGCTGGGCGATCAGGCAATCGATCAAGATGCACCTCTTGTCGACCTTGGCATTGACTCGCTCGTTGCTGTTGAGGTTCGCTCGTGGTTCTTGAAGGAACTGAAGGTCGACATTCCGGTTCTCAAGGTTGTCGGCGGAGCGTCTCCAGCTGAACTGTGTCAAAGAGCGTTTGAAAAGCTTCCGGAAGAGCTCATTGCTAGCATTGGGACACAGAGCGCTGAGCCTGCGAAGTCGACCGAGAAGAAGGCACCACATGCTAAGCAGCCAGCCAAGCCGGACACCTCTGAGACAAGTTCAGTGTCCGAGGAGAGCCATACAAATCCGGTGTTTACCCCTGAAGCTTCGTCGGCCTCTATATCATCTGCTGCCTCCGACGTGTCCGAAGTAGCTGATGAGCCCGTGTCGGATCCCGAGAAGGTTAGCGCTTCCTCTGCTTCTCTTTCTCCTGTGCCATTACCAACCCCAGTAAAAGCAGTAAAGCGTCCTCCTGGGAGGATTATAAAGAGCGTTCCAATTTCGCTGGGTCAGTCTCGGTTCTGGTTCCTCCAACAATTACTGGAAAATCAGAACACGCACAATGTAGCTTACTACTACCATATCACCGGAAATCTACATGTCAGCGACCTAGAGAGAGGGGTAAGGCTCGTCGCTGCCAGACACGAATCATTGCGCACAGCGTTTGTTGCAGACGAGAACGACCTGTCCCAGGCCAACCAGAAAGTTCTCGCCACCTCCCCGATACGGCTCGAATGCAAGAAGATTACTTCCGTGGACGAGGTTACCACCGAGTACGAGAAACTGAGGGCTGAAGAGTTGGATATGGCCGATGGCGAGTTGCTTCGCTTGGTTCTCCTGACACTGTCGCCATCCTCAAACTATTTGCTGATGTATCATCATCATATCATTCTGGATGGAGTTAGTCTTCAAGTTTTTATTTCTGATTTGGAAAAGGCCTACAGCGGCCAACCCCTTGGGCCTGCTCCACGTCAATACCCTGATTACTCAGTGACCCAAAGGCAAGCCTATGAAAAGGGGGAAATGAGCAAGGAGCTGAAATACTGGCGAAGTGTGTTCCGAGAGCAACCGCCGATCCTACCTCTTCTGCCAATGGCTCGAACCAGTTCTAGGATCCCTATGAAGAAGTACGACACGCATCAAGTGGAATTCCGCCTTGGGCAAGAATTAGCCATGCGAGTGAGAGCTGTGTCAAAAAAGGCACGATGCACCCCATTCCACTTCTACCTCGCGGCTTTCAAGACTCTGCTGTTTAGGTTCACCGATGCGGAGGACTTGACCATCGGAATTGCGGATGCTGCGCGGAACGATGCAAATCTAATGGGAAGCATTGGGTTCTTCCTCAACCTGCTACCATTGCGATTCCGCCGACAGGCCAACCAAAGGTTTACTGACGCTATCACTGAGGCACGCAACACATCTTACGCAGCTCTTGAAACGTCGCACTTGCCATTTGATGTGCTTCTGTCCGAATTGAATATAACGAGAGACCCATCATACTCTCCGTTTTTTCAGGCGTTTGTCGATTACAGACAGGGCGCTCAGGAGAAGCAGACCTTTGGCAATACTCAATTCGAAATGAAAGAGATTCACACAGGGAAGACCGCTTATGACCTCACCATTGATGTGACAGATCTCCCTACGGATTCTGTGATCATGTTCCGCGCCCAGAAGACCCTTTACGACCTAACGGCGACTACCTTGCTGACCAAGATATTCACACACTTCCTCGATGTCCTTACCAGAGACCCGTCGCTTTGTCTCAATGATATTCCACATTTCAGTCAACAGCAGCTATCGCAGGCGGTTCAAATCGGTCGCGGCCAGAAATTGGTCTCCGACTGGCCCGAAACGCTGCCTCATCGGATCGATCAAGTTGCTCTGGAGAACCCCGACAAAGTCGCGGTTATGGACGGTTTTAGTAAGGTGCTGACGTATTCTGATTTGATCAACCGCATCGAAGCAATCGCAGAGGTATTACGGGATGCCGGAGCCGGCCCTGGCTCTCGAGTCCTCGTATTCCAGAAGGCAGCGGCTGACTGGCCTTGCTCTATGCTCGCCATCATGCGCGTAGGCGCTACATACGTGCCGCTGGATCTTCGTAACCCTTTGCCACGGCTGGCGGCGGTGGCAAAGGACTGTGAGCCGCTGGCGATTCTCGCAGATGAAACCACAGTGGCGGACGCACCGCAGCTGGGCGCAGGTGACGCTCTCGTGATAGACGTATCTGCCCTCGGAGACAGCGCCTCGGGACCTATTGCAAATTGCGCAAAGTCGGATGCCACTGCGGCCATTCTCTATACAAGTGGTTCGACAGGTACCCCCAAAGGCATCATGGTCACCCATTCTGGCCTTCGAAATGAGATCGAAGGATATACAAAGATGTGGAATCTTTCCGACGAGCGTGTCTTACAACAGAGTGCCTTCACTTTCAATCATTCGTCTGATCAAATGTACACGGGTCTTGTCAATGGTGGAATGATCTATATAGTCCCGTGGAGCAAACGTGGAAACCCACTCGAAATCACCGAGATTCTTCAACGGCACTCGATTACGTACACCAAAGCAACCCCATCGGAGTATTTGCTCTGGATGCAGTACGGTGGCGATAACCTTCGGCAGACAACCGAATGGCGACGTGCTTTTCTCGGTGGCGAAAATCTGACCACAACCGTTACTCAGGAATTCGCCGACCTTAGTCTGCCCAACTTACGCGTCTTTAACTCGTATGGTCCAACCGAGATCTCCATCTCATCAACAAAGATGGAAATCCCATACCGTGATAGAGAGACTCTGGAAACTTGGGGTCGAATCCCTTGCGGTTACCCACTACCCAACTACCACAAATACATCGTCGACAAGAAGATGAATCCTATGCCCGTAGGTATGCCAGGAGAGCTGTGTATAGGTGGTGCTGGTGTGTCCCGAGGCTACTTCAAGAATGAGGAGCTGACCAAGAAACAATTCTTGGAGAATCCATTCGCCACTCCTGATGACATTGCCAACGGTTGGACAGGTCTATATCGCACGGGTGATATCTGTCACCTGAATGAAAAAGGCGAGATGGTATTTCATAGACGTACAGCTGGCAACAGTCAAGTCAAGATTCGAGGTCTTCGCATCGAGCTGAGCGACATCGAGAGCAATATCGTCTCTGCTGCCGGTGGTGCCCTGAATGAAGCAGTCGTCACGCTACGTGAAGGCGATCCGGAATTCCTAGTAGCTCATGTCGTCTTCGCACCAAACCAGGAGGTCGACACAAAGGAGGCTTTCTTGGAACGTCTTCTCAGAGACCTACCTGTCCCCCAATATATGGTGCCTGTTGTAGCAATTACGCTTGACAAGTTGCCTCTGACAAATCACTCCAAGGTTGATCGCAAAGCCATTCAGCAAATGCCTCTACCTAAGAGAGTGCAGGATGCGCCCCAAGATTCAGAGCTCACCGAGACAATGGTGCAGCTGAAGAGCTTATGGCAAGAAGTCCTTGGAAAGAGCATCAAGGCACTTGGTTTCGAGATCGGTCCTTCTACTAACTTCTTCCTTGTTGGTGGTAACTCTCTGTTGGTTATTCGCCTTCAACAACGAATTCGCAGCGCCTTCCGTATCGCAATGCCACTTGTCGAACTTCTTGGGGCCAATACGCTCGCACAAATGGCACGCAAGATCGAGGAAAGCTCGGCTATGGAGCCGACTGACTGGGAACAAGAGACAGCGCCACCAACAATCCCCAGTTTCCTGCGAGACATGCCACCCGTTGAAGTTGGTCAAAATAAAGGCAAGACCGTCTTAGTGACTGGCGGGACAGGATATCTGGCCAAGTATCTCCTACCACAGCTGGTTGCCAGGCCGGATGTTGACATGATCCACTGTGTGGCTGTGAGAGAAAAAGAAGGCCGAACGCTGTGTCCATTTAGCAAAGTCAAGTATCACCGGGGCGACCTGTCCTCACCTTTGCTAGGTCTCTCGGAAGATGAGTTCCGGAAATTAGCAGGCCAAGCCGATATCATTATCCACATGGGCGGCGCGAGATCGTTTTGGGATAACTACAACGTGCTGAAGATTTCAAGCGTCCTCTCGACCAAAGAGGTGGTCAAGCTCGCAGCGCCCCGGCGTGCACGCATCCACTACATCTCGACAGTCGGCGTGCTACCTCGTGACGCGCCGGCGATTGCCGCCTCGGCGGCCGACAATGTCCCACCGGCAGATGGAACCGACGGCTATGTCGCAACGCGATGGGCCAGCGAGCGCATCCTCGAGCGATCCCAAGAAAGCCTCGGAGTCCCGTCCTTCATCCACCGTTTCCTCCCTGCGGCGCGACAGGAGCCCTCACCAAAACAGGCGCTTGAGGAGTTCGCTCGATGCGTCGATGCTACAGGGCTCATGCCCGACATAAGCGGTTGGAGCGGCAGGCTTGATATGATCCCGGCCGTTCAAGTTGCTCAACGGCTAAGCAGCTCCATGCTGGAAGAGGAGGGAGACGAGGCGACCAAGTTCTTTCATCACGAGAGCCGAATCACCGTCACTATGCCGGAGCTCGAATCGCTTCTCAAGGAACAGGAATCCCGCAAGCTGAAGCAGGTGCCCATTGTCAGATGGCTCGGGCACGCCAAGCGTGGTGGGTTTAGTTATGTCTTAGCGTCACATGAAGCCACTATTGCGGGTGCCCAAGGTGGTGTCGCTATGGAAACGAGGAGATGATTAATGTTGAATGAAGTTTTCCTTCTTTTTCTTTTGTTTAATGTATATCTGGCGTTATTGGAGTATCGCGTTGTTGGGTACTTTTTGGGTGTGCTTCAGGGGTCGGAGCAGTAAGGTATTCGTTACCTATGTTGTAACTTAAGTTGTTTTTTTATTTCCAAATATTTCCTTGATAAACAAGGCTTTATGTACATATTCTGTTAAGTAGATGTATCTGAGTGGCCATTAACATTCATCCTCTTAACTCCTCTTCTCTTTTCCCTACCGCTGTGCGTGTTCCATCATCAAGTTTTAATTATTGCTACTATCTAATAGAATGCGATTGAATTCAGCGTTCCTGACAGTTCCAGGTAGTTCGCTATTCTTTTGATGGGCGCCAATGAATAAACTACCTACCCCTGCTTGGAAGCTGAGGGCCGATTTGCCCGCGGTAGGAGGGGCTCCAATACCTCGGGACCAAAATTTCCGTCAAGGTGGCTCGCTGCTGATCACCCTCGTCGACTTATCTGTACTAATGTCACCATATATCATTATTACTCCCGCTCAGTAATCCAACGCATTCGCCGTGCCTAAACTAACGCCGACTTTTCAACCTTCGCCGGCGTTACTGTTATCGCACTGCCAGTCTTTATGTCACGTTGCGGCAGCGCTTCGAAGCGCGATGGCTTGTCTTCCCGGGTCCTCGGAAGATGGCCTCCGTGTCACCGAGTCTGATTTTAGCGATTTACAGTGCTCCCTGGGGCCTGCCAACTTTCTGCACACTTCAGATGCTCTAATATAGGACTTGGATTACGTGAGCAGTTCATTAGAATTTTAACGCTTGGCGCTCTTAGGGATTATGAGGAGAAATGGACCCATTTGATACATGACTTGCAGCGGCCTCTTACAGTTTGCACATGAGTTCTTCCCATGCTCTAGGCGGTGCTGCACTTATATATAATGATATTGAAAAGTCATTCCTGACACTATTATTGCCGTAATAGGTACTGTATACTCGGTCAACGGCGCTCGTAGTCTTATATAAAATGACTTTCTATTCGCTGACGTTAGTGCTGGGATTTTATCGCGAAACCAGAACAACACCCAAGGTAGAAGGTAGTTAGGTCAAGCGCTTGACCTCGTCTATAGCTATGATGTACGTGCATGGGCGGATTCCGATTCAAACCTACAAAAATTGAGATGTAAGCTTGATGTCAGTACAGTTAGGCATTCGAGTCTCCCAAGTTAACTAATCATAAATAGAAACATCTTATGCCGTAAGTGTACCAAGTTGTACCTCAAGTCTCTTAAACATTGGGCTGTCAAGCGTCCATGTCTGCAGGAAGATGAGCGTCAAGCCATACCGCACGATAAAGAGATTTGTATATGTTTTCAGACTAGCCGACACGTGTGTCTTTAAGACTTAGTACATCATCAAGTGTCTGTTACCTTTAGCACTGAGAATGGGCAGCTCAAGAAGAGGCTTGGTCTGAAGTGTTGAAAGGTTCAAGAATTGAGATAATTTCTCCAACTCAAATACTTTTTCCCTTCAGTTTGGGCGTCTTGGGCTCCAGGAGACCAATCAGCAACAAGATTGTTATGTGTAATGCTCAGTTCATCTCTTGCCTATATTTCTGAGAGCGCTCAAGGTAATAAAAACAGCGGCATTGTGGGACATTTTCATGATTTGGAGCAAGCTTAGTAATATCACTGAGGCATTACCAGGGGTCAGCGTCGCATGGGGCTAAAAGGGAACCCTTGGGTGTACATTGCAACCCAACGGGTTCTATATAAAGGCTAGTCCCTCCCTAAAAACTGGGAAGACACTCGGGAATCAAGGATGTTAAGCCCTTACCCCTATCTACTACCTACCAGCGACATATTCATGACACACCTTCACTCTAGATACCAAACTTTTGGACAAAACGTTTTCTGGAGTCGAGTACCTAGGACATATTGTACAGCATACAATAGCTAGTTGAATCCAAAATACCATAGCCCATCACTGGTGCATAACAAGATGGCCATTTTTTAAATCTGAGAGGTTCGGTACTAGCGTAGAGTAATTGATGATTCTGAGCTGAGGGATAATGTTGAATTCCCGAGTAGGAAAGTGCAGATACATAAACAAACGACTAGTGCTGCTACGCTGGACATTTCGAACTACAAGGTCATTGTTATTAGCCCTCCCGAATTCAACGGGAGCTGGTGTTGGATTGTCACAACACCACGTGTCGCAAAGTGCTACACGAATGGTATACCCGATTAACCGGGTATGTCACCTCATCAGTGGGTATCTTATCTAGCTCCTTTTTTAATCCTTGACAATATACCCCTCAGACGTTGGGTCCACACGCCAGGTGATTACCTATCCTACGGCTTAACTACTTGTAGACAGATCCGCGTTCTCGCTGAACCGTCTTATTGGTAAGGAATGTTAATTGCTGCCCCTTTATCGTGCTTATCCTATATGAAATTTAAGGAAGAAGCTATGCCAAGTATCCAGGGTGTCGTCATAAACCTCTCTTAAGCAAAGCTATACATCCATTTAAGAGCTGCAATAATGGACAGCTAGATTCGCTTGGTTCCCGGTTAAGTCATTCATCGGGAGTGATTTCGTGAGTCCATTCGGGCAATTTTATCTTGAGATAGTCCTCAAAAATCCTTGCAACCAAGCATGGAACTTGTATCGACAGTTTCACTACCTAGGCAGGGTAGAGTTTATGGGTCATGCATCGTTGGTTGTGAAGCAAATCCGGTAAAGTCTCCAGAACGTGTTTCCAAATCGCGGAAACGTGATGTTAAGAAGCAACCTGTGAGTCTACTAATTTAGTTTAACGTCATTATGATCTCCCTCAGCTTCTCTACTCTCCTAACACTCTTTGACAATTTTTGTCGGATCAGGGCGATGTGTCTCTACAGAAGACTCTACGAGAGATTCTCTGGGACCTCTGGCTACTGACAGAAAGTGACTGTCTTACCTTCGTTATCCCAGATACTCTTTTCGGGATATTCGGAGCCCTGGCTGGGCCACTGTTACTGGATAATGGTGATGGACCATTCAAAGTGCTTGCGAGAACGCCCTTGGTGGTACTTTATAACTGGGGAAACTTATTAGTCTTTGACCTGGCAAATCAACGCATGCCAGAAAGCATTGAAGAGGATCGCATCAACAAGCCGCACCGGCCTATTCCGACAGGAAGGATGACTCCACTGCAAGCCCGGCGGCTTCTCTTAGCTTCATTGCCAATTGTTTTGACAGTGAACTACTTTCTCGGGCCCTGGATAGAAACAGCGCTATTATATACGTTGACGTATATGTACAATGATCTGGGGGGCGGTGATGAAGGTGCGTTTAAACACTATTTATTACTCATCACGCTTGGGAAAATGAAATTTCGCTGATCGAGGGTACCCGAAGATTTTATCGTCCGAAACCTCATCATCGCCTTTGCGTTTGGCTTGTATAACGCTGGGTCTTTGAAAATTGCTGGAGGAAGGAACTCTAGCATCAACCAGCAGGGTGTTATATGGACAAGCGTCCTCAGCTCAGTGATCTTCACAACTATGCAATCACAGGATATGAAAGACCAGGCCGGCGACCGGAGCCGCGGCAGGCGAACAGCACCCATCGTCCTTGGCGACGTCATGGCTCGTGGTACCATTGCAGTTCCAATAGCAATATGGTCGGTGGTCTGCCCATGGTTCTGGTGCACGGGATTTGAGGGTTATATCCTCACAATTCCTCTCGGCGCCTATATCATTTGGGGGCTCTACACTGATAGATCCTTCAAGGGAGACCGAAGATCTTGGAAACTGTGGACACTATGGACAGCGCTTCTGGTGAGTTATCTTCTACTCTCAACAGTAAAGAAGTCTTTTCTAACCTTTATTTCTATTAAAAGTACCTTCTTCCAACTGTAAAGCATATCAATTCTTTCAATTCTTTCAATTCTTTCAATTCGCTGGCGGGCTGAAAACAAGAAATTGTTGGGAGGCTGTCAACTTGATAACCTTTGCCCCCATCTTTAATGGAAGCCCATGATTTTGAGACTCCATTCCTCGACTCATGATACGAGTGCAGACTATACGTTTTTGCTTTTTGAAATGAGCATGGATGACTACGGATACGAGATTGTATATTAACTCATCGGGAGCGGGCGTGTTTGGGATACCAACGTATATCCTATAATAACATAACCTTCCATAATATCCAATGATCAATTTGAATCATATCTATCCATGTAGTCTACTAAGTGATCTAAGAATAATTTTGCGTAGCATCGGATTTATGTATCGTCTTCACAATCTATACTGTTC
This sequence comes from Xylaria arbuscula, assembly GCA_022385695.1. Taxonomy (NCBI): domain Eukaryota; kingdom Fungi; phylum Ascomycota; class Sordariomycetes; order Xylariales; family Xylariaceae; genus Xylaria; species Xylaria arbuscula. Next base: position 873,381 of record MU279363.1, on the reverse strand, counting down.
CTTATGGCCCGCTGAGATGAAATCATGGCCTCCTAGGCCCACGTCAGATTTAATGCTGTTTCAGACTTTGAGTAGCCTAATCACCCATCATCTCGATCTTAACCTACGTAAATGAGCAAATTGGCAACACGACTTAACTCTCGCATCCGTAGATAAAGCTTCTCAAATTATCATATCAATGATTCTTTCCTCGTTAACCAACCTCCAAGCTAAGAACGAAAAAGTTGCCATCAACACTACTGTACTTGATCTCTTAGAATTTTCTATTACTGGCTTCCGAGATTTCTAACCTGCGCTACCTAGCATATCGTTAAGGATGTGAGGATCCCGGGAAACGTCTAGCTAATCAAGAGGTACTCCCAACTTTCTCTATTTCATTCCACTAAGCAGTTCCCAATCTTTTTACCCCAGTGATAATGCGCTTGTCAAGTTTCATTGAATCAAAATCCGGGTTTCGATTTTGTTGAAGCTTCAGCTACTTATAACGCTTGTGAAGTGATTTTTTAATGTTACATCTTAAGTTATTTCAAAACAACATAATACAAATTTGTGATGCGCTCGCAGAACTGAACCCAATAGTGCTTTTTGTTGGGTAATTTATAATACTGAGGCAGATAGGCCAATTTTATGAATTCTCCTCTAGGTTATACTAGTTAAATTGCACGTGAGGCTATTCAGCCCTCGCTTAACTGAGACATAGGCGCCGAGGTCGGAGGTATACCCTAGTGCCCAGAGTTGTAAATAGATTCGTAGCCAAGCCACCTGAACGGAAGAGAACCCGAATAGTTAAGGTCTTAGGCAGCCATAACAGATTATTATATTCTGAATAGAGTCAATTCCAAGCCCTGAAACCAGCCCTTGTTACAGAGGCCGTCTCCTGGCTCACAGTTTGCACAAGGAATCTCTGTTAGCAACCTCAATAATAGAGACGCGGACACTCATAACATGATATATTGACGAAAGATAGACAGGACTCTCCTATCTCTATTCTAGAACTAGAAAAAGCTCATTTCCTTTCAGTCTCCAACGATATTTCAGATTAAAGGCTTACCACATCTAAAACTCAGACAGATGTCGAACAGTTACAACAAAGACCAGGATTATCATTAACATTATCATACGTATGGCATACGGCGGATGCATTTGAATATACGCTGCCGTGCGTGTATCGATGAAACCAATTTCATTGGTGATCTGACTCGGGAAGAATCAAACCTTATACTTAACAGCATTGGCAAGGGTGCCCCTTTCAGTCTGTTTAGTCTCTAAATCCTTCCCCATCAAATTCAGGATAGAAAAAACTGATCATATTTATTATTAATGAATAAGAAAGGGCCTCGGTTTTTGGTTCCTTTGCCGAGTCTCTGACTTAAGACCTCAGAAACCTATCGCTCCCAAGTTAACAAGTCGAGGGGCAGGCTAAGGTCGTACGAGCAAGTCCCGGCAAAGGTTCGAATAGAAACAGCATGGCTAGCCCACGATTTCTATAGTGGGTATATACAGAGGATATATGTATGTATATCTACGGAGCGCTGAGAGTATGGTGCGAGAGATTAAAATTTTAGAATCCGAAATTTGCAGTTTTTATGGTTTTTATACCGCATAGTTATAACTGTATGTAATATCAAACGAGTATTCCTGTCCCTTGCCCAACTGAGCCACCAGTCCCCCTCTTCGCCGGGACTCGACATTTATATATATTTATTAACACTTTGCCCTTGACCGAGGTCTTGAGTTAAAAAACCAGTAATGTCTGACGTTTGTAGATCACAGAGGTAAGATCTATCTTGCCGAGATTTTTCATTCGTCTCTTTATTTACCTCAATCCCCCTTCACTTTCCGCCACTATCAATGTTGATAATTAATCAAGCACCTGTTCTAATTTGCACGAAAGTCTCGAACCCTTCGTGGGCAACTATCTAGCTATATACAAATATTTTCATTGTACACTATGGACTCCGTGACTGTTACGGTATGGGACAAAGAGAGATAGATTTTATATAGCGTGAGGGCATTCGGAGCCTATTAGACATTGCCGTGCAACAATAAAAGTCTTATTGTACCCCTATAGTTGGTTTTGACAGTGATACATACTGTGATCCATCAGTGGTTATGAGTGACTGATATGTGTACATGGCGGGCAAGTTATCAGTCAATAACCTTTGGCAAGATCATCAATATTTCGGTGCGTATCGACTTTCTTGTGATAGGTTAACCCATTGTTCAAAGTGCTCTAAGATAGGGAATACATACGTGCTATTATTCTCCGCACGTGATTCCCAACCTTTTCTCATCTTTCCGTAGTATTTTAGGATCCAACAACCAAGCCTTAACGCGTCTTCAAATGCTCACCCTCCTTATCTCAGTATAATAGGATAGGATAACAGGCTTGTCTACTGGGAGCTCTATTAATCTAACTCAATGTGAGTTAATGCCGTTGTGGCTGGGTCAGGGCAGAGTTATGCTCATCGATTATAGGTACGAGGGCTTAGTCGAAATGATTTAACTGCATAATGTTATCTTATAAAGTATTAAAGTCACACATTACTGAATTTACAGATATTAACCTTGTTTTGCAATTCGAGCTACTATAAGATCGTGAAACCTAGTGGCTCTGGGTGTACCTGCCTATTGTGGTATTTATTTAATGGGACTACACTCCGACGAGGGCAAAACTTCCACTTCCCATGTTGTCATCAAAGTCTACGCTCACAACCCATTTTGCCACAGTTAACAGGTGTAGACATTCAGCTTGACAACGTGATCTTAGTTGAATTCGCCTCTCTAGCGTTCCCTTTAGACTAAAAGCAGAGGGGCAAGGTAGTAATACTGCATCGTGAAAAGACTTCACTACGATTTACCTCACCCCACATTTGCTTGGGTAAGCGATAGACACCTGGGTCATAATAAACATGGGCAGGCCTCAAACTATTCCTATGAATATAATTAAGAGCACCTTCGAATTGTCTATCCTGATAAAATTAATAGTTCACCTCATAGTTATGAAAGCAAGAGCAAGGACTGGGTTAGACGCCACCTGATTGCGGGTTATGGATGACCGGTTATGCACAGACGCTAGAGAACGCAAAGCCCACGTCTAATACCCCTTTCCAACTTTGCTCCGAAAACAACTCGCAGCAATGATCGACACAACTTCTATGGGGTATCATTAGCCCTACCTACGGAGTACATGCCTACATATGCATCAAGCTTCTGGGGCGTGCGCTCGCTGTTTGGGTGCAGCCTTCTAAGTCGCAACATTGATATGTACTCTGTATATTCCTGTGTGCCGAAGGGTATAAACTCTTGGAAATGAAAGCTGAGTGACCGAGGCAAGCAAGTGCGTAGATAGGGCTGAGTGTACTCATGTGCGCTACCTCTGTCTTTCGAGTTGGGCGTTGCTCGATAAGTAAGTAATCGAGTGGTGTGTTGATCACGCGAGCCAGAGTCTCATGCTAAGCATTTCAAGACAAGACTACTGCGTCTAGACGTGTGTAGCGCACCTAGCGCATCTACCCCTAGCCTGTGCGGGACACCGAAATGAGGGAAGAAGCTAAGCGCGCCATAAGGAGAGCCTAAAGACGATGGCGTTTATTTATTGCAGTTGCCGGAGGAGAACATCATTTCATGCATAGTGTAGTGGCAATGCCCGCGCATCCTTAGGGGATTTTTCTTTACCCTCCCCCTTTTTCGTAATTGCCCAGCCTGCTTCGAGAGTCCTTCGCTATTCCACCAACCGAGTGATGATGCCTGAGACATGTTCGATCTCGGTGGCTACGTTGGTGGCCAGATACATCGCTCTTAATATAATGTAAACTCTCCGTGATACCCAGACCATGTGGCGTGTATGGTTCATGGGGCCATCATTATGTCAAACGGCTCGGGAAAACACCCCCATGCACTACCAATGGGCAGGAAACTTGTCTGTTAGGTGAGGGTTGTATGTGGTTGTATGAAATCGGCGTTTCCGAAGATAAGACAGACGGTCGCCACGCAACGAGCCAATCATGTCAAAGTCTTTAGTGAAGCTACCATATTCCTATACATATCTACCTACCAAGTAAACATCTAGAATAGGTAGCATTCCGCTGCCTTGGTACTACTGAGAGACTAAATAGATACTTCCAAGGTTAGTACCTACCGCAATTACAGCTGTCGGGAACATCGATGAAGGACGGTTAATAGTTGAGTGACGCTAAAAGCTTGCTGACGGCTATGCTGGGTAGAGAGTGAAGAGTGACAGGAAGCAGCTACCTCCTCACAATGGCTTCATTATATCTAATATTTCTATTCAGTTTCCCCATAACGTCGTGTTTGGTACGAATATGGGGTAAGAGACTGGCCCGTTCCCTGGTAATTAGCGCATCTAGATCGCTGTGTCCACTGAAGCCTAAATTCGGCAAGTAATGGGTTAAGAGACTTCTTTTTACGTAAATTTAATGCGCTGAGGTAAGGAGCCGCAAACCAACGTCCCCTCTTCCCCGGATTTGTTGCGCTGTATCTATGATGAAATGTCTCTGTGCGGTTCTCTCAGTGTGGGACAATGCGCGACGGCGTCCTGCACCGTCAGCTATCATCAACACGCGGCAATTGTCACCCAGTGTGATTTGGAACACAACTATACGTAGATATGCCAATCACTGGTGGCGTAGTCTTAGTACAGGTGTACTGAGTAGTGTAGAGATATGAACCCAACAGCTTCCAGGCTTTCGGACAAGCTTCCAGAAGCATTTGCGGTCCTTGGCCTCTGATAGGCCTCATAAGCAACCTATACAAGCTATCCGGGGTCAGGATGCGCGTTGGAGGAATTGGCGTCCTGGGGTACGTGGCATCTCATTGGTCTCGCTTAAAGCATGTCATATCTTAACAAGCCCTGTCGCTAACTCTGTCTGGAGGATCTGTCCACTCGTGCCCGTCATCGATGGCACTGCATGGAAATAAAACCGCAGACTGGCCGATATCTAGTAGGCACAGGCGAATTGCTATAGGTAGGCGACTGCTGCGATAATTATTTGCGCCCAGATAGTATACACCAGCAAGGTAGAGCGACACGGCAACGATTAAAGGAGCCAAGAGCTACACTAAACGGGCCCCTGATGCAGCAGTACATCTGCAACTTTGCTGTACAGTGGCAATTTCATTATAGGGTACAAAGTGCTTGTCCTGCAACTGACAGGGTTTGATAAATGCGAAGAGCTGAGCTGGGACGGTCGTGCGCGAAAGCGAATAACATGATGATGGAGAACGGAACAGGCATAATACGTAGAGTAGGCGCTTGGACGCTTGCCTTGAAAAGTGACCGATGTAACATACACCTTCCTCATCGAGCAAGAGATACTGACATCTTATCATCTTGTATACTACCTAGGTACGTACGCAGTGTATCTATCGCCCTGGACATCACCTCTACGTAGTACGAATGGAGAATAATGAAGAGATAGTAGTACTAATTATATGTAGGTAATAGATCCTTAGTCGCACTAGCGTTGTTCTAGAATCTTGAGCTGACACTTATCTTCCCTTCAGCTAGATTAGTCTAGCGTGTAGATACCAGATATACCTCCTTACCTGTGTAGGAAGAGACAGAGGGAGTACACAAGAGTGAGCGATCGAGCTAGTCCAAATACACTTTGCACTCACGAGCTTCGATTCTTGAGCTAACAATATATACTGACGCTATATGAAATGAACTGTGCTCTAAAACCAGTACAACTTCAGAATTGCCCAAATATGATTCAGTAGGTGTACTACATAGAGAGATGCGACAGAAGTAATTATAGTGTTCATAGGTACTGTCTATCCCCGTTTCTCTATCGTGCGTGAGTGGGTAAGGGATCTGGGTAGGGCATGAGAATTAAGATACAGGAATGTATACCACCAGCAATGTCTCAGCTTGCTCTTGATAACTCGGGCATCTGTCAACCTCAAACTATTCAGCTAAGACATTTCTTCTTTTGTACTAGAGGCATCTTGTCTGCATACAGCTGTGCGACCTAACGCCTCAGACAATGGCTCCTCTCCAGCCCATCAAAGATAAGAAGCGGATGAATCTGTCCAGCTAGGTATACTAGCCTGGTACCCAGGGTGATAAGTCGATAGACATGCGACCGGTAGGCCACAGGGGGCTTCCGACTCGAACAATCCCTGTACGAGTCGCCTGCATCTTCTTGAAGACCTGGGCCTAGACAGAACGAAGGCTCGCAAGCTATAGTACCCTAGTGAATGCAGGATGTTCTGTGCTCGCGTTACCAGGAGGAAGGATCTTGCCACGGTAGTATGCAGGCGGGCTGTAGCGTGGAAGTATATTTCTACGATCATCCCCCTCCTCGGGTCTTTGTTTCTCGGTTTCGATTTCCACTCCCTTTCTCCTGTTCCCCTTCCCACACTTCCTCCCTTGGCTGCTTGGATAGCATTCCCGGGTATCTATTACATCCTCCGCCACAATGTCCGAGTCAGACAGTAAGGAGAAGGAGGTGTCCGTTATTCCTCACGATGCTAGCAGCCATCTAGATGAGGAGGTCGGCATTGTCCACAAGGGCGCTGCCCTAAAGACTGACTTGAGGGGTCGCCATATGCAAATGATTGCTGTTGGTATGTTAATTGCCAGGTCATGAAGCCCCGTACATGCGTAGCTTGAGCTGATACACAAGGATAGGTGGTGCAATTGGTGCCGGTCTTTTCGTCGGTTCTGGAGGTGCTCTTCACAGCGGTGGTCCCGCCCCTTTGGTTCGTTACGACGAGTTGTGATTGGTTATTGTTTTGGCTACTGACGATTCTACATTCAGGTTATCGGCTATCTGATTGTCGGCCTCATGTTATTATTTACAATGCAGGCTTTGGGAGAACTAGCTGTCTTGTACCCTGTAAACGGTGCCTTTTATACCTACATCGTCCGCTTCATCGATCCCTCTTGGTTCGTTTCCCTACAGACCTTTTTGACCACCATTATGGCGTGTGAGCTGACTTTTTCGCTCTAACTGCAGGGGCTTCGCTTGTGGCTGGGAATATGCCATCGGTTGGCTAACTGTTTTACCTTTCGAACTCATCGCTGCTAGTGGTACAATCAAATTCTGGAGAGAGGATATCAACTCAGCCGTTGTGAGTATTCTTGGGCTATATACTCCTGTTCCCCTGACCACTTTCCTAGCCTACAAGCTTCTTTCTCCAGCAGGACATGTTTTGAAGGCTTCGAGTGGCTCTTATGGCTCTTGGCCTTACGCCCAATATGACAATTACTGACCCTGAGTGTTACAGTGGATTACTGTATTCTTGGTTGTTTTGGTCTTGATCCAAGTCTTTGGTGTTAGAGGGTACGGTGAAGGTATGTTTTCTTATTATTAAACTTATTGATGTCACGTCCGTTCTTACTAACATGTCCAAGTTGAATTCGTCCTAAGTATCATTAAGATTACAGCATGTATCGGTTTCATTATCCTTGGTATCGTCATCAACGTTGGAGGCGTGGGCGACCAGGGATATCTCGGAGCAAAGTACTGGTATGACCCGGGAGCCTTTCAGAATGGGTTCAATGGATTCGCTGGAGTATTTGTTGTCGCCGCGTTTGCATTCGGAGGTCAGTTCGCTTGAAATTTTTCATTCCAGCAGAGTGAGGGGGGAAGTTTCTACTCCTGATACCTCCGCACACTGCTTTAACCCCCTCTCTTATTTTCTTTAATCAAATGGCAAATGGCAAATACTAACTGCAACCTCTTATATAGGAACTGAACTGGTCGGACTCGCTGCTGCCGAGGTTAGTAAACTTGTGCCTATGAGATGAAATGCCCGCGCATGATGTGTCTATTCATGTTGCATTTCCGTGCCCTAGAAGCCCTGCCTTCGATTTATCAGATTATAATTACTGACTACCATGTTCTCAATAGTCTGTGAATCCTCGAAAGGCTATTCCTCTTGCTGCCAAACAAGTCTTTTTCCGAATACTCATCTTTTACGTCGTGAACCTCTTCATTCTGGGCTTGATTTTCAAATCTACCGATCCGCGCCTAGAGAACGCGACAGGCTCCAACTCGAGATTTTCGCCTTTCACTCTAGCCATTCAGGATGCTGGTATCAAGGTACTGCCGTCCATCTTTAACGCAGTCATCACCATCTCCGTCATCAGTGTCGCCAATTCGTGCACCTTTGGTTCTACCCGAACCATGCAGGCCTTGGCCGAACGCGGCATGGCACCCAAGCTTCTAGCTTATGTTGACAAACATGGCCGCCCCTTGTGGTGTGTTGCTATTCAGCTTGCCTTCGGTCTGCTGGGTTATGTTGTCGATGCGCCGCAAGGAGGAGAGGCGTTCACCTGGCTCCTCGCTCTGTCCGGATTAGCATATTTTTTCGTGTGGGGGTCCATTTGTCTCGCCCATATCCGCTTCCGAATGGCATGGAAGGCCCAAGGCCGTGATCACAGGGAGATCCCTTACCGGGCACCTCTTGGTGTTTGGGGTAGTTGGATCGGCTTCGGCCTCGTCTGGATATGCCTCGCCGCTACCTTCTACAACGCTCTCTACGTAAGAAATCTTGACTCCCAATTCAGAAAGATGTTTCAAGTACTGATATTTGTTGCTTAGCCTTCCCCGAATGCTACCCCTGACGCTAAAACATTCTTCTCGTCCTACCTTGCCGCGTTTATCGTCATTGCGCTTTATATATTCTGGAAGCTCTATTCACGCGACTGGAAGCTCTACGTTAAGTTGATGGACATCGACCTTGTATCTGGCTCTCGCCCGTTAGATCCGTCAGAATTCGATGATCCAGCCGAGCAGAAGGGAAGCTGGGGTATGCGTATCGTCCGAGCTCTTTTCTAATAAGTGCTGGTAGTGTAAGAAGAGACATTTCGGTGTTATCTAGAACAGACACTTGGGCATTTCCTAAGTTGCATATAATATATTTATATTTGTATAGATTCTACCCTCTCAAATTCGCTTGGGGCCAACTAAAGATAAAATACCCTTTAATTCAATAATTCTTCCATCTTACAATTATAGGTCTGGATTGAGCTAGTTTTGCAAGTTTGTAATAACGGAAATACTCGGGATGTTGACTTTGAACAGCTCTTCTGGAAATGTGCGGTATTTACACTGAGGTACTTGAGAGATAGGTTATACAGCTAGTGAGTTTGGGAAGATGTCAGATTACCCTAAGTAACCAAGAAATACCGGTTTAATATTTGGGTAAGTTACCCTTGATCGTGTTTGCTCGCATCGATTTCGACGAAAATTGAGCAAGAACAACAGTCGATACACAGTTTGCTAAAATTACTTACTGTGTAGTCTCCGGTCGCTGTGCGCGTTATGGTATTCATACCTGAATTATAGGAGCTTACACTGATTATCTTAGTGCAACTATGAAACTAACGAGTACTTAGTTAAGCACCCACAGTGGTTCAAAAAGGTTCCCGTCCCTGCAGCACGGGAGTCCCCGTGTAATGTCTGCCCAGGTTCTGGTAGATGCTACCTAGAGCCGACCCAAATACCAAGCACGCATCTGTATATGCGCACGTGGTTTGAATGCCCCTGCATATGCGAGCTCTTTGACTTACTTGTACGTCGCTCATTATCTATCCCATTCTTTCTTTTTTTTTTTTCCTTTGTTAGCTTCACGGGGAGGCATAGCCGATGGACCGATCGGCAGCATTGATTCCAACGCTGAGACAGACGGAGCGGAGCGAGTCGCAAAGCAAAACGGCTACTAAATCAACCACATGCTTAAGAACTAAAATGGCCGCATCTCACTTTTGCTAGCTCGGCACAGGCATTGCCTTCCAGCACTTATTCGACCGAATATGAACCCCGGAATGTCAAATGGTATTCCTTCATGGTTGGTCACGGCCTTTGATAAAGTGGTGTGAGCAGTTGCCTGCTAAAGGAGAAATTGACACAGCCATATTTTACCAGACGTCCAATCAATCGGATAGACTATAGCATAGTCACCATGAAAACAGAAGCGCTAAACTGCTCGCGATAGGGATACGACAATCACAATCCCTTGGGCGAGGCGGCCGGTTCAATAGGCCGTGTTATCGCGAGCGCGCGGATCACCAGGTGGAGGCTGGTAGAGCCTAGTACAATACGGGGGCAATGGAGTTCACTACGTAACTTTCTTCTTCTTAAGTGATTTTTGCAGAGAAAGAGGAGAAAAGCGAACGGCTACTGTTAGTATTTTATTATACATGTTTTGCGAGTTTCCGAATGCGCACCCTAGAACTCCTGCCCGGCTCGCCTATAAATCCATCATTTCGCTGACACGCTGGTAACAGCTATTCTGGTGACCAAGCGTCACCTTGGCATGCACGAGTTGCATCAGAAACTCTTATACACAGGTGGTTGGCCGTAGTGCATCGTTTGGGTGCGAAAAGCCACCTCCGACTACGTAATACTCCCACCGCCCAGCATGAACGAATGGATCCTTCCAGGGGTGGATTTCAGTAACTGGTTGTCGTCTGCCTGCTCGTGGTCCGACATGCTAACGTGTAACTCATCCGATAGTGTTAGTGCCAAGATATTTCAGGTAGGTAGGTAGGTAGGTAGGTAGGTATCGGCTTTGCGGAATTCCAATACGGTAAGAAAGCTTGTTTCCGGCCAATCAATTCTCTGTATCTCAGTGCGCTTCATGATATTATTTACCCAGTCATCTACATAGTGTACTTAGTCTACGTAAAAAAAAATTAAAAAAAATGCTTTACGCTACCTCGCATAGCATACCCCGTTACGGGCCGTCTTCTTTTAATGGCAGTTTGACCGATCTTTATTTACTTATATTTAGCACTATGCATCAATTAGTACGAACCTCGGAATCCATCTACTCCACTAGATACCTACTAACGACTTGGCAAGCTTGGAGTCGCCAAATATTCACGAGTCCTATCGACTCAGCCAAGTAGATTTGTCAACTAAAAGATCCTTCATTCAAGGCTAGTGCTCTTCTTGCTGTTGTTTATATATACATATTGTCATACAACGAGACTATTTTGTCACACCATTATGTAAAGATGAGATTTCTTGAGTAGTAATGGAGGATGTTAAAGGATTGGGTTCCCACTACGCGCTATACCTTCCATACACTAATCGTCCTGACATACATCCTACACTACATACTTATATACATTACACGGAGAATATATGGATACGGGTTCTGCCTTAGCGTACGAAAAGATGAAGGTTTGGCACTTTCCACATGCCAAAACGGTCACCCTGACGTTCATCCTATCTGATTCATATACACGGCGTCGCCCGTCTCCTAACCATGGAGATCAATTGCCCTGGATGTCGCCAGTGATGTGACTCGAACGGCTCATTGAGTCTATCAGCTTCATGGTGCCAATATGACGACTTCGGAGCCGACTCCTTCGCCGACTTTGCAAACAGACTGGACTCCTACGTCTTCGGGATGTCTACGCACCAGCGATCTTTGGATCTGGGATTTCGACAATACACGTAGTGATGCCCGGACCGTCGTCGGTGGACCATCACAGACGACAGATTGCTTCGCGTCGACATGGAACCCTACCGTCACATATGCCGGCGCAGGCTGTCCGTCCCATTACACGTCGGCCTGTAGCAGCTCCGGCGCCGTAACCTGCTGCCCTACGATCTATGATTTCGACTGTCAGCCAAAGACATCAGGCACTAGTAATCATATTCAGTGGTTTCCCTGTCAATCATTGAACGATGGCAACGGCGCGGTGACTGTGACACGGACGAACTTCAAAAAGAGCACACAGGCTACGGAGACGAGAACGGGTCACACATACGAGCATTTGTATGCTCTGGGTGTCATGTACAATACACCGGTATGTCAAGTGTTGAGCGTGACGAGGTGCGGCACCGCTGACCACGAGTAGCTTTCGAGCCCTTCGGCAACCACTTCCTCTACTTCCTCAGAAAATTCATCTATAAATCCGTCTTTAACAGACACGCCGTCTAAATCATCGTCCTCGGGGCTCACGGCCGGAGCAGCAGCTGGGATTGGGGTTGGAGTTGCGGCGGGTGTTATTATACTCGCTTTGTTAGGCTGGCTTATGTATCGACGAAGGAGAGCATCCAAGGCATCGAAAGAAAACCCTCAGTTCCCAGTAGCACCAATGTCAGCAACATCCGTGACATATACCCCAGTGACCGAGCATTTTCGTGGCCCGGCCCAATACTTAGCCCAGCCTCTACCATCAATACCGCCGAAGGAGCTTCCTGCCGAATCGCCACCGGTATTTGAGCTCGATTCTCAGGAGCAGCAGAGACGATGACAATGCTTCAAAAACAACAGGATTGCGGATTCTCATCGATGATGATAGGATCTTCAAACCCCGCACTTTATGAGAAGGCAGAGGGAAGCTGATAATATTGAATATCGAGTGTCGATACTAAGCCGACAATGAAACAGGCCTTGGCTACTCGAAATTCAATGTCATGTATTGATCGGTGAGATCTTCTCGCGCAAACCCGACACGTTACACGATCAGATGATGTATTATTTTAGGGGTGCGTCAAGATGGCAGACACGATGGTAGAGAACTGCCTTTCATGCAGCATTAGAAGCGCGCTTAAGACGAATTGGTCATGACTAGCATGTACGTCTTGCGTCATTGCTCAAGGAACTTGTCAATCAAATCTAGAACAGACGGGAATCACATTGAAAAGAAGCTCGAAACAATTCATGAACTCTTAAAGTGCTTAACAAACGTCATCAACAGATTGATAAATCGGCAAGTTCCGTTCAAGTAAGACTCGAGGTGATCGCTGTCAGTAGCAAATATATGTTTTAAATATTCCTTTGTTTATAGTGCATTAAAGTGGAATATCCGATCTCACTCTACGTATATTCGAGTGTCAATCTCACTCGTCGACGTAAAGACATTACTTCAAAAAAAAACACTTTCATTTGCTTCGGCACACCTATTTTCATTTTACGAACGGGGAGTTCTCAGGGGCCAGGTACAATATAAAGTGCATTCATAGTAGGTGTCATACAAGACTAAAGCTTAGGAAGAAGGTAAGAATTTAGAACGAAAGGTAGGTGAAATGAATGTCTTGATAAGTAGTCAACAGGGTGCTCTGTGTAGCCTAGTATCTCGAATATGATATTCAATACTAAGAGGGTAATATCACAGATAATTTTACTAATTGCAGCGCCCTTCTTCTCGCGATCTAAGCAATTCCTAGATTATAAATATAAGTTTTAGTCATTTACAGGTATGGTAAACTGTCTTATCCTCATGATAGTCGTAAAATAAAGCTACCCCAGAAATTGATACCCCTAAAAGAAAGAAATCTAGTCCTGTACTTGTGAAAGAAAGATAGAACAAGACTAGTACAACCTGTAATCATGCAACGTCGCTCAGATTCCGTTCCCGGGGCGGATACCTTCTCAGGACTCTAAGAAAGCTGATATCGTCCTCATGGGTGTCGCCTGCACTCCTCATCTGCAATCTAGCCATCTTCTTCCTCGTGACCTCGACGGCTTCCTCTCCGCCCGGATTCGGCGGCAACAGCGACATTTCCCTAGCAGCCGATAACTTCTTCTTCTGCCTCTCGCGTTCATCCGCCATCCGCAACGGCCGCAAGCTCCGGTTCTTCCAGTCCGGGAGGACATCCCTCCAGTCCATCCCCTCGTAGTTCTTAGGTCGATCTGCGGAGGGCAAATCCACCCCGTTGAACGGCGGCAATGCGAAATTGCGCGCGTCGCTCGCTGCCAGGTAATTACCCTGTACGTACTGCGATTGTCCCTCGTAAAAGTCGCGCAGTATCTCCTCTAGTTTCTCGCTTGGGAGCCGGGATACGTTCTTGTCTGCGGGCCCGCCCGCGACGAAGTTGGGGTTTTTCCAGGGTGGACCGTGATATGGTACTCCTCGACTGCTTTCTCCGAGTGGGTAGAATCGCACGCATTGCGGCGCTTTTGACCGTCGGCATGCCGCACACTGGGATTCGTTTTCTTTACCGAAGAAGTTGAGCGTGCAACGCAGACCCTTCTCCGCACATCCGAGACAGGAAGTCCCCCGCGTGGAAAGCATACGGCCTGTGACGCTGTCTCTGGACAGCCTTTCGTCCTCGGTATCGGTCCCTTGATCGTGTGAACGTGACTGCCTTTTCTGCAGGTCTATCTTCAGGTGCTCGTCTAGTGCTATCTTGACATATCCCATGTCCGCGTCAAGATCTTCCTCTTGAGACCCCGGGAGCTCAGGATCTACACCCTGTCTGATAGGGGGGAGGCCTTGTCGCTCTTTATAATTCTGGGCCAGCTGAATGTCCACAGATGGCCGCGCTTTTCTGTGCTTTCCAAAATTTTCGGAATATCTTTCCTCGGTCTGATCCGAGTCTTTAACGCCATCCAAAACTTGAGGCTCGTCCTGCGACGCCATTTCGCTTTTTCGATATTATATTACACGAGTGGTCGTCTTCGGGAACGAATCGAAAAAACACAAGACTTAAATCCCCTATCTACTTCTTTATTGCTCTATGCTTTGTGGGTTTGAAACTACTTAGGAGAAACAAAGGTGTTGAAGCCTTTGTTCAAACTCGTACTAAAAATCTATCTCAGCATAAAGGGTTTTTTAAAAAAAAAAGAAAGACTTGAGAGCTTTAAACTTGAATAACCATAAACTACCCTTATTAATGAATAGCACGTCTGTCGTTGAAGTTCTAAGCTGAGCCTGGTGGGATATCTTGAAATTGCTATTCATTCAAGTTAGCCGCTTTAATTTACGTTTACCCACTGATCGTTATTTAGTTTTTTTTCTTTTAGATATATTCTAGAGCCGTAAAGTTATATCGTGTAGCTAATTTCATTGGAAGTCATTAGCTAGTCAAATCTAATAATATGTAAGACCTCTAATAATTATATAGGTAAAGAGCGTCTCGATAGATCCCAGTCACAAATTGATAGCAGTGGTACTGCATTAGCCTTCTGTCGCTTATGCCTGGCCAAATTAGCATTCATGAAGTACCGCGAAAATTGGCTGTCATCAACAACTTCTATGTTATCTTGTGCTTTTCGTTTTCCCGGAGACTTCAATAGGTTCAACTCTTCTACCGAATTGTGGACAAGCGAGCTTCGTTTCCACCCTGCCGTAAGCTCTTCAATTCTATTATTTAGTCGAGGTCCTGATGAACGGAACCAGATATGGTGTTTAGAGGCTTCTGCTGTCATTCTTTCGGATGGTGTGACACAAAGACATGCTCTGATGAACCGTTCGAAGTTTCCAGATATAGCTGTGCTTCGCATGGATAAATCATTGAAGACGACCATCAGACTTTTATCGATCGCATTCTGATCGAAAGCGTCGAAAAAGTCAAAATCTTCCCAGTCGAATGCTACAAGGAATAGTGATATCATGCCAAGTGACCAGATATCAATCTCGACGCCATAACCTTGGCCACGATACACCTCCCTGTCATAATTCAGTAAAGACCTTATTTATTATGGAAGCAAGGAAGGAACAAAGAAACTGAGAAAAGGAAAAAGACTAAAATCACATACGGAGCTGTAAACCTTTGAGTACCGATTCTACTTTTCAAACGGCCTGATATATCCTCTTTAGCGAAGCCGAGGTCCCCTACAATAATCCGGGTCTCAACTCCAAGCCCGGTGGCAAGGAATATGCTTGAAGATGCATGTTAATCCCCATCCAGGCTATAGGAGATGTTCATCATACGCGAAGCAATGGTTGGCGGTTGACCGTGAAAAGGTTCTGTTCAATATTGATAGGTTTGACTTACTTCTCTGGTTTTAGGTCACGATGAGCCACTTTCTGTTTGTGTAGGTAGTTGATGGCTTCTACTATTTGCCGGACAATGAGCCGTGTGTCCTCCTCCGACATACCATCCGGATATTTGAGACGCATAGAGAAGAGATCTCCACCCATCGCTAGTTCCGTGAAAGTGTACAGAGTATCTGGCGATCGAAATGCAGCCACAAATTTGAGGAGATTTGGCTTGATTCAATTAGCATTTCATGAGCTAATTAGGATCATCATTATGGTTTTAAGCGCGTACATGATTAAGCCGACTGAGCAAGTTAGTTTCATCTAGAATGCGTCGAATTGTGCTCGAAGAGCCTGAGCCTTCCCGAAAGTGGTCAAGTCGGTGAATTTTGCAAGCGAGTTGTCGCCCCGATTTTAGATTGACAGCAAGGTGGACAGCCGCGAGAGCACCACTTCCTAGTATCTGCTCGGTGATGAGAAACCGATCTTGGAAAAGCTGTGAAAACATTGATTAGTTTGCAACCACTTTGAACGAAAATATATGAGCGTACGTTGGTTTCGCTCGGTCGTGGTTGAGTCATAATGGGCCCAACGGGTTGCATGCTCAACAAGTACACGTGAAACTCCCAATACGGTCGAATTCTGATGATTTCGCTTTGGCTAAGAAGATATCCGGAAGATGACACCTTTGTTGGCAGACGACACGGGCCATCAACATATGTGCCACCGAGCGAGTTGCAGTCGCGGATGTATACGAGCGGTTTTCCACCTTCTTCATACTCAATTGAATATATGACAAAGTGTTGTCTCGAAATATAAGAATGGTCGATAGCAATGTCACTTGGAACAAGAAATAATTATTTTCTGCGAGCGAAAATGAGAGACGGCAGGGCCTTACTTTTGTTGGATATGCCTTCCAATACGGATCACTTGGCCGGGAATCAGATTCACGTCTAGGGAGGGGAGAGGTTTCGCGGCAGAGCGTGTCGCCCGCTCATATCGACCGTCGGTGAAGCCTCGACCTTCAAAAGGATGGTTAGGTAAACTAAGTCAGGGGTAGAAAGGGACAGAGGGCCAGTCAGCCGATACCTGGTATTTGATGTTTTGAGAACAGCTTATCCTTGTAGCGGCAGAATATCTGCGCAATAGGCGGAGGATTTAGCATTGTCAGCCTGAGTTTCTGTGGTTGTGTTATCGATTGTCCATCAGCATGTCTCGAACTGGTACTCAACGAGGCGACGAAAACAAGTCGAGACCAACATAGGATGGGGATGATAGTAACACCAGAACGTTTATGGCAGCTTCAGGGGACCAGGACTTTAAATCGAATAGATGAAACGAATGTAGATTTTACGGTGTCATTTCACGTCAAACTCATTACATTGGACGTATGGTAGGTGCCTTTCATGCCACAAGAGAGTGGTGTTAGACGAGGGGTGCACAGGTAGGCAGAAGTTGAAGTCATTTGTAGTACCTGCATGGAGGTAGGCAAGACTTGGAACACTGAAGGTTTCCTACACTTGAGTTGAGAGTTGTGCCTGCCTGTTGTCTATAAACTGCGCGTGCCTCCGTTTCGTTGTGTGCGCCTTCCCTCCTGGATCCCCTCTATGCTACAGCAGTTTCCTGTGACGGATAGTGAAGGTGAAATGCTAGGACAGAGGGCAGAGGAGATAAGTTGGTTCGACGTAAGAGTCATATGGTCCAACCAGCACACTTACGTACCTTACACACTCCATCCACTGACCTTCATATCTCTCGAACATACTTGTAGTGATATTGATGGCTGTGGATGGATCATGAATGCTTCTGTGAGAGGCATTCGTGCACCGTGCCTCGTTCTTTCCTTACAGTGTCTGCCTTAGGTAGTGAATGCCTAGGTACCTGCGCAGCACATTGAGGTTGTGGCTTCGCCAGACTTGCGTCATAAGATGCCTCCCATTCAGTGACAACCAATTACAATGTCCACTTAACGTCCATCAGCACCCCACAATAGCTCTACCCCACTTTATGCCTTGCCACACCCGAACAATACCCGGGCGGTCACAAACCCTAATCGCTTGCCTACTTCAATGCGTCCCGCTCCAGTTGCGAATCTTCCTTTCCTCTTTCTAGCAACATCATCACAGCACCTCATCGACAGCAACCTTGTAAGTTCAGCCCGCGCGCATTTTGCCCTGCATTCGTCCACATTCCACCTATTGACTCCTCACGACTGTATTTCTCTTGCCAATGCGTCGCGTGCCACTCTTCGGGTTCACCCGCACTGCGCGCGCGAAGGACTGACATCATTCTACCCCGCGCCTGGTTGACACCAAGACTTTGTTTGTTTCTGCAAGAGCTTGTCATATGATACTAACTTCTTTCGCTTCATAGTCGCCAAGATGAGAGCTAAGTGGAGAAAGAAGAGAGTTCGACGCCTCAAGCGTAAGAGGAGAAAGATGAGAGCCCGCAGGTTCGTACAATTCTCATCTAACAGTCGAAAGCTACCTCGCTGACACACTGTTTACAGCAAGTAAACAACTCGCATCTGCTCGATCTCAGCAGTCTTCGACGAAACGCGCCAAACATCACGTCAACCATAAAACAAATCCAAACTGCACACATAGCACGCAATCAGAGATCCCGTCTATCAACCCTTCGACTACAATCATCGAATAGACGGAGGCTCAGGACCCTACACGAGAAGGGAATAGCCGAGTGACGCCACGGATTTGGCACAGTGACATAGGCGACAAACAAGTCGAGGATAGTTGGTCAATCACCATCGAGTGGAACGCTGGAGCTGTTTACGCAGCACGGGTCATGGGCAGGATTTGCCTTCAGGGCCCTTGGTCAGTCAAAGCTTGGAAGAAGAAGATTCACGATGCGGCCTCCTAGGTAGCAGCTAAATGACATTTATTGACCCCACGATTGACACTGGTTTCTTTGTGATTTGCGTAATTGCACCGTTTCCCCTTCATTGATTCCTGTGAATCTAGCAGCTGCCACTGTATCTATTGGCAATGCGAACACTAGCTGCGGAGTAGGTATCTCCAAGTTAGGTAGGTTTCTGTGCGATATCTACATGTGTCTACAAGGCTAAGATGATTGGCGACGGGAGAAAAACTACAACTAGCAGTGTTCAATTGATGGGCACTTCGCAGCTCGAACCTAGTCAGTCTTTGTGTCGGAAAAATAATAAGACTGTGGTACAGATACTCCTTTGGGTTTGGAAATGTGTCGCGCGTCGCTTCAAATTAGTTGTTTGCTCTTGCGACGTAATGGATTGGTGGGGTGCATTCATTCACCGCCTTCCCAAAAACGTCAAGTTACCCAATCGATTGGCAGATCCAAAACTTTTCCCCCAACCCACTTACAAGCATAGTGGAAGGCCTGTAGATGCACTAGGTAGGTATACCACGTATGGGCTGTGCAGGCTGTAATCTTTACGAATTTCGTTTACTTTTGGCCGGCCTCTTTCTCTGTCGTACGGCTTCCTTATTGCCTTCTTGTTTTATTATTTTGTAACGCATCTGCATCCTGCGTATCATCATGGCGGGCCATAAGGAAAAGAAGAGGAAGCGAGAACAGGACGGCACAGCGCGGCCGAAGAAGAAAGTAGCCATACAGACAGCCGCTGAGCAATCTCAATCAAATACAATCAAAGTTGCCTCCGTGCAGTTAGAGAGCACCTGTCCTCCTGTGATAGGTGAGTAAGCATTGGACTTGGGTGCATCGATCATGGACTGACTGATGCAGCCACACATCCCGGCCTCGGTCTTCCCAGCTCCCTCACATTCCAAGCCTATACAAAGGACGCGCCGTCCAAGTCGAAAAAGCCCCGAAGCAAGAATGCTGCGCCCCCCTCGAGTCTGATGCTTCACTCGTCATCACACAGCAAATTGGATTATACAGCAAAAGAGGACGGACCTGGCGGTCGGGAGTCGCATCTCAAGCACTACATCGGTGTATTTGACCCGGCCACCGGCGAGTTGTCGGTCGTCGAGGCCAAGAAATTGGCCGTAAGAGGTGTTGTACGTTCGCAACAGCCGAGGGAAGAAGATTTGCAGAGCCGGATCGCATCTAAGGTATGTTTTTCCCCTTCGCAGTGCCTTGTGTAGATGTTAATATGACGCTCAGAATATGATGGAACTTCGCAACGACCTGGGACAAGCCTTTGGTACCAAGAAAGCAAAGAAAGCTTTGGCAGCAATCACCGAAAACGCGATCGTCGATCACGATCGAATGACTAAATCACATGGAACTTCCTCTCAGGCGATGATGTCAGCCATTGGGGAAGTTACACATACTATGGCATCCAAGGAAGACCTCCAAGCGGTGGCGGATGCGGCCAAACCCGTACCGCCTGGGAACTTCGAAGCGCAAGAGATACAAGACGTTTACACCCCGCAAGGAATGATCGGGGGCGAATTATTGAACGCTATACCTATCAAGGATTGGCAGGACTCTGTCAAGAAAGGTACCAACAAGATGTTGACAAGTGCATTTATTGCGTCTCGCCTAAACCCAGTCGGCGAAGGACCAGATTCAACTATCAGGTTAAAGGCCCTCCGTTACTTAGAGTTCCTCATAAAGTTCTCAAAGTTAGCCAAGGGAAGAACAGCCAGAATTCCTCCTCCAGACAAGCTTAGACAGCTTCTCCAGCCAGCTCCTGAACCCGTAATCCAGAATATTAGGCGGAAATTTTCGTCCAATCAGCAAATAGATAAGTTTCATCGAGACTTGCTATACACATACTGCTGCGCCCTGGCAGCCATTTTATCGAACTTCGAGTTTGAGACCAGCAAAATTCGTTTCGACTTGGGTTTGGACGACAAGCAGTTCGGACAGTATTTCCGCGAGATCGGTGGCAAGGTGAAAAGGGCCACGGGCGCAGAAAAAGGGACACAGATGCAAATAGCAGTGCTATCACTGCCTTTAGAGTTCCCGAAAGTAAGATACCAACGACTGAAGAAATAGATTCAGGTCACCTGAGATCGTTGGATCGAAATGGGTGTCAGAAGCCTGGACTTGCCGGCTTTTCTGTATAAATTAGCGAACGCATAAGTCTCATCATACCTCGACATTGATGATTTGCGGGACTTAACAGGTCGGGTTATCACATAATTACTACTTACGGCTAAGGATAGAATTGCACTAGAATGTGTAGATGAAATCAACGCGTCTGGATTAAATACCCTCCACGTAAGACAACCGAACTTCAAGCAGTCACAGATATCTCTGTAAACTCTTCACCAAATGATAAGCAGCATCATTAATCACATGCGTATAGGGGTAAGAAATTACCTCGGAAGCGGCACTGGCAACATATCTCTTTTGCAGTCACTTCTAGGAACCATGATCTGATCATCGCGTGGAATTCTGTAATTTAACTATGAGAAAATTTATAATTTTATGTGAGTCAAACAGCCGTGGATTTTGATGATATCTTCTAAGCACCCATGTATAACTACATCTTCCTTAAATTTCTCCATCGCAACCCCTTCTATTTCCTCCAAACTCGTTGTTTACAAGTGCTTGCGAGTCACATCAACCACATGCTTCGCAAAGGCTTCGTGGTGTGACACATAGGGAAAATGCTTGCCAGGAATATGTCCAATGTCGACACCAGCCTTGGCCGCTGTGACAATATTGTCAAAAAAGAAAGAAGTCTCCGTTGACCCCCCGACTGTCCAGAATATCGGTCGTTTCACGAGATCCGAGGTGTTGGTTGGCGATGACTGAGGTATCGTCCGAGGGTAACCACGAGCCCAAACCGGATAATTCTTCCGTATTCTGGCGTGGCTTTCATCTCCGAGACCCTCCCAGGCCTGGGAATTGCCACACATCGTAGGCACAATCTCGTTGAGGGCCTGGGCCATGGCATCATCCCCATCTACCTGGGAAATGCTGTTGAGATTCTCAATGGTGTATGTTGGCACCTCGTGTGGCAGTGCGTTGCGTACACGCTGGGGATACCCAGCGACCAATGCCAGCACTGTCGCGCCGCCTGAGCTCGATCCCCAGAAGGTAGCCACACCGATCTCTAGCTTGTCAATAATGCTGATGACGTAGGAAGCTAGCTTTTGCGCCGTGACATTTTCGAAGGTCTCACGTGGTGCGTTAGAAGATCTAGACATTCCTGGCATGTCGAACGTCGTGACTCTGAAGCCATGGGATGCAATCAGGGGGATTGCCTTATCGAACATGTGACATTCGCCTATTCCATCAGGTATCAGGACAATATCTGGTCCGAGGCCCTCCTGCTCATAGTACCAAGTGATTCCGTTGGCGGTCGTAGTAGTACCTGTGGTGCGCATGGTGACGGCAGCTTCTTACGGGCTCAAGAGGAGATTTGCGTGTATTGAGAAGATGATTGGTCGCTCTGAGATTTCGGAGTGAGTTCTTGCTTGCACTTGGTTCTCTATCAAACTCGTCATTTCAGAGAAAGGCGTGTTTCTTTTATGCTTCTACACATCCCTCTTGTCATCGGCTTTCCTATACTTTGACGCATGTCCATAAGTGCCGTCGCAACGCACGCGGCGGAGCGAGCGGCCCAACACTTTGGCCGCATCATCTGATACTTTCCATTATTCGTGTCGTTTCTCTGAAATCGTATCACCCAGGCTAATTTCACCAGAATTGACTGTCGTACTTAGCGTTGGTTAGCACCTGTCGGACTGCTGGAGCTCGTGGCAGACTCAGGGGTAGGAGCATAGACCGTTCCCCACACCTTGACTAAATTCGACCGCCGCGCGGCGGAAGCATCAAATCCAATCTGCACACTATACTGAAGGACGAGAAGCGAACGGAGTCTATCGTACACATGCTGCTCGCTGAATACTAGTAATTTCAATCATTTCCGCCAGCTCGAGGCAGCCGGAAAAGTGGCCCGTACAACTCCCCCCCTGGCGACCAGTTTGCATTAGCCATCGATGGCGGACTCCGGATCGCCGGCTCACGAAACCCCATCATTGGCGGGCCAGCCTGAAGCCAGCAAAAGGAAGATCCGCAAAGGCACACGGAGCTGCTGGGAGTGCAAACGGCGGAAGAACAGATGCACCTGGTCGCGTAGCGAGGGCAAATGCGACGGTTGCAATCGCCGGGGTACCCGGTGTGTCGGCCAGGAGTTCCCGCAGGAGCCGACGCCCTCCGAGAGGCGCGGAGTCAACCGGCCAGAAGACAGCAGGATCCAGCGTCTTGAGGCGTTGGTTGAGGAGTTGTCGCGAAAGATTAGCTCTGAGAGCGCCTACGATCATCATCCTCGTCGACTAGATGACAGAAGTGACGAGACCCATGCCTCGCCTAGCTCCAATTCGGAGAATCGTACACCGACGTCTTCTGCAGCAAATGATTTAGCAACTCTGCGCTTGCATGTATTAGCAAATAACATAGCAGTGCGTCACCCGTTGGTTAATTTTTTTACATTTTTGATATGTGAATCTCGATAGAATGACAGAATCAATTTAACCAATGCCTCGCAGCCATCTTTTTCAAGAGCGCCGGCCGGCAGTTCACTGGGACAGTTTGGGGACGCAACGGGCCAGCGCATAACGCCTGTGATCCGCGCCCTGGTGTCAGCTTGGCCGGGCGAGCACCATTACGATGCCATTCTCAAGAGCAAAGTTGTCACAAGCCTTCATCCAGCCCTGTCTTCTGCGTGTTCCGGTTATCAGTTTCCGCCTTCGCCAAAGGATCTGTTGCAATTGCCACCTCCCGATACTGCACCAGTAGCTATCGCTCGGAAACTTCTAATTCTAGGCACGTATCTCCAGGTACTCTCGTCTCAGCCAGATCATGATATTACAGGCTCAAGTCCTGATTATCGCCTTATTTCGACTCGAGCACTTGATACCGTCAGCAACCTAATAACGCATAACGATAACCTTCCCCAATCCATTGATATCATTGAAGTATGTGATGTTCTTCCACTCGTCACTTTTATCACAATATTAGTCTAAAGGAACTGCAAATGCCATCAGCTTTCACCCTGATGCGTCTGATCTTTCTACTTTAAACAGTGTGATAATGGCAATCACTGACTGTTCTCACTAGTGTCTCATCATCGAAAGTCAGTATCATAATTATATGGGAAACATTCGCCGCGCTTGGACTGTCTTACGCCGCGCCATGGCAATGGCACAATTACTAGGTCTCGACCGGCAGTATAAAAATCTAGCACAGGGCACAAGCACAGTTGAGGTTGAGGTTGGATCTCGCCAGGAGAATATATGGTTCCTCCTCGTCCACTTTGACCAGTATGTGTCACTCATGTTGGGTACTTCGCCAACTCTGCCAGAGAGCTGTCAAACAGCCCCAGTAGTATTGGAAAGATGTACACGCTCAGGCCGGATGGGGCGTTTTCACTCCATGGCTGCCGGACGAATCCTGCAACGAAATCGCATTAATATGTATGACGTCGTTGAGACACTGGAGATTGACAAGATCATTCAGAAGGCGGCGGCTTGCATGCCAGCTCGATGGTGGTTGCTTTCCGGTTGGTCTGATGACTTCGGCGGTGAAGAGTGCTCTTGTCTGGAAATTCGGCTTATGGCCCAGTTCGCGCATTATAACATACTGTTACAACTTCATCTACCGTTCATGTTGCATTCATTGCACAGCCAACAGTATTATTACAGCACAACTACGGTCATCAATTCTAGCCGCGAGATTCTTACTCGTTTCACAACCTTTCGGAGCCATCACCCCTCGGTCTCTTTTTGTCGCGGACTCGACTTCTTCACGTTCGTAGCCAGCGCTGCACTATGTCTTTTTCACATCCATACCAGCTCTGAAAGCCGGGGTGCTGGTCGCTGTGATGGCGTTGGCGTAACTGATCTACTTGCTCACCAACGGTTGACAAACCGTGGTCTTATGGAGCAAGCGCTCCAAAGTATAGAAAAGATTGCTCAGGTCGAATCAGACGATAAGCTAACGTCAGACATAATCCCAGCCTTTCAAAAACTTCTGGCTGTCGAAGAACAAGCTTATGAGGGCAAAAACTACAACATCCATCTACCGTCCAACATCGAGCAGCTGAAAGATAGCAATAGTCGGGACGTGGCCGATAGTGGTGATACAGTCTATGTAGAACTCCCTTTCTGCGGTATCATCAGAATTGAACGAGCGAGGAGCTCAAACAATAACTCGCCAGAACTCTCAAACTCTGGGCAAGCGACGCAGATGCCACACATACACAGGGGATCCTTTCCCTCGTCGTCGGAAGGGTGCTTCGCGGCGACTTTTCCTGCTCTGTCGGCGCCAGAATTCCAAGACGCGATGTCGGCCGAGAGCTACGATTTGAGCAAGGACCAGCCGCACATCAGCAGCACGTATATGTTGATCAATCCCTCATCCGACCTGCAATCAATGCCATATAGTGGTACAGTGTCGACGTCAGGACCATTAGGTCAAGAGGTAATGGATGGTTTCGAGGGAGGCTTGAACTCTACGATAGATACGGGTTTTTTGGAGTCTCTCCTCGATATGCAATGACCTCGCAATGAGTACCTCTGGAGATCTGATCATCGACTGCCCCAAATCCTTGATCCACCTACATTTGTCTATGATCGAGGCTTGTGACATATGATTACAAGTGTCTCACGACTTGAAACTTCACAGCCTAGTGCTTCTAGAACCGGCCAGATCGTCATTTATGACACACATCAAAAGTTCACGGATTCTCAATAAAGGCTAGGTTCTTTTTTACTCTTTAGCTACTGTCTCAAGCAATACAGTCTTCTGGCACGCACGATGCTCGTAATATGGTTCACACAGCATCGGGGGCATCATTAGGATAAGCGATACCCTCTGGTAAGCACTTCTACGCCACATATCACAATTAGCTGCTATAATAAGACTGGCTTGCATTAGCCAATACGCCATAGATGTTCGAGTTTTGAGCATCGGATAACCTCAAGTGCTTCTCGAGCTCTAACTCGCAAACATGTGTCCTCGCTGAACACGTAAGGGACGAGACACCCTGCAGCCACTGTCACTTTTATGACTCACTCTATGGGCCATTCTCATTTACACGCAGTGCGAATAAAGGCTTGAAAGATATGTCGCATAGTTATCAAGAACGCCTCAAAAAGTAATACGCCATGTCGAGCTGTACTTGGGTAGCGGGTCGTCCTTGAGACAGTCAGCAAGCAGCCTGGGTGTTACGATCACATATGTGTTACACCCATGGCTGAAGAACAAAACATAAAAGCGGCCGGCTCACCTCCAGACCGACCACTTCTAGAGGCATTCAGGGCAGGTCTAGTACTCGTCAACTAACATTCACGCCTTACACAACTACAACATCGAAGGTAAGAACTTTTGGGAGAGAAGAAAACCAATAAACCAAGCATGTCTGTTGATGTTGACTATTCACTCTATCCTCATAGGCTTCATAATACAAATCCAACACTTTTTCCCACACCATTAAAAGAAAGTATACCAGTTCCTTTTTTGCGAGAAGAAATGACGATCAATACTGCCTCTCAGGATACTACACCATTGATGTTCATCGCCTATCAGAATGTTATCGACGGTGAGCTGTCTAGCACATTGCTGAAACAGCACACCGTCAATCCTGCAACTTTGGAGGTCAATCCAGATGTGCCAGTCAGCACACCAGATGACGTTGAAAGGGCCGTCGCCGCGGCGAAGAATGCGGCCGAGGACTGGGCTCAGATCCCCTGGTCAGAGCGTGTGAAGGCACTCGCAGCATTTGCCAATGCTTTAGAGAGTTACGCCGTCGAGTTCGCTCATATACAAGTCCAAGAAATGGGTGTACCGGTGAGTTGGTTCCGCACATACACACGTCATTTGTAACTCTCCCCAAACCATATATGATCAAGTCACTGAGTTATCACGTAATGCCTTAGCTTTCCAGGGCTGTAATTGATATCCATGGAGCTGCGGAATTCACCCGTGACATTCTCAAACTCTCCTGTGAGTATTATAATTCTCAGAGCTGCTTTTCCTCCGTTCCTTTCTAGTTTATTACTGCCTCGTACGGGCAAATTCAAGCTCTTCTATTCGAAACTATGATGGGCATATTTGGCAGAGGACAGACCAATTTCTTACCGCAAACTTCTGATATATCGTAGTACCCGATAATGTGATCGAAGAAACTCCCGAGGGCCGCGTAGTCGAGCGCTACACACCCATCGGGGTAGGTGTTGGGATAATCCCCTGGAACGCCCCAGTAGCTTTGGCCTGTTTCAAGATCGCCCCAGCGCTGCTGACGGGGAATACCCTTATTCTCAAGCCGTCGCCCTTTGCGCCATACTGCGTTCTCAAGGTCGCCGAACTGGGTCTCCGGTTCTTCCCCCGCGGAGTCCTCCAGGCTCTGAGCGGCAATGATCAACTCGGGCCCTGGCTCACTGCCCACCCTGGCATCGGCAAGGTCAGCTTCACTGGCTCGTGCGCAACCGGGAAAAAGGTCATGGAGAGTTGTAGCGCGCATCTGAAGCGTGTCACGCTGGAGCTGGGCGGTAACGATCCCGCTGTCGTCTGCGAGGATGTTGACCCGGCGACTGTAGCGCAGAAGATCGCGGCGGTTGCCTTAGACAGGTCTGGGCAGTTCTGTATGGCTATCAAGCGGGTTTATGTCCACCAATCTGTCTACGATGACGTCCTCGCTGAGATGGTCAAATACGTCGGGAGCTTGAAGCTGGGCAACGGACTCGAGGAGGGTACGGTTATCGGTCCCCTTGCTAACCGCCCGCAATATGAGCGGGTGAAGGACCTGCTTGCAGATATTGCGAGGACGAAACTCGATGTATTGCCGGGGGACGTCTCGTCCACCGAAGGGCTGCACGGATTCTTCATCCGCCCTATCGTGCTCAATAATCCGCCGGAAGATGCAAGGGCTGTGGTTGAAGAAGCTTTTGGTACGTGTTCCGCAAAAGGCAAAGGGGTCGAGCTATCTAAGTAACTAACATTCCGCAGGACCTATCATACCCGTCATGAAGTGGTCGGAGGAAGCAGAAGTCATTCGGCGAGCGAATAATACCGACTACGGCCTTGGTGCCTCTGTGTGGTCGAGAGATCTCGTCCAAGCGAGTCGAATTGCCGATAGGTTGCAGGCTGGAAACGTGTTTATTAACTCTCATGGCGATCTCCAGCCGTCCACGGCGTTTACGGGTCATAAGCACAGTGGGATCGGATCGGATCTGGGAGTCGAGGGTCTGAAAGGGTGGTGCAACATCCAGTCTGTTTACACTAAGCCACTGTGATCCGTCGCGTTTCAGTCTATAGTAGTGTTCTAGCTTTCTCGTGTAAATATTGGACAAAGATATCGAGGGTGGTCATGTAGCAACACCGTATACATGATTATTTGAGTAAGCCTTGGTTAAGTCCATCTAGCTAAAGTTCATACAACACGCTCGCTGATTCCTAATATCTGCTACAAGTCATTCTCCGAAGAACATACGATGCATGGGTGAAAGCGGGAAGAATGAGACAAGGATAGACATAGCGACAGAAGTGACTTTGAAAGCACTGATTAATCAGTATGTTGAACTACATTCGCCGAGTTTGAACGATTGGAGGCATGTTGATTAAGCATTGAATATATTGTCCCGGGATTAAGTCACAAAGAATTACCATCATAATACTAAGCGCCTGAGACATTAATTCTCGCTTTGATATTTGGCTGGCCATTGAGCTTGACACAGAGAACTAAAATTTCAGATTAAGTCTGTAATATAAACAGTAATCCAGAACGATAAGGCGACGGAGAGCTTGATCTCATCAAAAATCACTAGTTAG
The DNA here is from genome assembly GCA_022385695.1 of Xylaria arbuscula. Taxonomy (NCBI): domain Eukaryota; kingdom Fungi; phylum Ascomycota; class Sordariomycetes; order Xylariales; family Xylariaceae; genus Xylaria; species Xylaria arbuscula. The sequence continues at coordinate 844,940 of MU279363.1, read as the reverse complement.
CTTTCAAAACCGAACGGCTAATGACTAGAGAATAATCAGGATCCTCAAAGCAGCTATCCTTTTGAACTCTGTCTTCAACTATTGTCTTATGACCCTTTTTTCAGTGTCATTCGTTAAACAACTAGAAGTACCTTAGATAATCTAGAGTGAGGTCATAATTCGTACTAAACTGTCAAATATCACCTGCTATCTAACTCGTCTTGCATTAACCAGACTCTATCTAAACTACACTCTATTCACCGTTGAACTTCGGTACTTATAGATATCTTAGCTGGTGAATGTCATGTGCTCCTTTCAAAGGAGTACACAGTTACCTATAGTCTTTATATTCATAGTAATTTTGACTCCTAGTAATTCTACACATACTCTCCTCCACCCTCGTACTTATATTACTGCCTTGTATATAATCGTCTTTGCAATCTTCCTCTACAACTATTAAGTTTCCTTCCAATGAGCAGCTCTGGAATTCAGTAATTCCTTTTATTTAACATTATGTCAGAAAAACAGAAAGATATTGATGCACGTTTTCTCCTGAGGTGGGTATTCCTAGGCATATATTTCACCTAGGTACATATATACTTGGGTAGCAAGTAAAGAAGCGCCTGAGGCATAAACATCACCTAGATACGGCATCTCCTGTATGTGATGCAAACAGGTACGTACCTTAACCTACCTGGGCACGCGAGACGTGAATGAGCACGCGTCGGAACATAGGTACCCAGCAACTGCCTTCCTCTAAAACTGTGGGCTGTTCAGGTAGACTCAATGGTGACTGCCTGCACAACCTCAGCAACCTCACCTACAGATACAGAGTGACGCAGCACATGCAGCCAAACAACCAAGTAGCCAGGTACCGAATCGAAGACTTGAACAGTGTATCTTACGTCGGCATCCTTCCACTTCCATCCCTCTTCTTCCCAAGACCCATCAATTTACTTAACCATCTGTTCTGAGCATTGACTTCCTACAACACACAACACATTTTACTCTACGCGGTGTACAACGTCGATACTGAACTGCCTCTAGTATCTAGTTTGCTGCCCTCTTCTGAATCCACCACTTCTTCACACAGAAAACCAGGGCAACCATCGCAACCCTTATCGCACATGTACAATCCCCATATCTTACCTGCCCTGTAACCTAGGCACACACACACACATACACTTGTTCTCTCTCACGGCAACCGTTGCAACGTGGGTAGGTTGACCTTCCTCAAGCCACCAGGCGCAACAACAGGTCAGCCAGCCCAGTACCAATTCTTGCAACCCCAGCTGCTGCCATCCACTCCGCCTGACTCCCATTGCGGTTCTTGACTTGTCCTGCAAAACGCAGATATTCCACCCTTACACCACCTAGGAAGGCTATGACAACACAGCGTGTGTGCCTGTGTACTGAAAATCAGTGTAGGTTTTCCTGCTTCCCAGTTATTGCCCACCAGAATCTTGTATGTGTTGTCTGCTAGACTGACCTTCTCACTGCAGCCGACCCGACAAGCCTGTTTCAGACCTAACCCCCAGACTGTTTCTATCTGTATCACCGATACTCATTGTCAATTGTATTACCGACCGCGGTCACCAAGCGGTCAGGTTGAGTTTTGACGCGTGCTAGCTGCACACACTTAACACTCGGAGCATCACTGCTGCTGGGTGCAGAACCGAGACAATGCCGTGCTTTTACGAGCTGAAAATGCTGCGGCTCTTTGAGCAGTATGAGCTGTCTGACAATGCACGAGTAATGTTCAAGGCACTTGAAGATTTCCAGACCGCCAGACTTGATGAGGCCGGTCTCGGTCGTCTGATTCGACTGTCGCCTAACAACCGAGCAGCTCTTGTGAACACAATGGTGAAATGGTATGACTTCCATTTCTATCCGTTGTTTTTTCAGTGCTCCTTTGCCCCGCTGACTACAAGCGTAGTGCAAGCATCATGAAAGAGAAGCCCAAGGAGAGCAAATACTGTCTGGACATCATTACAAGTTGCGGTAATATGCTTGAGATTGCCGACAGACCTGCTCAAGGTGTTGGGTTCCCCGGATTTCTTAGACTCCCGCTAGAGATTCGTCACCGTATCTATTCTTTCTATCTCCGCAGCTTTTACCGTGGACCAGTTGTTGTTCCATCATTCAGGAAGGGTGACTGTCATTGTGTGGGACATGTTCGCGATACATCTGGGGAATACATACGGGTGAGGCTGGAACTTGGCTTCACCTCTAAGCAGATCAGTCGGGAATTGTTGAGCCACTTCTATCGCAAACGGGTATGTGTGTTTATAGGCTCACCAAAATCATGTCGGAACATTGACTGTTTGGCATTTAGATGCTCCATTTCGCCTGCCCATGTCAGATGAATCACCATCTGACAAACAATGCGCTGTTGAAATCTACACTGAAGAAGGTTATGTTCCATTGGTGTGGTAACCGTGCAGACGGTAAGTGACTGTTTTACTTGTTTTCTTCTTTCTATTCTTGCCCTCTTAAATGTCCCTTTTTGGCACAAAAGACGACAGTCGACTTTTTTCACGTCTTTGGAATATCTACAGACAACACCCAGTATAGCACAGCTAACTCGGGCTGTGTGCAGAGGGTATACGTCAATTGCAGGAGATGAGACAGCTTGACGCAATGACTATTGTGATATCCAAGATGACTGGCAACAACCTTACGCAACGCGAGAAAGAGATCCGTGAATACTTTGGTACCAAGCGCAGCTCGAGTGGAAGTCTTGCCGAAACTCTAGGCTGGGAAGAATTGATCAGCATCCGTGGATTGAAGCATATTGAGGTTGAGCATATCGACAAGCGTAAGGCGGAAAGGCGCACCGAGGGAGACCGAAAATGTCTCGAGAACATGCTAGTTGCCTACCTGCTGCGACCTGCTCCCTTTGTTGATGAATAAAAAGGAGGAACTTAACAGACAGGGCATAATGAATGCAGTAAAGGCGGGCGGACATGTGTTGTTTGATCCTTTGAACACCACATAACAGGCGAGGGGAAACAATATGGCGAGACCATCGTAGGATGTCTGGAAATCCTAGACTGCTTTTTGCAGCGGCATGATTTCTGACATTCGCGACGAATAGGCGAGACAACAATGGCATATGTTGTATCACACTGCTTTCCTTCTAGTTGCTTGCTTAATAAACCATGCACAACAGGTGCGGGTAGGAAATGTACTGGATAGGCGGTAGCCTACCTACGGTAGTTGGCATTTACACGTGTATCAAATGCGTAGATACTACAATAAAGCAGACCAATGACATGAAGTGAGCGTTGGGAGATAGGAAAGCATGTGACAGCCAGAATTCATGAAAAAAACACGCCAAGAGCACATGTAGTAACATGAGAAGTTCGGGACAAAGCACTCTTGTTTCTTTTACCTCATTATATTTTCTTTCTTTCTTTTTTTTGCCAGGCAGAAGAAGCCTGGTATATTGCAATTGGACATCAAGCCCCAATCGTCCAGATCTGCACAACTACTTGCATCTTGGTGCTCTGAGCTGCTGATCGCTTGTTCTAGAATGATTCTATGGGGACAAGATGCAGCCAGCCTGCAGGGTGGGCGGCAAGACGATGCAGCAGTTTTGGCGGATCTCCTACCTACAGTACATAAGGTTGCGGCACGCTGCCGGGTTCTTCCTCTTCCATTTTTCTTACATACTTGGTAAGATGCAGCCTAGTCAATCTTTGGGTAGTATTAGACGGTGTGTACTATGCAGGTACAGTACGATGATATTGAAAATCTCTAGCTCAAGACAACAGCAAAGGTCTCACCAAAAGTCTCAATATCACAAGTCTTACAACCATACATCTACTGTATGTATGATCGACAGATTCAGCAATGGGCAAGCAGGTTCGGAGTTAGTCATAGGAGAAGAGCCGTCCCGTTTCTGCCGAAATGAGACTTGACTCAAGCTGCCATTCGCGAACTCGGGAGCCGGAGATGTAATACTCATTATTACTACTACTCTACATGTAAGAGCCCTGATTATCAATCACGGGCAGTATAGACGTTCGCATAGATCATGCAGGAAACGTATTGAATACCGCTTTGGGCAGTAGTCTTATTCTTACTTCCTGTAGCCAAACTCAATTCCTTTCCGACAAGGCAAGACCATCTACTCGGGGTTTGACTGGAACTACCTTGATAGAGCAGATACAAGGCAAGACTATCTGCTCGGGGTTTGACTGGAATTACCTTCATGGAGCAGATTGACGCTGCCAAGAATGCCAAACTTGATGGTTTGTTCGTAGTTCGCCTTTGAGAGACGGGCCGAAGGGTGTTTGAGTAAGAGTCGGATGGCTCACGATCATGTGATATCAAGAGAAAGAAAACGATCAAAGATCAGTTACATGATGAAGGTATCATGTATATTCATGCTGAGACATGAGCCTGGTTTGCGCACCCAGTGTTGGGGATTTGGGGCTTGGTTGGGGAAAAGAAGGTGGAGGATGGCGGGGAGTACGGCGTCTGCCGATCAAATAGGCTTTGGCTTGCCTTTCTCCGGGTAGTTTCTGGGTCCTGGGACCATCTTAGTGTCTTGGCGATTCTTTTGTTAATGTAGCTACTGCATAGTGGAGATACTCAGTTGAAAGATTGTTTCATTATGATGTTGCTAAAGCAGTGAATTGTGGTCAAAGATTAAAAAGTAGTTCTTCGCCAAGAAAATTAGAAGAAAAAAAAGACGACAGGTGTGGCGGGGAATTAATAATGAAAATGATAAGGAGCCGGCGTAACGTTTTTGCATGGGCCAAGTCGCGATGGCGAAGGATAAAGCGGCCCGGCCAGATGCCCGGCCACCCCGCGGTGCACTGCAACTGTTGGTTATGCACCCCTTACAGAACTCTTACGCTGCCGCTAGTGGTGGTGTGGATTTTTCTAGGTCGCCAGCTGGGCCTATAATTTTTCTTGGAGTTCCCGCGGTTGCGCCGCTGTTGGTGTGGACCGGTAACGGTGTGTATGCGGAACCCCGTGGCACTACCCTTGCCGATCACTGTGCCCCCCGTTTGCGCTGTGCCTGTGCAGTCAGTGCCTGCGACTGGATGCCGCGCTGTCAGCCGACAGCCAACTTAGAGTTTATCTATGTACATGAGTCTGCCGTTCTTCCGTCTTAACACTGCCTCAACTTACTTTTAAAGCCCCTACCTCCCGACTTCCTGACCGTCATTGCTACAGTTCGACCACAGGCTCTTGCACAGGTTACCAGACCCCACGTTGTTGCTTGCCACATCCACGTTCTGCAAGCCATCTACTCCACTGCTTGTCTGAATTGCAGCAAAAGCTCCGTTTACCGCTCGGGCCGTCCACAACAACAGGCGGAAACAACTACACGAGACTTTCGCCACGTTTAATAGTCTGAAGAGACAAGTCACTACGTCATCACCATGAGCATCAACAAGTGGAAGTTCTCCAGCAGCCGAAAGCATTCGACATCAAGCTCAGGGAACAGCGACACGCCTATGACGTCGTCGTCCACGACCACCCGACCATCATCAACCAACCCGTCAAGCACCGGCGACAACAGCGGCAGAAGCAGCAAGACATCGCTGTCATCGTCCCCGTTCTCATGGTTCCGATCACCACATCGGTCCAAGAAGAGAAAGTCCACCATCTCCAGCGACGACCCGGCCTTCAAGCGCCTGCACAAGCCCTTCACGCCGCAGAACCTCGAGCACCAGAAGATGCTCAGCGCTTTTGAGTGGAACTTTGGCACCAGCAACGACGGCGACGGGTACCGCCGGCGACGACAGAGCAGCCTCAGCATCAGCCCCTGCGCAACGCGGGACAACAACTACGGCTACGGGCCGGAAGAGCGGTTCTGTCACCAAGATGCACTCAGCAGATCCCTGGCTTGCCTCTCTACTAGAGAGGACCCTGGCGACGCGAACGCAGCCTGATTTTGATGAGATGTTGTACGACTTGACGATTTAAAGGATTAATTGGGCTTTTGTTGAATACTTGTTTGAATATCACGCAACATTTTTGGTTGGATGAATATTTGTTAGAATATTATTGCAGGCGCTTGATTGGTCAATTTTCAGACTTTTGCATGGGACTTGGTCAAGGAAGCATTCTGCCTGGGAGGCTGGTTTCTATGGGGCGTTTTCTGTTTGGATATTGGGACAGGCGGCTACCTCGATTTACCCGGCAAAATGCTGTGGTTTGAGGAGCTTGTTTGTCCTCTTTGGGATTGTATTGAGGTGGGAACTGTAACTACTACTCTGGCTTGTCTTGGGTCATCTAAGATACAGCTGCAGCAACATACCTATTTCACGCATCTATAGGCGTTAAAAACAGCATAATATGTTGCATACCAATCGAAAAGTATTTGGAGATTGAGAATTAAAGTTATGTAAAAATGGCCTCAGAATTTTCAGTGTATGAATTACTCTCGGGAGATTTACTCCTCGTCTTATGTATAAATAACTCATCATTGGCCGATATACAAACAGTAATTTAGTGCAGAAGAAGCTGGATCTATGGATAAGAGCCAATAGATACCCGGTACTACCGGCTTCTCTACCTTGTTGTCTTTTCTGTAAGTCAGCAGCCTGAACGAAAGCCAGCAAATCAAACCCAATTCTTATCATCAGACTGGGTGACTTCGTTGCTTTATCAAGCCTACTGGACTTGAGCTGAAGCTACCTTGGTAGCGACCAAAGAGCAGCGAAGGACGGGGGCAGACTGAGCGATCGATTGATTGGAATTGGACATCGGGACTACTTCTGGCCACATGTCTGTTATATCAGAGCGGCGAGCTCTGGAGGACTTTACCATCACTGCTTCTTGAGGCTCGAGCAAATCCCCCCGGAACATGTCGTCAGCCTAAGTAGTGAGATACTGCCCAACAGACAGTTCCGTTCGGAGTTTCGACATGTTGGTTATAACTCAGTGAAGCTCTACGTTGGGTAGACATGCTTAGTAGTAGGCCGAACCACCATGTCGGCAGGATCAGGTTGGGGGGAAAAGACAGAAGTTATTGATTGATGTGAGGTTGTAGTGTGGTAACGCAAAGAAGAATTTTTATCCCAGTGCGCTAAGAGCTCGAAAGCTCGGACCAAACCAAGCCATTAACTCTACACTAGACTGTCTTGAGCGCGTTAGGTAATAAGAAGGCTGCCAGCTGCATTAGGATGAAATACCGGTATGGAAGAAGCCGAACGAAATGTTTGTCCCTGGACAAAATATATTTATCTGGTGGAATGTATTATGTATACAAGTAGGATCATGGCAACAAGAACATCGGCTTCTTGTTGATATGATAACCACAAGTAGGCGTAGTCTTTGTCATGGAAATAGGAGGACGGTAGACGCTGGGACAGCTGATCAACATCAAACATCAATCTTCAAAAAATATAAACTTATAAATCATTATCGCTTTTGATTTTCTCTATACCGGTTTTTCGTACTCTCCCTATGCGTGGCGTAGCACGGCAGTATCATCAGAGTCATTAACATCGTGAGCAACGTTGAAAGTTCTACTTGAAATCGCTGTGCACAATCTAGTCCTCATGCGTAACAGCCATATCCAGCACCTCGACTCGGCCCTGGCCCTTGGTCTCGTTCCCGACGAAGTCTGAAAGCCCCTTGAAAGCGCCTGGTTCGACGAACCCGACCACTTCCCATTCTGACCCTACGACATCTTGCTGTTCCACCTGCTCTACGTAACTTAGTATCTTGTCCTTGACTGTGCCGGGGGCCTTGTGTTCTTCGTCCACATCCGCACCCTTGGGCGCCTTGACAGCTTGCTTGAGCACGTTTGTCGAGCAGGTGATGCGGAGTCGCATCCGCGCCCTTGCGACGGGGATCGGTTGGTATGTAATCAACGCCTTCATTGCTTCGAGGGCCTGGCTCTTGGCGCTCTTGGTGGTGACAACGCCGGTCCAGTTGTGTTCCTTTACCTTTGGCTTCGCCTCGGCACCTTCGCCCGTCGCAGGTGTTCCGGTCCCGCTGCCTGCCGTGCTCTTATCGCCCTGGTGTGCCTGGGAGCTCAACATGTCGAGAGCCTTCTCTATCATCCCGGTGGTATAGACGCGCTTCGTGCGGGGGTCGACCAGTTTGCTGGCGACGATGCTGATGACTTCGTTGTGTACCCGGTCCATCTGGGCAGCCCGCTCCTTTTCGCCGACCTGCAGCTCGCCTTTGTTCAGGATTTCGAGGATGATGTCGTTCACGGGCTTGTCCTTGCCGAAGGCCTTGGCGAGCTCGGCGGCCGGCGCGGTCTGACCCTTCGATACGTTGAGGAAGACATTGGGGATCTGGAGGACTTCGTCGAGGTCGGTTTCGATGCCGGACCGCCACTCGAGCACCTTGTTCTTGTAGCAGGCGATCTCAAAGCGCTTCTTCCCCTTCTTCAGGCGCACCAGCGACACGTTGGTCAGTTTTATTTGGTTGGACGGCTGGTTGATCTGGCGCGACCTTTGCAAGAGCGTGGCTGGTTAGCTGGTGCATGTCGAAATAACGGACCGCGGACTTACATATTTGAGCCGTGATTTACTAACAGTGACGAAGACCAGGACCCTGAGTTACACTATAAATACGGTAGGAGATGTATAAATGCACTCTCGTCTATTTGCGGTGTGAGGTAAAAACTCGACTTGGGACGCTTCATTAAAGGAAATTTGATCCAGTTGCACTTGCACTCCCCTCATTGCTATATACCTACATAGCCTAGAGATTACTTAAGTTAGGTAGGTAGTACAGGTAAGTGCTCTGTTACTGCCTGCCCAGGTGGTGACTAACAGAATCACAGTGCTTCTTTGAGCTACCTAAGCTTCTCTCCTGTCTGTTGCATTGGGCATCTATCTACAAATGTTTTTTTTCTTAAAGAGGGGAAGTATTCTGAGTCTCGATGTCTCATCTCGTGTCATGCTGTACTAAAGTACCTCCTTATTACATACATAAACTAAGAAATGGAAGAACTCAGCTTCACTTTCAGTAAGCACTTAGAATAAGGGACTATCTTTCCTTTATCGAATGCCAACTATCCCAGCTGACTCACAATTGGACTGTTGCAGAGCTGTCGTGGTAGGCTATGACGCTTATCGCGCCGCTAGCCCCTCCTTAACCAAGGCACGCGATGTTGTCTGCCAGCTCAGGGCGCCTGTAGTGGGCCTGCATTGTGCCGTCCACGGGTGCGTGTCTCTCGTGCCTTGGCTGTGTCAGCTGCCCAGGTGGGCCGCAATTAGCTCCGGATAGGGAAGGCTCCTTGCTAGCGTATTCGTCTCCATGCCTCCCCGAAAACAAGGTGTGACTCGTGCTCCTATCTGATAAGCAGCGACTTGGAGCAGTCCCAGCCTCCGGTGGTTGGCTAGACACTCGAGACACTGTACCACTTGGCTGCCACTCGGGTCCTCATAGCTACCCCGGACATCGGGGCTTAGGTAGTTTCGTCATCTCTAGTATATCTACAGCTAACCTAGGTAAACACTTATCTACCTATCTACTGAAACTCCTCCTGGCCATCTTCCTCGCCATCTTCCTTTTCTTCTTCTTTTATCATCACCATCATCGATACTCCATCATCAACCATTCATCACTTCCTTATCCATCTATTAGCTGTTGGTAACAGCTGTCCTAGGTAGCTACCCAACATGAGAGTAGCTACACAGGCACTGTTGCTGGGCGCCACTACGGCTGCTTTTGCACAGGAGCAAAGAGTCCTCGGCAACGTTGGCGATGCCGCTCAACAACCTCTAGAGCTTGTCGGCGATGCGGTCAGGAATCCTCTTGAGCATCTCACAGAGGCTCTGGGAGAGATGCCTGCCACCGCCAAGGGTCTGTGGGATGAAATGAGTCTACTGGTCCCTGGTTTCGTAGAGAAGACAGGCAACCTTATCTCTCGCCCCAAGCCACACACCCGCAAACCCGACAGCGAATGGGACCATATCGTTAGAGGTGCCGATGTACAAAGTATGTGGGTCGAGACCGACGGCGTCAAGCACCGAAAGGTTGACGGCCCGGTTGAATCATACGATCTCCGAGTCAAGGCCGTAGACCCCTCGTCCCTCGGTATCGACAAGGTGAAGCAATACAGTGGCTATCTTGATGACAATGAGAATGATAAGCATCTCTTCTACTGTGAGTCTAGAACACCCCAACAGTTGGCGTTGCAACGGTTACTAATGGTAGAAAGGGTTCTTCGAATCCCGCAACGACCCGAAGAACGACCCTGTCATCCTATGGCTGAACGGTGGGCCCGGTTGCTCATCAATGATGGGCCTCTTCATGGAACTCGGCCCATCGAGTGTCGATGCGAATGGCTCGCCAAAGTTCAACGAGTACTCATGGAACAGCAACGCCTCTGTTATCTTCCTCGATCAACCCGTCAACGTCGGCTACTCTTATAGTAGCGGATCCGTCTCCAACACCATAGCTGCCAGCAAGGACATCTATGCCCTCTTGACTCTGTTCTTCGAGCAATTCCCTGAGTATAATGAACAGCCATTCCACATCTTTGGAGAGTCATATGCTGGTCATTACATTCCTGTATTTGCTTCCGAGATCCTATCCCATAAGAATCGAAATATCAATCTTCAGAGTATAGCCATTGGCAACGGTCTGACAGATCCCCTCACTCAATATTCTCAATACCGCCCAATGGCTTGTGGCGACGGCGGCTACAAGGCAGTTTTGGAACCAAGCCAGTGTCAGTCAATGGATAACTCTCTTCCGCGCTGCGAGTCGCTTCTTCAGAACTGCTACGATTCGCAAAGCGCGTGGACCTGTGTCCCTGCTACTATCTACTGCAACAACGCGATGATCGGCCCGTATCAACGTACGGGAATGAACGTATACGACATTCGCGAGAAGTGCAAAGACCAGGCGAACCTGTGCTACACTGAAACAGGCTGGATTGCGGATTATCTGAAGCAGGAGAAGGTAATGAAAGCCCTCGGTGCTGAAGTGGATGATTACGAAAGTTGCAACACGGATATCAACCGAAACTTTGTGTTCCAGGGTGACTGGGGAAAGCCGTTCCACCTTCTGGTTCCCGACATTCTGAAGCAGATCCCTGTCCTCATTTACGCTGGTGACGCCGATTATATCTGCAACTGGCTTGGCAACAAGGAATGGACTGAAGCACTGACATGGCCTGGTAAGAAAGACTACAACGACGCGGAGCTAGAAGACCTAGTTCTTGAGGGCGACTCGTATGGTCAGGTGAAGAGCAGCGGCAACTTCACTTTCATGCGTATCTACCAGGCTGGCCATATGGTTCCATACAACCAGCCCTCAGGGTCGCTTAACTTCTTCAACCGATGGGTTGGCGGAGAGTGGTGGAAAGCCTAAATCAAGGTTCTAGCCAGTATAGATGTCTACTCGGAAGAGCACACGTTACATAAATATTACTCGTAGAACGTCTGGCGTTGTCTGCTTTTTCCTAGGCCAATATTATTACATGCTTGCTATCGAAAATATACAATTCAAACAGAAACCATGCTTCTGCCTAGTCATATGAACTACTTTGTACAGCAGTTGGAAATAGGTGACACGTAACCATAGCTTCAATTATAGTTGGCGTAGAGAACCAATCTCACACTCATAGAAACTAATGTCACAAGCGATAAATTACGAAGACCTCGACGCCGAATGGCCAACTAGGTTCCGTACTCAAAGATCGCTGTAGTTGCTCTTGTCTCGTGCACACTCATCATGAATGACTAGGGCATCCGGCTCAAGATCAGGGAAGAGAGCGCACCTGACCGAGCATGGCAGAAGACTGACAAAATCATTGTGAAAGCGAGAAAACTACCTACATATAATATGAACGATTCTTAAGAGTGAAAAAATGAGATAGCAGTTTCGTCTCTGCAGTTGTGTCAATGCTTTCAACACTGCTGGGATTCGCGAACCTGGGTAAGGGACTCGAAGTTGTTTTCTGTGTGCCTGATGGCGGAAATTCAAGTTAGGTTTCCCATAGCGACTTGCTATTAGTAAATGAAGTTAGGTATTGTCGTATAGTAGCTGAATCTTTCGACGTGGAAGCCGAAGTATCAGAGGTGGTCGTCAGTACTCAGTGGTGATGTTCAGTTCTTGGGATCATTTTGAGGCAGCAAAATTTCACACTGCCTATCTTTGATGATCAGCCACATCAGCCACATCAGCCACGGTGCCCTGAAGAAGCTAATTGCCGTACGCCACAATGAGTCGGGTCTTCCTTTTTTTTACCGATATCCGCTGGTACCTGATTAACGGACCCGCTAAGAGTGCGCTGTGACGTACATGTCCATTGAGATAATTTCCGGTAGCACAAACTAAGAGTAGACGATGCGCAGGTTTATAGAGAGACTTCCTTTTCTTTCAGGCAACACACCACTCTTGACAAGGCAGACTTTTAACATAATTACTGTGCTGGAAAATCGATGCAGGCAGGCATTCAGTGAGGTGAGGTCATGGACAGCTGCTGAGATGATGAACAGATTATTGCCGCGTAGATATCAATAGGTAGCGGATGAACCTGGATGCATGCCTGGTCTAGTGTAATGATGATCTTTACATTCATACCTACTTATGTACGTACATACTGCGTCCTTAGTTGTAGTGTAGGTAGGGACTTATTGTCGAGTGGAACCGTACTAATGTACGCTATGTGCGGTGCCAGTCGAGCTTAATTTCAAATGAATCCACAGGTAGCCTCTTTGATGGAACTCGCCTGTAGATTCGTTGGGAACTACAATAGAGGTCGAAAGACTCTGCATCTAATTGTCAAAACTACTAATTGGGCGCATAGTCTTCAGTCACTTCTGTAGTGAACGTCGTTTGTTGGTCATGTGTTAGAGTCGCAGATCTCTACACGTGCACGGTATTCCTGTGCATTTCATCTTACTACACTAAATGTATGTACCGGCTTGGCGTTATCTAGCGATGGTAATTGGTAGTGGAATGGGCAGCCTTGGTGGAATTTGTCATTGTCCTCTGCTATTGCACATAACAGCATCGGACTTATTCGGATCCGCGTATCCGCGTGTTCGCGTAGGTATTATTGGCTAGTCCTACACTAACCTAATCAATTTGAGAACAAGGCTTTAAACAATCTTGCTTGAATCGCCGGGAAAATAATTGATGCCTGCTTGACTATCTAACTGTGATATTTATCCATACCGCCATTTGCAAGTACTTAGGTAGGTTATAGGCCGTACCTAGAGTAGGTGGTATCTCTACAGTACTAGTTAGGTAGGTAGGTATGTATGTAACAATAACAAGAGTGTATCGCTTCTTAAGCGACATGTTTGGAAAGTTGATGTTCATTTGCGCTATAAATTAAGTATAGACATGACCATATCTGTGGTTTAAAGACCTAGAAATTCTCTCTTCACACCAAGTAGCATTCCTGTCTTGATAACCTACATATGTAGATTTGGTGATGGGCTTTAGTGAAGGTAGCAGGGCGATAACATCTTGTCGGTTGCCATAGATGCGAGAATTTGCGCTTTTTGAAAACTCGAGTTCGCATACTTACATGCACACACCCCGGCGTGCAAACGGACACTACCTAAGGTACCCGAGCTAAAATAGGTAGATAGACACAAGAAACAAACTAATACGCGTAACATCCTTTTGCCTACGGCACAAGAGAGGCACCTATCGAGACAGCGTAATCGCATACACATTTGTGTCATGTATGAGGTGTGTAATCCAGCATGATATCTCGGTAGGGCAACGAAGCACGCACATTATCCGTCCCGAAGCGAACGCGAGGCCCTATGTCTGCAGTGTATACGTGTAAAGCATGTACAACGATGTATACTAAGGTAAACACCTGTCACTGCTTCAATTTGATATACATGCTTAGTACCGTGATACCACAGCATATCTGCATGTGCTGTCCAATCAAGAGTGTACCTGAGCAGCAATAGTAATGAAGCGCTGCAGGTTCACAATTCCGGGGTCCTGTACCACAATCTATGCTGCACTGGTTTCTGATGCTGAATGGTCAATTAGTCGTGGACTTTCTATAATATCAGACCACGAATTTCACAACTATCGAACTAAGTTATCTTGTGTATGTTACCAATGTTGTTAACAACAAACAAAGTCTGAATACATTTCCAGTCGATACCGAGTAATTGAAAAGTTCATCAATCGTCAAAAGTCCGAAAGGTCCGTAGAAAGAGATACCCATGCGCGCCAAGACAAACCCATGCAAGTCCAATGTCTCCCCCTGTCAAAGCTAATGTCCAACGGCCCCAATCAAGGCTACTCAAAGCCAGGCTAGTCGCTCCGGCTCCTTCTACTCCCTGTTTCTAGCGGTGCACTACAGCAGGCGACTTCAAAATTCTCTCGAACTCGACAGCGCGATCGACTTTGTAACATACATACTTAATCCACTACCACCACGATCTGTCAGAGGCAGCTTCCTGTACGCAGCCATCGAGAAGGCATCCGGACTCGGGGGATCTTTCCCGGGCGACAACGGTGAACAAACACATAGCAACCCCCCCCCCCACTCGCTACTACCTACACCTACTACAAGGCCTACTACAAGAAGGGCCCCGTCGTGGAACGAGATCCCGCTCGCTGTTCATCCCAGCCGAGTCGATCCAAACAGCCGCCAAGCAGGAAGAGGATTGCATCCGCCGATTTGGACCCTGAACCACACGCCCCCCCTAGTCGGCCGCTTATCTCTCTTTTTTCCCCTTTCCCCATCCAGCGTCTATCGGTCACATCGAAATCTCGCTGCCATCACCGCCTGTGCTTGTTGCTGTTGCTGTCGTCGTCGTCGCCGCCGCTGTTGCCAGCCCATTCCCTCCAGAGCGGCGAAGCTTCAATTGCACTTCAACAAGTCAGATGAGGGAGATTCGGTCGCTCTACGCTTACCTTCCATGACACAACCTCGGAGATTCGCTGCCTCTTGGCATCCCCTTAGCAGCGTCACCTACACCACCCTATTCCTCCTCCTGCTCTGGACCACACTGCAGAGATTCATAGTTGGTACAGTCTTGGCCCTCCTTCTTTCTCGCACCCTGTACGATCTTCTGATCTCGCCTCAACTTTACTAACTTCGCAGCAGGCCAAGAAGACCCAGACAGATGTCGCGCACTATTAACCGACGGCACATGGTCGCCTGCGACCAACAATCCACACAACGCGCAGAAATGGGAACCGAACGGCTGTCGTATGGTCGAGTACTCGAGCGGTGCCATACATGACTGTTTAGTTGGTCGCAAATTCGTCTTAGCTGGAGATTCTACTATCCGACAGATTTTCTGGGCTGCTGCCAGGAAACTAGATCCCAAGCTAGCCGCGGCCGAGCTGACCGAGATTGTTGCGGCCGATGAAAAGCACCGAGACCTTTCGTTTCATGCCGACGGTGTCAATCTGGAATTCATCTGGGATCCGTGGCTGAACTCGACCACTTTGAAGGACACGCTTGAGACCTTTCACGCGGTGCCCACCTCTGCGCGGGAAGCAACCCTGGTGAAGAAGGAAGAGCAATCACCAGCCCTCATAGTACTCGGATCTCCTGGTTTATGGGCCGCTCGCTATGGCGGGGATGAATACATGACTCTGTTCACGGACGGCATCAACGAAATCGCGTCGTATTTATCTTTAGCCTCGGATGCCAGTAGCACAAGGAGCAGCTCACTGTCTGCGTTGCCGAACAGGAATGAAGGGTACAGTTCTGTACCAAACCACATACTGCTAAGCCCAGTCCAAGAGCCAGCTTACGGCGCGCTTTCGAACAAGCGGACCGAGACCATTACACCCGAACGTATCGACGAAATGAACGATTACCTCTCTCATCTGCCTTTAAAGCAGACGTCCCACGTGGTTTGGGCCTTTAATCGAATGACGGAAGAGTCTGGCCAGTCTTTTGAGAGCGATGGATTGCATGTGGAGGAAAACATAGCTGATCGCAAGATTGATATTGTGCTCAACTCCCACTGCAACAATCCGGCCGTGGTAGAGGACCGCTCTTTCAAAGGTACCTGCTGCGTTGAAGAACCCTCGAATTATTTCTTCAACCTTGCTCTTATAATCCTGTGCGCCGTCATGTTGTACACGCCGAGAGCGCAATCCACGCCAAAACTTATTCGGCCTGAATTCTTAACGGCAGCCCGCGACATACTCGTTACGTTGGCTTGGTGTTGGCTGTGTGATGGGACACTTCGATTTAGTAAAGCTGAACGTCATTATCACCAGGGTGCTTTCGTCGTCATCTGCTTAACATGGCTGGTAGGTAGCTCTTCTGTGTTACACAAGCTGGTTGGATCGACAAGCGAGGTACCATCGTCGGCTAGCAAGGACTCTAAGGAGATTGCACCTAGCAACGAAGTCGATAAGTTCCTCTCTAGAGACCAAACCGACGAAATGAAAGGCCTTATGCAAGGTATTATTCTCCTCTACCATTTCAACTACGCTTCTCAAACACTATGGGTGTACAAGCTCGTCAGAGCGCTCATATCAATGTACTTCTTTTTATCCGCATACGGCCACACGCTATATCTTTTGAGAACGGGCGATTATTCTTTCAAGCGGATGGCTGTGGTTCTCTTCCGCATCAACGCTCTCAGCGCCCTACTCCCCTTCATGATGGGCACGAGCTACAGCTCCTATTATTTCGCTCCCGCAATCACATTCTACTACCTGGTTATATATATAATGCTCCGAACATTGAAACAAAACAACGACGATCCGTGGCCGCTCGGAATGAAGGTGTTGTTAACCGCTAGCTTCACTAGCATGTTTATCACGACCCCTGGGTTTCTGGACATGGCAACAGACCTTCTTAAATCGGTCTTCCGAATGTCTTTTGATGTACAGGAATTACGCTTCCGGCTTGCATTAGATCGATATATCGTCTTTGTAGGTGTCACCGCGGCAAGTCTCGTCCACACGGCGACGTTGAGCGACGCACAAGAGGTTTTCACAACTAAGGGTTCTCCTAGCTTGTTTGACTCAGGCCGCACCCGATTTTGGGTGATTTGCTCCGCAGGCTTGGCGCTTTTCCTGTTCTTCACACAGTCTGGCCTCTCCTCCAAGCAGTCATACAATGCTGCGCATCCGTATATATCGTGGATCCCCGTTCTGGCTCTTGTCACACTTCGTAATCTCTACCCACCAGCACAAAAGGTGTTCCTTGCCATACCTGCAGCGCTTGGCCGCATCTCTCTCGAGACCTACGTCTTGCAATATCACATTTGGTTGGGTGGTGATGCAACTGCCCGATTAACTCTGGGCGGCTTCGAAAATGCATCATTCCCCTTGTTTCTCATTGAGAAGGCCCTAATCTCAACGCTATTCATTGGATTGGCGGCACTGACGCATCGTGCTACACGTACAATAACGGGTACGCTCTCTGAGCTCGGGTTCCTGGTGTTCCTGGGTGCATTATGGGTCGGCAATCTCATTTACACGTAGGCATAGCATCGCGTGCTTGGGATTTTAATGCATAGAGATAATGGAAACTTTTGATTTTCGATTTTGCACTTTTGCGAACGACAAACGGACGGCATCGGGTAAATCGACTGTGGGAATTCCAGTCGGTTTCAATAGGGTTATTACACGAAAGAAGCATAGAACGAGCAACCAGCATAGGCATCGCGTTGCGTGTATAGGCGTCTTACTTGAAAGACTCATAGCAGAGATGGCATGAGCACATTCTAATGATGAATACATCTCGAGGGCCATCTGGCGAAGCAAGAGAACACCCTCATCTTGCTATATGGCATAAAGCAAGCAGGTGGTGGCAGTGCCACCACGATACGAATCGAAGGACGTGTGCGATCGCCCGGTCTGCCTACTTACCTAATGGATGGAGTTGTATGGTTTATGCCTTTTTCAGCATATCGGGGCTAGCTACTACTATCTATAGAACTTTAGCCGCCTTCGCATGGAAGGTTGTTGCTGTGTTGGTTGGGCCTCATTGCATGGGGTTGGCCTGACACTACTAATTGGTAGGATATAATGTTAATGGATTAGATACGATATCAAGATTCACAATCCGATCGAAAATTATTGTACACAGTAAATCTTCACCCTCAGCCTCCCATTTCTCACCCGTGTGATTCGCTTTGGTGAGCGTATAATGATAGTACCTACCAGAGGTTTTCGCTTTGTATACTTGGTGCTTATTGATGTGTTGGGGCAAGGTACTGGTGTTCACAGAAAATCAAGGAAGAGAGCAACGTGAAATCGTAGTTGTGGCCGTTGTAAGTTTGCTGTTGTGAAGCACACTAGCCACTAAATTTGCTTGAAATATAAAATAATGCAATGTAATAAAATAAGAAGCAAACTTACGGCTACAAGGAACACCAACCCTTCACTTCCTATTTGCCGTCTACCTGTACCCCCTTCTTAGAGAGCGCGGCCGTTCACATAGATGATCTGTTTGCGCCTGTACCCCGTACATAATCCGCATTCCCGTAATATGCTTTTCCTCGTTTGCCCTTTTGTTTGATCCTTAAATGCCCTGGAAAAACAGTCAATCTAAAAGAATGGCCATACTCCTATTCCGTCATCCTTTATGTATGTATCTCAATACAGTCTTCGTAAAGGTGGTCCAGTCTTGATAAAAACAATGGCCCTTGTACTAGCGTGGTCTTCATTGTCGTCATATTCATCGAGAAATGCACTCGCCACCGAAGACACCGGCACTCGCAGACGCCAGACCGCCGAATGTCGCGAGGCCCCAGGCTAACGATGCGGATTCCCAGTCAAGATCATGCGGGGGCAGCTCGTCGCCTTCTAGCGCTGACCTGGCGGTCGCGGGAGTCGGTACGTAGGTGTCGTCTTCGTTGTTCTCTCCCTTTCTGGACCGCGAATTCTTTACAGGTCCATGTGGCTTATCCTCCGAGTCCAGTTCGGGGGTATGTGTCGGCTGTGTCTTCCGGGGGCGCCCACGTCGTTGCTTCGAAGGTGTAGGGAGTTTCTGTAGTTCCTCGTTTGTGCCACTCGAGCTCGTGGCGCTGCCTAAGCGCGACCGCGCACGGAGCTTCATACCATGCTCATGTTCGTGTTCTAATTCACGCTTGTGCTCTTGTTCTTGATTTGTCACCACATCGCTAGATTCTAAGAAATTGAGGACGTTGTTCCGGACACTTCCTTTGTCTGGGCTCGTCCACTTAAAGCTGGAGAGGTTAGAGTTATAGAAGGGGACAGAAGAGCTCATCATGTCCGACGCATCGATGTTGCGGACGGCGGCCCATATGCCTAGGCTGAGCGCACATAGGAGGGCGTCCCAGCCTACGCCGGCGACTACTGGGTGTTCGGATATTGAGCCGATGATTTTTCCTAGGGCGCTTGTGCTCCGGTCCCAGCGCGATCGCTCCTCTATGTCCCAGGGAAACAGCGCGCTGTGCCGGTGATAGTGTGAGTTGGGCAGGTTCGAAAGCAGCGCTACCAGACTTGATTTCACATGCCAGACAAATGTGACGGTTGAAAAAAACCTGAACAATTTCGTAAGTGATTCGTAGGCGCCGTGTGGGTGCTGCTGGATTTCCCCCCAGTGGACTGGTATGATCTTAGGTAGAATTACGGGCAAGAAGCTGGAAGCCCGAGCAAGGAAAGCTACCTTTGAGAAGGTAGAAGTTCCAGCCGCGTAGGGCAGAAAAAACGTCAAGACAGCATTTACTACAATAGCTCCATAGAAGAAGTTAACGTTAGGGACCCAACCGGTCGGTTTCTGTTGTATCAGGTTCTTGCGAAGTCGAGTCCATGCTGAGCTGAACAGTGGTACAGCCGGTACCAGAAGATCTTGGTCACCCTCGGGTAGGGGCGAGGGGGTGAGCAGGAGGGCCAGAAAGAAGAGATTCTGAGCAAATGACAGATTGACTAAATGAGCCAGGGCGAGAAAGGCTGTCAATAGCGGAATCTTTTGACGGCGACCTTTGGTAGCTAATATCAAGCTGAATGCCGTTATGCCCGAATTAATCTGTTGTCCCCACCAGAATCGACGGGAGGCTTCAGCAACAATCTCGAAACTGTCTGTGTAAATGGGTGTATCGCTCAACCACTGTGCGATGTATAGTTGGCGGCTCGAATGTTTCTCGTCTAGGAGATGACTCTCGTGCTCAGCCAGGAACCTGCTGAAAGCGATGTTAGCACACCATGACGCTCAGACGTTGTCTCGTTTAGACGACCTACCTTTGTGTCATGTCAAGACCATGCTCATAAGCCCATGTATTGTATGATAGAGTCAGAGACTTGGCAGAACAGTATATGGCTACCACAAGCGATACGACTGCGAGGCCAAGAAACACTGGTGTGAATCTTTGGCGCAGGTGTATACGAGAGCGTGTGCCTGAGATAGGACCCAATAACTTATATGACGTGTATAAGCTGGCACCGACCGCATATGCTGACCAAACGAGGGCAACGAGGTGTGCAGCAGCTAGTACCAGGGGAGGATACCTGTCCGGGAAATGAGTCAATATGTATATTTACTATTCTCTGGGGTTAGATTATTGGGGTTTCTTTTGTTACCTCACTGGATGTATGAAGGGTACTGGCGCCATCTTGAGAGCTGAAGATGTGCAAGTTAGTTCCTAGGAGTGGTGGTGGTGATGGTGGTGGTATAAGTGAGTGTCACACGCTGTGTTGATGAGATAGATAAATGTGTACAAGCTACCCTAATTCTCTCGAGAATGAATACGAGTAGGTAGACGAAACTCCCAGAGTCGGGTGAGCCATAGAAACAGAATCAGACGTTCAAGGGAAGAAAAGTGAGCTGGATATATCTATCTTATCCAGCTGTTTGTTACTACCTAGAGAAGATGGGTATGACGACAGAGGGGATGGATGATTCTACCTAAGGAATCCCCGTCACACAAGCCACTAACACAGATACCGATGATACGCTAGGTACCACTGCACTGTAGGTACGGGTTACCTTACGGGTAGGTTGCAGACTGCAGAAGGGCTGGCCCCTCTATCTCGCGTCTCGACAGCGCTAACCGTTACAATAATGTGTGCCAATCAAGACGTATTTTGGTATCATCGCTTGAAACCGCCCAATATCTGATTATCCTTGCACCATCCAAACTGTACATACTTACACACCCTATGGTCACGTCTAGACCACGATAGCGAGATTCGGACCCTCACAGCGCCCGGACTTGTTTATTGTAAAACCTCGCATTCCATGGTCCACGTCTTGCCCCAATCATGTACCATTTAGCCAAAGGTCTATACCGGCTTGCGACCAGCAAAGAGGGTTAGTTGCGCCGTCGCACTGGATATGCCAACCCACCGATTTATCCCCAGCTATCATCAGCCCACCACGCTTCACTCCCGTTCTAACATGCGATCGCGGCAGAATACTCGGTCATCCTCCTCGGTCTCGACAACGCCGGCAAGACGACCTTCCACGAACAGACCAAGGCGCTCTTCCTGCCGGATCATCCAGACCCGAAGCTGAAGACCGTGCCCACCGTCGGCCAAAATGTCTCGACCCTCACCCTCCCCGACATGTACCTGAAGATATGGGATGTTGGCGGCCAGCTGAGCCTGCGCAAGCTGTGGCAGAGCTACTACGCCAGCTGCCATGCCATCGTCTTCATCATCGACAGCACCGACATCGGCGACGGTAATATCGAGCACGACAGTACTGGCCGACTCGAAGAGTGTCGCCTGGTCCTCGAGGACGTCCTGCAGAACTCGGAAACCGAAGGTGTACCGCTGCTCATCCTCGCTAATAAACAGGACCGTGAGGATTGCCTCGAGGTGGTCAGGATAAAAGAGGGACTTGTCAAGAAGGTGTTCGAGGGCGACAAGGCCTCCAGCATCCGCGACTCGAGAGTGCTACCGGTGAGCGCGCTGACGGGGACGGGTGTCCGGGAAGCCATAGACTGGGTCAGGTCTCGGGTCAAATGGAATAAGGAGTCAAGGCCGCCTGTCATGAGATAGAGACGGCATCACGCGCGCTGCTACATTTTCCAATCGAATTCGAGAGCGTTTTGGGCTTGCATTGAGCGGCATTGGGGCTGGCGTTGGGATTGTTCAGAAGAAGCTCCATGGTATTTCGGCTTCTACATCTTTGGGTATCTTTATTGGTATTATTACAGCACAGGGACCACGAATGCTACCTCTCATTCTCGGCAGACAATTCCGCCAGCAGTCCTCCCTTGTCTCTCCGCTTAAGATCATCGGCGAGTTTCGCATCTACCAGTGTCGAGAATTCCTTCACCTTGGCGGCGGCAGCACTCGCACATTGTATCAGGGATATAGCTTCCACCGGTGTACCACCTAGTTTCGCGACCTGACAGATTTCTCCGTGCTTATTGAGGCTGATGGTGCAGCTGCTCACCCGTAGTTGCTCCTCCAACAAAGTCGCATCCACTAACGTGATCTCTCCGTTTTCGCCGTAGAAGTTAAAGGTCACGCAGAAGGGCGAGTGCAGCCAACTAAGCGGAACCGGCTCCCGCTCCGCCGGGGTGTAGATAGTCACGTTGTCCCCCTCGATGCTCGTGTCTGGTTTTCTGAAGTGTCGCAGTGCAGCCACCACGGCTAAGCACGAGGCGTCGATCAAGTTGCCATCGTGCGAGAAAACATGGAGATCGACTCGGACAGACCAACACTTTTGTCCCGCGATCAGACACAACGATTCGAGGTCGAGGGCGTTGGATCGACGGACGGTCTTCTCGATTAACCGGGAAAGAAGGACTTCGGTCTCCGTCGGCCTGTTCACTTCGAATGCAGGCGAGGCCATAGGGCTCAGCTCGGTTGTAATAGTGAAGATGCCATCGAACGGTCGATCCGTATACGGCGTGGTCACTTCGGCAGACACATTCGCGAGAAGTCTATGTGAATTTATTAGCCTATGCGAGAGCGCCCCATGCAAGCCAAAGGTATCACCTCGTCTTTCCCAGAGTCACGTCGGCCACTCCATACTGGTCACCAAACCGTAAGTCGAGCTTTCGGAACTGGTCAAAGGCGCGACCGTCGATGCGTTGCCCTTCTTGTAGGGCCTGTATTACGAAAGCCCTTTCATTGAGGGAGGGTTCGACCTCTCGCGGCATGGTCAATGGTTCGAGGTAGGGAATGTAGACGGTTTATTGTATTTGTCCCATAGCCAGCCAGTTAAGAAATAGTTTAAAGTTGCTAGGCAGTCCACTGCAGGTAGCGATGATGGTGGGGTGGTGGGGCTGCACCCGGCCAGGTGGGCTAGCTTAAAGCTCTCGTCTGCCAGGCGGTGAAATATGTATGAACACCCCTGTAAAATCGGAATCTAGCCTACCTAAATGCCGATCCAACGCTAGAGCCTCCTTACCCATATGTACCTAGCTGAGCGACCTAAATGCCTTGGCTTCCAGCTGCACGCATACCTACCAGCCTCAACAACCATTACCATCGCCAAAGTACCGAACAACTTCCTGAACCCTCATACCTAAACCTATCGCCAATCGGTCGGTGATCAAAATGACTACAGCACACAGGCCCACGTTTGATCCCGTTCGTATACCTACCATCTCTAAGTGTGCGATGCCTTACTAACATTTTCCAAGGCACGTGGAAAGGAAGCCCTTCGAGGGCCAGCATATCACCAAAGACTACTTCCCGCTCACACCCAACTAAAGTTCCGGTACGTGACAATGCTTTCCTATAGAATTCGCGATTACTCACACATCCACAGGCAACCGGGACAGGGAGGTGATGCCGACGAGATCCGCGATCTACGCGCCGAGCTTCTCGCCGCCGAAGCTGCCCACTTCGCCAAGAAGAACGGCGACGTGCTTCCCGACGCGAACGAAACCGAAACGTCCGCTGCTGCTATCAACTCGAAACGGCCGCTGGAGCTGACGTCGCAGGCCGAAGGGGGAGTAGAAGAAGACCTGAATGCGAAGCGGCGGCGCATATTAGAAGAATCGCGGGACATCGACGCGGATTCCGAAGACGACTCCGAGGTCGATAGCGAGGACGATAGTGACGAGGACTCGGAAGACGACGAAGACGCGGAGCTGCAGCGGGAGCTGGAGAAGATCAAGCGGGAACGGGCCGAGAAGCGGGAGCGCGAGGAACGCGAGAGAGCCGCTGCCGAGGAGGAAGAGCGCGAGCGCGACATCGCGCTTGGGAACCCGCTGCTTAATCCTAAGCAGGACTTCAATATTAAGCGAAGGTAAGGCTCGCGCGGCTGCTCCGTGTGATATTTCCTAAGAGACTAATGAAAGTCTAACAGATGGGACGATGACGTTGTGTTCAAAAACCAGGCCCGGGGTACCGAGGATAAGGGCAAAAAGAAGGAATTCATCAATGTGAGTCTTTTTGATATCTCATTTTGGTATTCTGGATAATACTAATTTCTGTATAGGACCTTCTTAGATCTGATTTTCACAAACGCTTCATGAGTAAATATGTACGATGAGTTGTTTTAGCGAAGCATTAGCATGGGTTATTGGACTGAAATGTCCCGGTTGGTGAAAACCATTGAGGCATCATGGTCATAAAATCTGGCCGTTGTTTCATCAGGGACTCTGATTATCTTTATCGATGAGATTCCTGCAGATTGAGTTGTGTAGTGAGAGGGCGTGAAGATATCGACTTAACGACCACGTCGGCTCCCTTTCCAAAGCTGCTATTCAAGTTATCTGGTTGGTAGACTGTTCAAGGCTTCCGCAAACAGTCCTCATAGCAGTTCGACATGATGCTGGGACAAGGGGTATGGATAGGGATAAGCAATAGCATCAAGCTAAGATCGCCTAATAATATTTGAGAAATTTCTCGGCGTTCATATCGACCTTTCCGTTAGACAAGCAAAAAGAATCGAATTTATGACTTCGACATGCAACAGCTGCGATTATACTAGCTTACATATATCTGCATGGGGTTGCTTAACGACGTAAAAAAGGCGCATAATAAGTCTACGTATTTATGTTTAAAGGGGGGTGGAGATTCTTGAATAAATATTGAATGTTTAACGACAAACTGCAATGTACGTCATTCGCAGGTTTTCAGGATGATACTCCCTCCCTCTTTAATAGGAGCTATCAACAGCTAAGGTGAAGTTTTGATATAAAATACGTTGATACTAGCTAAAAGTGTCATGGATATATTATATTCTAAGTGTTCTCTAAATTGCACTCTATTCTCACTGCAACACAAGCAAACAGTTTATTTCATCTTCTTTGATTCTGCCTGACCACCTACAACGTCACCATAAGTCCGGATGCGATGTGAGCTAAGCGTCGCATCCGCCTTATCGAGAGCTCTCATAGCACGCGTGATAGTCTTGACGCTATCTAACAGCAGGACTAGAATTTCATGGCAGAGTCAGTAAGCAATCTAGTCATATGTCCCTCTTCCGAGTCATTGATGTCGTTCGTCCAGCGCGTTTGATAATAGAGGAAATAAGAGAAAGCCGGGAGCAAAGGGGGGAGGTGAAATATCAAATACTGTAAAAAGACATATGACTGATATCAGTCAGCATGGAAAAGAGACTCACAAGCTGGCACGATTGCCCATGGTAGATTGAAGCCCACATAGTATACCCAGAAGTAAACGAATTCGGGCCTGCTGTGTGATCGCCCGGTGAAGTAGAACTCGCACTGGCTTGTCGCGTAGTAGAGCGCTACACCGTAGAGGTGCGTCACGCAGGCGATGATGCGTAACGGGTGGCGCGAGGGACTGTTTCGTGCTGTGGCGATTGCGTTGGCGAGGCAGAGGGGACCCCAAAAAAACTTGTTATGTTGGTTATTTAACATCAAAACACTGGGAGGGCAGAGAAAGGGGTCTTTGTATGGGGGTTTGGATATCAGGGCGAAGGGACAAGTTGTGTATATGAGTTGTAGGGAGGTAGGTAATGGAAGAGATAACTCACTACCGTGATACTCTCGACACTCAGCATGAAGAAGTCAGACGTGAGGTATCGCGAGTCGGAGAGTGCGTATTCTTTCCACAGCTGTGCCAGAAGTGACTGTGATGATGCGAGCGTGGCATGGTTTAGCACGAAGTAGCCTATTCGTCCGTCATCATCAGTGTTTTGCTATCCTTATACGCTACTGGCTGGCTAGCCACATTGCCGTATTGCAACAAGGCCCGTTGATGAATGTCGGTACTAAATAAACTCACCTTCGAAAACGCAGTGTAAACAAGTGTCTATCACTCATATGTCAGCTCTTACACATGCACTCGAGTGCCACCGTCGTTAGCCTTACTCATCAGAAACCAGCAGAACACAGCGAGTCCCGAGGCGCCAAGTCGCGGATTCAGCTTCCGCGCAACGAGCGCTGCGCTCAGCACCGTGAAGCCTAGCGTCCCGGCGAGCGCGGCGAGCAGCACGGGAACCGGGGCCTCGTTGGCCGCGTACGCCGGAATGCCCACGCCGGGGGGATAGTACGGGTGTGTGGGCTCGGGGGGGATCGTGGGCATTACCACGTCTTCTACCCCATCATCTGTGCTGGCCAGGAGCCGCCGCAACCACCACCACTGGCTACTCATCGCTGTATGTGCTTGCAGGCAAAAGTGACAGATACCTCGTGGTAAATATACGTCACGTAGTGTCTACCGGAGCGGCAGCCAATGGAGATGCGTCTTGTATCTGCGACTAAGCGGTATCGCGCTTAACTTCAATGGACTTTCCCCTGCCGATAGGAGCTAGCCAAAACTAGACACCTGCCTACATACCTAGACTGTATAAGTGCCGGCCGTGCCGGCTCCGATACAATCCGTATTGCGCCGAATTCACTGCAAGATCATCTTTCAGCTGCATTTGGACAGTCATCTTACTCCCGGCGCCTTCGCTTATTGCCTCACTTATTTCCGTATATTTACTATCCTCTTGACGAGACATCTGACCTCCGGGTTCCGGGCTCCAACGCCGGACAGAGCGATATACTCACCGGCCACACCGAGGACGCGTCATTACACGCTCTCGGCTTGCCACTCAGGCAATGCTGAATCTGCAGTTCCTGACTGTAAGCGTAAAGCAGATACGGAAACATGGCTGCGACAGCGCGAGCCGTCATTGAGGTGTCATTATCGTGGCTTTTCGCAAATGCCAGGGGTCGTGATGCAAAGAGCTTCTTCACACGTCCACCATTCGCCGGCTTCAAAGAGCAATCTGTCGTGGTGACCTCGCCGGACTGCGGCGCGTCGGGATCGAAATTTGCGATCGATTACACGCAAGACGGCGACGCAAAATTTCCTGCGCTGCAATGGTCGGCGCCGCCTAGTATTGCCGATCGTGTCAAAGAGTGGTTGCTCGTATCTGAAGACCCGGATGCACCACTGCCTACGCCTAATTGCCATGGGTAAGGTTGTCCCAATGCTCATCGTGAGGACGCATGTCCAATGCCATATAAAAGTCGATAGTTATGGCCTATCTAACCAACACTTCGTCCTTAGCATCTACACTGCGATTCCGCCCTCAAAGACCAGCGTTAAAGCATCCGATTTCCTCGTCGTAGACAAAGAGAAAGCTTTGATGAAAGGCGGTTTTCACTACGGCAGGTCGAGGAACGGAATGCCATATATCGCGCCCAGGCCGCTCATGAACCACGGGGTTCACCGGTATTTCTTCATAGTGACTGCTTTGAACGAGAAATTGAATCCAAAGCTCTTGACGGCTGAGACAACGCGAGATCAGATCGCAGAGGCAATTGAAGGCAAGGTGTTGGGTTGGGGAATGTGGACTGCAACGGCAGAGAGGAGGTGGGAATAATTATCTCTTGGGGCCATTGACACGCAACAAGCAGCGAGTGCCGACGTCGGGTAATTATGCTCGATTTCGGATACGTTACTGCGGATATACCCGGGGTTTACGGGCTTTCCCGCTGCCCTACAGTAGTGAATATACTATGGGTACTTGCCTACCTATATATTAACCAAACCCAAGATTATCAATATCATCTAACAATTCACCAAATGCCATGAGAGGCGCTCGTATACATCTCTCTTGTTACATCGTTGATTTTATCGGATGGCTCGGACGCTTTTTGCAGGTTTTCTTTTTGTCTGTTGTACGAGGGATGATCTTTTGACTTGTTCAGAATGTCTAGGCGAGAGGTTCTTATAGGCCGATGCACGCCACTGGGTAGAGGCAATTTACTACCTAGCAGGGGCTAACGAGCAGCCACCGGTGCCGAAACCGGGGATGCTATATATGTTATGGCCTCGCACTTTCTCCTCCAGAGCTTGTGGCCTGACGTTTCTTAGTCTGCATCCAGCCCAAATAAGCCGACACGGGTATCTTGGGCCGCTATCGCGCCCCCTTGCCACTGCTGCTGCTGGTCTAGATTGGTGTAGGCGACGCCATACACACACGCGATCCTCACTTGGCAAAACTAAAGCAGTCTGGCGCGCATGAAACGCCGCCCTTTACCTTTGATGGCAGACGCCCATCAAGACTCGTCGCCGCCAGCACCACTGCCGAGCCGCATCAAGAGGAACACGGCTTGCACATCCTGTCGCGATGCCAAGGTACATACATGCCCCCTTGCGCGCGTGAATGTAAACCACGGTCGGAGAGTGTTGACAGATGATTGAGGTGCGCTGCAACCCCAGTTCCAACCCGGACCAGCCCTGCCAACGATGTGCGAAGCTGCACTTGGCATGCCTCGTCGATAAGACGCATAAGAGGATATCGCGAAAGAGGTATGCTTCAAAAGAATTCCCTTTATATCTTATTTTCTTCTTGTGTTGGTTCTACTCGCTTCTGCTTTATTTCCAAACGTGTGGATGCAATATCCTTGCTCGCGACTGACGGGGGGGCCTGATTTCAAATCCATCTCCAATGTAGACAGCTAGGTATTCCTTCTGTTTCCGAGTGGGGAATAGACATGTTGCTCGACTTTGCAGGCCTCGACGTCAGCCCGAAGATCTTACCTACTCATTCGAGATGGATCCCGTCTTGCATGAATTAACAAGGCACCGTTGCTAATTGTCCACTCTAGCAAACTGGATGAGCTTGTGCAAGAGATTCAATCTATCAAAGAGTCTGTTGGGTCGGCCAAGCCTTCGACTCTTCCACTGGCAAATGCCGCTTTCACACCTTCAAGGGACTCGGAACAGCTGAGCATAACGTCCCCAGGGGGGCTGTCTTCTCAGTCCAGGCAACATGCCACCACAGGGCCTGCTCGCACCGGTGCTATCGAGCCACCTGTGGTCTTGAATACACCCGTGACCACGGTCTTACCAGACACGACCTGTGAGCCGAGTCTTCCCAGGACTCTAGGTTCATACCCCTTCTCCGGCGAAGATATCGACTATTACTACCAAAAGTTCTTTGAATTCTATCACCCATACATGCCCATAATACGCCATCGCGACCCCAATAAGTGTTACGAGTCTTGTCCTCTACTGTTTTGGACCATCATTTATGTAGGCTCCCGCCGGTACGCAAAAGGCCTGTCGTTATTCAAGTTCTTATCAGAGGAGATCCGAAGGCAGGTGTTCGTAGCACTGGGTGAAGTTCCCCTATCATTATCTACTGTCAATGCCATCATATTGATATGTTCCTGGATTTTCCCTGGAGCCCGGTTTCATAATGATCCATCGGCCCTGCTCGCTAGTGTCACCACCAATGCCGCGCTCCTGTTGGGAATTCACACCGGGAGAGGCGGTCACCCGGAATTCAGCCATGGAGCATTTCAGAACAACTTCACAAACGAAGAAGCAACCTATACTTGGGCGGGGCTCAATATCACGTCGCAAAGGTAAATTAGTAGCCCATGATTTGAAGATTAAACTAACAGGACAAACAGGGTAGCTTCGTTTATGGGATTACCACCAGTTACTTGCTTATTCAATCAAACCATCCAAAATACCAGTCAGTGATACTCTCATATTTTTATACACCCACAATCAGTATACGGCAATTTGTTGAGATGCCTATATCGACGCCCACAATTGCATCTGCATCACCTCTGGCAACAGCGTGATAATTCAGTTCGAAGAAACAATTGCTAAGTCACAATGTTGTAGTTGATGGACGGACGCCTTTTCACGTCCCATCTAGTTTTCGTGTTCTCTTAGAGTGTCAAAAATTCTGCAACCACGTTAGCAAGATAGTCCTCGCCAACCTCGAAGAGTCAAGCGGTGTCTCGCCCTATGTCATTCAGCTGCTTGAAGATGAATGGAATATCGTACAGGGGATGATATGTTCTGAACGAGCAGGTACGCGAAACTCACTTCTCTTGCTGTCCATAACCCTGCTAACAGAACTCTGGCAGACGATTTGGATAGGTTTAACGCCCTACTTGTACAGCTTGAGATCCAAATCTTCTATATGATGCCCCCACCTGGCTATAACCCAGAGCCTCTGAAGCAACTGATTCTACGTACATATCACACTGCTTGTTCAGTCATTCGAAAAGCTCAAGAACTCGATCAGAAACTCGGATTTCTAAGTCACATCACACATCCCCACATGCGCTCGATGGTGACGGCCATCTGTGTCATCTTCAAGTTGCTACGTTCTTCATACATGCAGTTCCTAGACCGCAAGGCAATCGAGGCTATAGCATCAGACTCACATATGATCTGCCAGCGAATGAGCATCGTGGAGAACGATCTGCCACTGCGTCTAAATGCATGGCTCAAGGGCTTTCTGGAGTTTTATCACTCTTCATCTCCTACTACGACATGGCAGAACGAGGAGCCGATTGCATCAAGCTTCCCGCATCGTCTCGGGGCAGGGGTGCCGTTCGACTGCTTGATGGGTTGGAAGACTGATAGTAGGTTGAAGCGCGGGGTACATCAACAGACACCAAATCTTCCCAGCGACGGCGCCGCGGAGGAGACGGATCCTCTTCTGCAAGGCGCCGTGCCGGATTCATTTACTATTGATTGGAGTTTTATGGACGACTTTGAGTGGACTTGGACTCCTCCGGGTCTGGCTCCTCCTGTAAACTTGTGGCATGGTATGGCTCGGTGATTTCCTTGTTTCTTATACCCGCGGGGTTTGGCGAACTGTAGTATAGATGATTTCCAACAATTTAAGAGGTTACTGTTTTCATAGACTTTGTGACTACGTATGGTGGTATTCTAACTAGATACGCATTATTATGAAACTATTTAGATTCTTGAAGACCTTTTCTCACTCGGCAAATACCCGTGTTTGGTGTGTATGTCTGGATAATTTTACAACTTTATAAGATGGATAGAGACGTACAGAGCATTCGAGGTATTGAATTATATTTTCTACTAACTCGCTGGTTTGTTCATTCCGCTCTACGTTATGTTCCTGTTAACATATGTGATCTCACGAGATGGTATAAGGCTGTGTCTCAAGCTCGTTAAACCTGTAACTCGTGTTTACGTGCAAAGCAACGCCTACACTCACAAACTGCTCAGGTACCTGCGCCAAGCTGATTCTCGACCGCCTTACTTAGCGCGCTATCCATTTCGTCACATCCACCTCTCTCGTTGAATGTCAAAGTATCGGTACTAATGAGTACAAAGTCTCATACTCAGCAGCCACAGCACAGCCTCACACCTCAATATTTCGGCCAGTTCCTTCGTGGTCTATACGAATGACACCAACACATCAATCCTCAATACGATATCACGAGAAAACTAGTCAAGCAAGGATGATAAACAAATCGCATTGCGCTGTTGAATACCCTGTCTCTTCCATCGTTCCATTTACACACAAACAGACACGCGATTGGATCGTCAACACGCAGTAAGCTTTATTCCTTCGCCTTGCCGACGATCCGATTACCTACCCAGCATATAATCCTACGGCAGGAACTACCGTGTCTTATATTTGTTCCCGGCTAAAGCTGGGATTTCGGACGAAACAACTCGAGGAGTCTAGGCCGGTGAGCGACGTGGCTATGTTCCGAGTCCCGAGGGGCTGGCTGACGGCAGACAGGTACACCTGACACATGCCCGGACACGACGTCGTGGAAGGGGAAACATGGGCTTCGTTCGTATAGTCGGTGAGATGGCCGCCTCAGTACCTAGGTATGTTGTGTGTTTCCTAAGTATGTAAAAAGGGCTCGGATGTTAGCTTTTGCGGTCTCATTAGTCGTGGCTGTGCTGAGGTAAAACACATAGATTTGGTATGTTGCATTGCCTCATTACTTGATTGCTTACCTGGTTACTTGTCAATGGGCGATCTGGGATGAACTGCCTATGACAGCTTGACACTTTTTGACAGATAGCAACTCCCTACTTCTAGTCTTGAACATAGGTATATATTAGCTAAATAATGTTTCACTGTTTGTTAGTTGGCTTCGCCGATAGGTCCATCGAAGCTGTATGATCAACGCGAAGATCGCCTGCCATACATGGATCGCACTCCTCTAGTCTCTCACACCTAAAACAACAACAGCAATACCTATCTATGAGCTTCTAGAAATCTCTCAAGGACGGACTATTCACTTTCTTCTTCGATGAGAAGTACTAGGTATTCGCCCCGGGCAACCTTGCGGCCGGACCAGGACGCACGACGAAAAATGGGCGTTACAGATACCATGCGACGTGGGGGCGATGGCCGGCTGGGCGATGATCATGACTGAAATTTCCCGATGCAGCATATATTACGCACAGCACATATATTACATACAGGAGTACAGCACAAAGTCCTTGATCTCACCAGATCGGCGAACCGCAACGATCCTACCCCGAAGAAAACAAGAGAAGCATTTCGCTTCCTGGAATTCCGTGTAACGGAAACGCGTATACAGTGACCGGTCCCGGTATGGTAGCGTACTTAGCGTAGCAGCGGACATGCATCGCAATCGGCGTCGTATTGAGCGCATATGTCAAGTTGTCAAGTTTGAAGTGCCGAGGACCTAAAGGTCCTCACTTGCCAAAGTCAGTAGGTATGCAGGCAGGTAGTAATATCGCTACGGTATTGTACGTTGTTGAAACTCAACGCGCGCGCAGGCGCGGGTCTGCGCCGGCGTTGGCTCCGTGCTTTAGCGAACGGCCTTTCTTTGGCTGTGATTTTCTTTTCCCTTATATCGCTACCTTCACAACCTGCTTTAAGCAAGATGGAGTAAACCTTTTTTTTTTCTCTTCCGTTTGGCTGTTCGTTGGTCATTTGAAACAGATTATTACCTCCTTTAATGCATCCGTCATCCATGCAGAATACTGAGTCAGCTGGTCGCTTGGTGGGATTACCTGTACTCGGCAGCATGATCAAGTATGAGAACGAAAATGTCTGTTTAGCGAAGACGCTTACGTATGGCTCATCCATAGCCTATGGTATCGACTGCATGCGCCAAGTGTTGGTCTCAAGATACCACTATAAACACCATATTGGGCATTATGAAGGGATTTTGTCACGAGCGAACGAATACCGTATCTACGGTAAATAAGTAGCCTGGGTGCTTGATGATGTTGGGTGTACAGCCCCAAATCCCGACACAGTGGCTGTCGGAAACGTGGTAACATACCTACCTGGTATAAACCACACTGTCCAAACTAGGCAGCCCGGGCCTTCAAGCATGATATCCAAATCGCGATAGCTTACGCCGCAAGATGGAGGGATGAGAAGGGGGCTGGAAGGCGGAAAACCTAGTCAGCATTTGTTGCATGCAGAACAGTACGTTGGGGGGCTGCAAGAAGAAGGGAGGTGCGATATTATATCACCTCCAGGTTATAAGCAAGGGTTTTCCTTTCAGTGAGGCCGGCAAACGACAATCGCTGGGTTCCCTTGTATTGTAGGGTAGGATACTACTGATACATATAGACGTGGTGAACTGCGAGTCGTCGTCATCGGATCACGACACGTGCTGGAGTTTAGATTTATGGAGTAGCAGATCGCGATAGGTACACACTAGTGAATAGATAGGTATTTACAGTAGTCAGTAAGGGCAGCACCATACGGCACTAAGATAGAATGACATACAACAAAAGCGAGGCGAGTCGAGATGAGGCGAGATGTCAGCAGGTTTCCCACCTGTCAAAAAGGTAAGATGCCGATACCTGGTAAAAACTAAGCTACATATACACCACCATCTCTCCTCCACTCAGACCCGTTGGCAGACCCCCCTTCCTGACCTTGATCTTCCCGTCGGCGCCCCGTCTAAGTATGCTACTCCGCGGTAACATCGTCTCCTCGCCCATCGTACCGTCAGCCACGGCGTCTTACGGCGTCTGCCTGCTGTATCCATGTAGTCCTATACTGTGTGCTATACTTATGGACGTTGGCGCATACTTCACGCAATATATTACTCGAAGCGGTAGGCGGGAGAACTCATCCGTCAATCAGGGGGCCGGGGTCACAAGTGGGATACTGCCTTTGGAAAGCCAAGAGATGGTATCATTGTATAATGATGGACAATAACAGGGCTGGGTACATAGGTAATCGGTTATGAATCGTGGAGTAGGTATGCGGATTACGGTAGGGTTGTTCTCTGGTTATACTAGGTACCGGGGTGATATAGCTGAGGGCAAGGGTCAACGATTATCCGGGATTTTCCTGTTCTCTGGGTCCTCTACCAGCTCATTTCGTCGCGACCCTCTCTCCCGTCCGTCACCGTTACTCGCGAAAATACTAAAATAGTCCCTGTACATAGCGGCATGCCGCGCGTCTGCACGCGTCTGCCAGGAATGCAGCAGAGGGAACACGGTACCAGAAGTTGTTGTTGGATGGTTCGACGGGGCGTTCTAGACTGCCATTTTCCCCTTTTTCATTTCTCTTGGAGGGTGTCCACCAGACAGACAACATCGCTTGACATGCAAGGACATGCCTGGATAGTTGTGCACGTCTGGTATAGACTAACGGCGGTATTACTCAGTGAGTGGATAATTGGATGCATGCTGAAAAGGAATCTTTTTAATTCCCTCTCTCACACGTGCATATGGTATACATAACGGTACCGACGGACCGAGATGAGGAATTCTCGAGCTCTGACGCAATGAAACATTCCATCAATTCATCTACCACCCTCCCTTGTCTGTCCGGGCCCATCCGGCAGGCATAGCGGTCCTACCCGCGACGACGCGATCACACTGGCGCACGCGCACGAACCCAGGCATTCTGCATTTGGATGACGAGAGACGGCGATGTCGGCGCCTCGTTTGGCCTCCTGTCAGACGCAAATAGTCTGATGCGCACGGGCATAGATCTCAATGGCCATCGGTAACTGCGGCAGGTAGTGTCCAACAAGACAAGGGAAAGCCAGGGTCCTATGCCGTCATATCCTTTTCTCGCTTGCACGATTGAAGATGTACTAAGTAGTTCGGGCTGCCAGATTTGATCAACCCCTGTTCTTCCTCCCTGGCACTGAAACATAAAAACACATGTCGAAAACCCTAGTCTGTAAGAAACTATTGTTTCTGGGTAGAATAAGCACGAGCGACCAAGTAGCGCTCGAGGCGCTGAGATGCGATTTGGTCATCATCATCAAAATATAGCAGTCCGACGAGGGGTCGCTGGCCCTGCCACCCCCCTTTCGTTTAAAGTCGTATCGCTTTTCGCAGATCGTATTTGTTGAGTATATTTCGTACTGATAATTAACCCTCAACATGCCACCCTGCTCTAGCTGCTGGGGACCCCAGAATTGATACCTGGATGTTATACTAAGTAATCAAGTGTCCGCCTCGTTTCGATATGTTCCGATAGCGCCATCGAGTCTGATTTCATCTGGCTGAAACCGAGGCTTGACTCCTGATACCAAATAGGGCACTCGTGATCTCAAGTACGTCCATACCGAGGCCAGCTGGGAGTCGTGAAGAGATGCCATACTGTCATGGGCAGAACATGGGCTAGGATAATAGGCTGAGAGCCTGAGAGCCTGATGCTTGTTTCTCTTTGTACCCACTCATGATAGCTAATTAGTCTTTGCCACCGTCTTCGTTCTGGTGGACCATTAGACCCTTGCATCTACTATACAATCGTGAAGCAAACCTTACTTACCAGCCTCACGAGACTTGTACTACCCCCCCAGTGTATGGTCATTGTGCAATCGATGCCCCAGAATCTAGCGCAAAATTAGTACTCTAAGTATAGACAGGGTAGAGAAGATATTAGGGTAGTAATATATTGGAAGCTCGTACCCCAGAAACAGAAGGCTCAAGTACAAAATCACAATTAGACATGTAAAATTGATGATCAGATGCAATTGATCTGATTTGCATCATATAGGAGGGAGTCATAATGTAGTGTATTACCTGCGAACTCTCCAGTATACAAATCTTGGTGATTAATCCATTCTTATCATGTCAAGCACTCTGCCATGATGCAGCAGTATACATGTGCTGTTGGCATGTACCTGTTGTAAGTCCTGAAGCCTTGCTTTTTCTAAACCTTGAACGAAAGTTACCGTCTCTATACGACAATCCTGAAGCATATAGTAATGTGTCTCTCTGTGTGCAATATGTGAATTGTCCTTGTCTTCGGGGGTATAATCAAATTGAGACTAGTACGCCGGACAGCTTAGCTATTTGGTGCATTGATATTTCGCGATAATTGTGTCGAACACGATGGGATCATCAACTATCTGACGATTTTCATTCGAATGGCTCTACACTAGTTAGTAGCAAGCTGAGGCATATGGAAGCGGGAAACCCAACTCAAGGTTGCTCTTGATCTAATATTAGCATCCTTTTGTTATATTATCGTAAGATATACTTTCGCGAACTGTGGCGTATGTATCTGTTGCCAAATACTGGGTATACTAAGTATGGGGCCGGGTGAAGGGAACAGAGAATGAAATCGCGTGAGAAGGTCGAAAGCCAAGCGAGGATGCACCCGTGACTCAAAGTCTGAGCAGGGGCGGCTCTTGGCCCCAAGTACCGAATAATGACTATATGCGGGGGGTTCCCGCCGATGGGTTCGGAGACATTCGCCGGCATACCATTCTTTCTTCCAGATCTTTTGGTCGTACGAGATCTGATATGCAGTTTGTTCTTTCGCCGGCGGCAGACGGTATCGCCATTGACAAATGTACGACTGGCAAACGCACCCCAGTGTCAAGTAGCGTAATCGTATGTCACTACATGTGCTCAACCCAAAGTGGCAGAGAGGTTCTTTTTCAGGTGGTAGGTTTTCCAAGACATGCAGATGCATTCTTCCGACGTAGTGACATGAGATCCCAGGGCTACACATTGGCGAAAAGCGACAGGTCGGATCGCCTGCAGCTGACAGGCGGTGATAATAGACCTGGTTGATCAAGAGGGTGACCGGGAGAGCTAGCAATGGCAACAAGGGGCTCACCTACCAGGGAATACGGAACTCCTAGAGCTGCGGAGAAGTTATCCGATATGAGTGTTGGTATTGTTGCGCATGGCGGACGGCAGCGACATCCGAAAAGATCCAACGCCTCTGCTTAGTGTAAGAGTCATTTCATAGCTAATGCAAAACCACTGAGAGGTTGGTTCGCTACGTTGTAACCAGATCGCCTGATTGTTTGCTCTCCATAAATTCGCTGTACCTGCCAAAGCTTAATTGAGAGTGTTGTTAAAAACACCAACCTATGATTCTTGTGAACACAGCTTATCCTGCCCGTACAAGGGCTGACAACCATACCAGAATGATCTCACTACAATAGTCTCGTAAGTGCTGGATTTGAATAACGGACTGCATAGAAACACACTACCAGCCAGACACTTCTCAAGGGGCTAAAGCGTTGCTACACGATGCAAACTGCCGTCTGTGCCGCGTGGAATGGCGGTGGAGGGATTGCTCAGTGGTAAGGAGGCGTATCACACTGAAAGCATGCCATCATAATGATCATCAAGGGTCGCACACAGAAGCGCAAATCCCGAGCAGTTCGCCCCGGTACGATAATGCGATATGTCAGGGTCGCTTTTGGTCGGCCGGCGGCAGCTTTCTCTTTCGATGGGATCAGGGTACAGACATTATGTCCGTGGCCGTCTGCAAGATTAGCGATGTCGCGTCGAGGCAAGCTGCTCTCCGACATCTTGCGCGCCATTTGGTCCAACAAGGAAGCGTGACGTTTCATCGGTGCTGAGTAGATCTGCAAACGCCTCTCAAACATTGTATGCGGACGTGTGTGCAATGATGGTGGTCGAGACGCAGGGGATCCGCACCTGGGCAGCGGCTAAGGTGGTTGTCTCATGAGCATTCTGGGCTCCGACGGTGAAGCGTTGCTTCAAAAGCCGTTGCAACACCACCAGGCAGGCGAACAACCTTGATCCCAACCCTTTGGTCGGCCAGGATGATGAGATGAATACTGGAATGGAAAGGGCAGAGGTGTGCTACACTACGGTAGTGCAGATCGTCGTTCATGATCTGATCCTGCGAGAGAAGCTGGACCGCGTAACGAGGATGCACGTGTTCCAAGCCACGAAGCTGCTGCTGGCGTGTTGAAGCTTTGGCAAAGCTGATGGGCGTCCTGCGAATTTCCAGGTCACCGCACTTGAAGATGGTCGAGATGCAGGGGAAGCACACCGAAAGATAAAATTAGATGACGGCTCACCCGCGCGAGCAGAAAGCAAAATGGGATAGATAACCTGACTAACACAAGGTTTAACATGGGGAGAGAAAGCGAGGTACCGTATGTAATCATGTAGTTTTCTGGGAATTGTGGCTAATTAGTACACCTCCAGTGCGTATTGCGGGGTGTCCTGGTTACCTCCTACCCAAGGTAGGTACCTAGACTTCCACTACCTGCTTAACTTAGGTAAGTGCTGTAGTAGATACTCTATGATCTTACTTGCAGCACGGGGTTGTAGTGTACAGGTATACTAAGCATCTCACCCCTAAATACGATTAGTGGTAGAAGTACTTGCATAGAAACCTTTATGTAAATACTTTTGTAGACAGCCTCACGGTGTATAAATCACAACATCAATCTGCTTCTCTTTGCTTCGATACTATAGTCTACAGCCTAGATTATCTATGGTGTTTGGATCTTTGATGCTACTTACCGGTACCGCTGGTATTCACCTACTTATACTTAGGTATAAAAGTACTCAGTAGGTATTGCCTGAGTCGAGCTGCATGTCAGTTGGGGTCCTACTTATTAGCTAGTGCGCACATGGTAAGTCCACCCCCTTATTTTTCCTACTGTTAGTGTACACTGCAGTAGGTATTGTCGCGTAGTTGAAGCATGTCACTGATTCAAAAGGGTATAGGATCGACAGCGATTATATTACAGTAGTAACCCGGGAACCTGGTGCCGTTAGAAAATGTTAGGAACCTGTTACATATACCTACATACGGTAGTGGTTTCGTGGTGTAGGTAGTGCACACCACCATCTAGCCTTGGCTAATTCCGGGAATTGTCGCGAATGGTACCTATACTAGTGCAGACAAAGATCCACTACGCTCGCAATCCAGGGCAAGTCAGGGGGGCTTCCGATGACAGCGGGCCGGAAGTTGATTTGACAGGGGCGCGGCTAGATCTAGGGCTCGATTGACAGGAGCACGGTTCTCAATTTCATCCGTGGCAGAATCCCGGAGCCTTAACTGGGAGCGAGTCCTGGTAACCCTCACCTTGCACTGTACATGTAACGACGGGTGGCCTTGTGTGTCTGCATCTTCATGTAAGTGGCGGCTGCTGTGAGAAGGGCTGACGTCTGACGGCCAATACCGCTCTTGTCGCCTGATCAAACTTCCAAGGGCAGGCAAGGGAGAGGCAAAACAGCCGTAATCATAATGTAATTGCGCGTTTGTGTAACCACCGTTCCTCATGGTTCCATGCGCATGCATGCATGTGGTTGGGGTGGACGTCTGCTGCTCATCTCTGATGCATCTAAGGATGCCAGTCAGCTGGAAACACCTACATTAGTTCCCAGCCAATGGAAGACGGGATGTGTGTGGCATAAGGAGCTAGGGGCTCAACAGTATTGCTGACATGTATGTAAGTTCTCTCGTCAGACGTAAGACATGCCAGATTGTCCAGTGTGGCAGCCATATCAAATGAGGCTATCATCATACACATAGTATAGAAAAGGCCCCCATTCAGTAGCCAAGATGTCACTCGCATGGTTACCATCAATAAGGCTTAGTGAGTTTATCAACATGAAACAATCTCGCGAGAGAGGCATCCCACAATGTACATAGATGGGTATCACACTACAGGGCTCCTGGCTGCCGGGTTTGTCTGCTGAACTCTGCTTGTCTGTGCTTCCTAAGATACCTTCTGAGCAGTCACGGCTTCAAGCCCCGGATGACACTGTGAAGACATGTGCAACCTCACATATATGTACTTACGTATACAGAGTAGTAGGTAGTGTTTCCAGGGCACTCGGTAATCATGGACCACGGTGGCGATAGTCCCACAGGTCCAGCACAGACGATGGAAACGTTACCCCAACAATATAGTGTCAACAGCCCTGTTTCCGGCCGCTCCTGGAAACGGCCACCAAACCGGCTTACACTACCTACTCGGTATACCGTACAGTGAAAGAGAGCACCATCCCATACTGTATATGCTCCCCTAAGCCTCTCGGGGCCGAGGGTGCATGGTTCCGCACCAGGTCAAAATTCCGCCGAGTAGACGTGCCGAGCCTTTTAGTCGCAACAGGTGAACTCCTCCTCATCTGTCCCGGGAATAAGCCCATTCCCTTTCGCACAGCACAGGATGAATGCCCTGTTGGCCGTCCCCTACAGCACTTCGCCGGCAGCGGGTCTCTCGTAAAGGCCGAAAGGGCTTCAACTGGCAGCCAACTGAGGTTCGCGAATCGGGAGA
The DNA here is from genome assembly GCA_022385695.1 of Xylaria arbuscula. NCBI lineage: Eukaryota > Fungi > Ascomycota > Sordariomycetes > Xylariales > Xylariaceae > Xylaria > Xylaria arbuscula. Next base: position 804,453 of record MU279363.1, on the reverse strand, counting down.
TCTGGACGGCCATGCTGCAGCTTGCTTTTCCCTCCCGCCACACTCTCTTCCTGTGTCACCACCCGCCTAGCTGGCACCACCTACGTGGGAAAGCCTGCGCTAGACGCCGCCAGAGGTAAGCTACCGCCTCCGTCGCCGCCGTGGCGCGCGGGATATGTAAGCCCCGATGCCAGCTACCCGGAACATCGCTCGGCTTGAGGCTTGCGTTTTCGAGCACAGTCGTGCCAGTGCTGCCAGTCTCCTGCAGAGAAACACAAGTTCGGCGAATGGGTTGATACCGGTCCTGTGGCGTAAATACGAGCCACCCCGTCTTGCCAGACTGGTGGTTACCTATATTGCCCAAATATTTGACCCTAACATGACCCTAACAAGCTCTCTACCTGTTTGTGGTAATTCTACCGGTGATCTACCGTTGCAAAATGATGTGCTTGCGGCGCGGATCCGCACGAGGCACTGGTGGAGCTATAGCGAGAAATACTACCATGGTCGTTAAGTACATATGTAGTGTACACTACTGAGTACTAAGCTAGCGTGAAATAGCAAGGGCACCAACAGGTTTGACATGTTCAGGTTCTGCTCTTGGTCGATGTTGTTCCAATAGCTGTTCCTGTCACCGGGCAGGACCTGGCGGAAAGTACAGCAGATGGCAGAGCCTGAGAGCCACTCAGAGACTGCCACCCTTACTATCGGACAATGCAATGGGCGAGGGCGCGGCCAGAGAATGTACGCCGTGGACGAGGCTGAAGCTAGACAATGTAACCGGATCGTTGTACACCCAGACTACGCTAGTCTGCGGATAATTATGATTACTGATCGTTCAGGTTACTCTAGCGTACCGACAGATTGTGGCTTGCGGTTGAGATTACGCCAATTGTAGTCTACAGAATGTGAAACATCAGGACCGCTACCCGAGCCTCCTCCAGTAATAGGAAGCAAATTAACAACTCGACGGAATGTATACTACAGTAGAGGGAGAATTTGCTGCTTAGCGTAATCCGTCGGAAGAGGGGTTAAAGATATCCTACACTAGATTCTTACATGTTAGTATTCTCGAGGATAAAGATAGCCAGCGATGATCTGTGGGAAAGACTAGCCATATATAGTTTACTCGGGCAATAGATATCTACGGTAACGCTTGGAACGCGCGTCATAAAAGTAGCATCCACAATTGACTCATCTAGTAGAACGCCAGGAACATACTATTGGAGCAGCGTAGGGGAGTTTTGGCGTAGAAGACTAAAGTTTAAACGGAGGATGATGTCGAGTAGCAGGAAGTCTTGGCATGGGATATACTAGCGGTGCTGTGTCAGGTACGTGACGGTTCCGACAAGAGGCGGCGGGTGTATGCCGATTTTCCTCGCCGAAGCCATGCCGTTGGTTTCCTTTATATCGAGCGGCCGCTCGTGAGATCATAGTGATTTTCAGAGGCGCGACTTGATACGACAGGAACCGTCTTGCAGGCCTATACATCCAAGGATATGCAATCTGTGTATTGTAAGTTCGGCCAATGTACCCCGAGTAAGCGAGTGAGTGCGTAGGCAAGGCGCCGCGCCCCCGGAGAAGATTCGGAACAGACAAGACCTACCCGCTACCTACATATGTACTGTAGTATATCGACGGTGACTGACTCGGGCGTGCAAAGCTCGGCCCTCTTTCGTCGGCCGATCACAGGAGCGTTTACAGTAGAGCCGAAACTGGCACGACTGGTGAGCGGGACCTACATCAGAGGGCGTTCGTTCGTTCGTCTTTGTTGTGGTCAGTTGCTAGTTAGTCTATTCTTAGTTGACAGGCTTGACAAGCGCAGACGACGTGTGGAGAGCCGACTACTGTACGTGTGTATGCTGTAGCACGCTACTCAGTTCAGGAGACAATTGATGACTAGCAGACGAATGCTGGCGTACATATAAGGGGTCGATCTCAACGGTTGTGGGTTACGGCCATGTCAACTAAGGCTTGTCTGTGTGCAAATCTCCGTTCCTCCCTCCCCACGCGCGTGCACACGTCTCGGAGAATTCCATGTTGGCCGCTCTAGTTCAGAGTGTGCGCTATTGGTGTAAGTGCGCGCGCTAGGATCCAGTAGCGTAGTTCGCAGCATTGAGAGGACGAAGCCCGCGGCGGACATGACGATGGTTCTCAACTGCCGCGCTGCGTAATACTGTGGGAGCATCTATGGATTGTACCCAGTTTGGACTGTCCGAGCACAGTACCTACATATGTATGTATGTACTGTATATACGCACCTTACTGTATGTATAGCGCCCCAGTGTAGGTGCCTCGGTGCAGGTACTGTATGTAGGTCAAGTCTCCTGGATTCTGAAGGGGACACTTACTTATGTACAGCTGCCACAGTATGCGGGTCGCTACCTACTGCGGGGTGGTAATATGCACTGTATGCTCTGTGTCCCGTGCTGTGTCGACTTAAACATGGCGAGTTACCGATGGTGCTCCAAGCCAATTATGAAAACACGATTAGCGATCTCTTAGATCTCGCGCCTGCAATGTCGATTAAGGTATTTGTTTGCCTTGTCGAAAAGTCACCCACTTCTGAGTCATCCATAAAGCAACCGTGCTGAGTATTTCAGCACGTGCTGTTCTTGAATCTTTACTTGTACCGTACTATGCACATCAGAGGGTAAGAGGCAGTGTACAACTGACAACCTGCTTTTGTCTTCTCATACTTGAAGCGTCATACCTCTACCTATACTTCGACGCAGTATTGAACATGATTTTTTTTTCTCTGTCTTCGTGATGTTGTTTACATAGACTCCGGTCGTGGGGTTCCGCGTCGGACCGACGCTGAAGGAAAAAAAAAGTTCAAGTTCGCCTTATCCCACGCACGTGTCGGACATCAATCGGTACACGCCATCTATGCATGCCTCTTCATTGCGTCCAAGGCGACGACCATCGGTGTCACAATGCATAGCCGGTTGTCAGGTTGCCATGACAATTGACACTTGGTCTAGAGAAACTCAGGATAACCCTTATTGGAAGATCCAGTGTAGGTAATCGTTTTGTCTTTGTTTTATGGCTGCCATGTCGTACAAGGGCTGGAGGCGCAGGTCTAGCTATAGGAAGTAGCTGGAAGGAGCATACGCAAAAGTTGTCAGTACGAACAACATCAGAGCCATCTGCTTGTCCATCCGCCCATCTACCGCAAACAACGCGGGAGCAAAAACATAATCAGACGCGCTCTAGTGCTAAATACGGACATCTTCCCGGTCCCAGCAGCCTCTATAGCCTTCTGCGTATTACGGAGTTGTTTGGGTTGGTTCCTGCTGATTGCCTGATGCTTCGCAGCGAGGCGCATTTGCATAGAAACCTTCTTCCTGCTGGGTCGGTGGCCCGCAGTTGGTGAATCTGTATGTTGCCTAGGTTGGCGGTGCCAAGCACTGCAGCTCTTATACCATTTGCCTGTGACGATCTTGGTTCCTCGATTCCAGCTGCGGAAGGCTGCCCCGAGCCGGGTCAACCTCACGTGTATGCGGTAAGGAGCGTTCGCATGGAGTGGATAGCTTGCTGCTGTTGTTCAAGATTTCCGACTCTCCTATCCAAGAATGAGGGTCTTTTGGATGAGCAAGAAGCCTGCTGGGTCGTATTGACACGATGTTCACACATACACACACACTCTCTCTCACTCTCTCTTACCTACTCCCTCTCCTCTTCTCGTCTGCTTCGTCCTGAATTACTCCACAATGCAAGAGGTTGTCTTTCCTTGCGACGCGACGTTTAAGTATGACAGCCACCCTTGACCGGAATCCAATTTATCAGACCGCATGGGAGTCCACGGTGGCTTGTGGAGAGGATGTGGAGAGGGAATCTTGAACTGAGGAACTTGACTACTAAGGTACAAGTACGGGCGTGACATGCAACGATACCCGCACGCGCAAGGTCAACCCCTGGAGGCATCCCTTGGCTACTCTTCCTGGCATAGAGTATCGGGCAATTTCATCTAGCACTAACTAGACAGCCAACCGCTACGGTCCGGGGTGGCTCGCAAACCCCTGCTCCCAGCGCAGTACTAGGTCATGCCTCCAGGAAAACGTACCCTATCTACTTACATATTATACTCTGCGCTACTATCACTTGCCTCCCTTGTCAGGTAGCTCAAGCGTGTACATTGCATACTGGTCTGAACTAACCAATATGTTCCTCTCCCCTTAAGTACCAACTTTATGGTCTTCTAGGATGACCCTTTGTAAGCCCGCCATGTGGCCCGCACGCTTGTTCGGTGCCACCCAACCGCCTAACCTCAGCAAGTCGAAAGACATCGAGAGTCATGGTGCGCTAGTTGACGCCGACGCCACTCCACAGGCCGTCAGTCTGGTTTAGTGTACATACAGTATGACTTGGCTTCGTCGTCCCTTTCCAGACGCCAACCTGGTCCTTGTCACAGGCTCGCATGGTTTCCTCTGGCCCTGGCTCCTTATGGTTAGCCCCAGTCGACCTTTATATGTTCATGCCCCCTCAAACCAGTTCTGACTTCACACCTTGAAAAGCTGTCCAGTCTCCTCATGTTCGCGAGTCTTTCTATCTGGCTCTTCTTATATTGCCATTGAAGGTACACTCCTTTCTTCCCTCTTTTCCCTTTCTTCTTCGATATCCATTTCTTTAACATTTTTTTTCTTATGGCTATTGGATAGTTATCATCCTCTCTTCTTACCTTTCTTTCCCTTCAACTTCTTATTCTTCGTACTCGTCTTCTCCCAGGACCGGCTCGTCCCAATTTTGAAGATATAGATTCCGCTTCCGATTTTGCTAGGACGTCGTCGGGTTATTGAGAAACAGAGAGGGTTCCCCGATGCTTCTCATTCGTCGAGTCGCTCTTACTATTTCTCTAAAACAATTCAAGCATTCGCTTTGACCGGCAGGAGCACGGGACTCGGTATACCGTACTAGCTTCTAATATAGAGGCTGGACCTTCTCTGCCCTCTGGTAGGACAGGTTGACTGTCAGTCAAAATAGACTGCCATCTACTTGTCGCTCCACTTGACCGGTCGACTGCCACACGCTGAGCAGCAACTATGTAACCATACAAACTATCGCCTTCATCTTCTTACGGTACAACTCTCTCTCGAAGACGATAGCTGGAGCCAGTATTCAAATTATCTCAATTTATATTCTGGTATCAAGGAGGAAGACACGAGATAAAAAATGCGTAGGGAGATGCCGCCTCACTACAATAACCCAGCCTTTCCGTACGAAATGCTTTGGCCACAAGATGATAACAAGCCGGACGAGCAGTATACTCTCCCGCCCATCCGTCAGGTAATTTAATTCCCCATGGTTAAGAATTGTATTCTAAGTGTCGTCAGGCTTTTCCGGATTACCAACTAGAAGTTCATCAGGACATAGCAGTTACGCCACCATCGGCTACATCGCCCACTGGAGCTTACTTCAATGGCCCTCTGACACCACCAGAATACGTACACTCTCCTGGTAGGATCACGCGAAGACATCGATCCGATGATTTCGAGAGTGAAAGCATACCACGACATTATGATCTCCCACACGCCGGGTCCCGCCCGCAGTCCCCAACTCATCGTTTAGGAGTCATGTATTCAGGCAACACAAGCTCTCATGCCCAGAATGTCACCGTTCCATTTATAGGATCGCATATTACCGCAGAGACACACGAACGAGTTGAAGCACGCCGAACACTCCCCAACCTTCCACTCTTGAGCGATGCTCCTTATTTGCAAAACCATCATTATGACGGGCATATCCACGAGTCTTCTAGGCGGCTCAGCTATACCAGTAGCAGCAGCCATTGTGCAGACACTGGAGGACCAGGATATCGGCCAGCAAGTTTTGGCTACGGCCACAACCATCCGAATAGACACTCGTCCTTTTCTATTGGGCCTTCTCCATTTGATAGGACACCATTTTCGCCAGTGACTTACGGTCCTAATGTGCCAGGGGGTTATTTACATATGGATAATTTTGGCCCAAAGAATAGGGAGGAGGGCAGACCACGCAAACGCCGTGGAAACTTGCCCAAGGAGACAACAGACAAACTACGCACCTGGTTTGTGAACCACTTGAAGCATCCTTATCCAACTGAAGAAGAGAAACAAGACATGGTGAGGCAGACGGGTCTGCATATGAGTAAGTCAGCCCAGACAACAGCTATGAGATTTCCAAATCTACGAGGCTAACATCGACATTCAACTACAGATCAGATATCTAATTGGTTTATTAACGCGAGAAGACGCCAATTGCCAGCCATGATCAACAATGCCCGTGTCGAAAGTAACGCTATAAGGGCTCACCAGAGAGAGACCAAGATTAAGCGCGAGCGAATGGATCGCGATCTCGAGGCGAGCGGACGCAGCGACACTGAAGGGAGCAACTACGATAGCCCTGAAATAGAACTGCCTAATCAACATTCACCCGCCGACTAGAAGTGAGGCAGTATCTAGTAGTAGGATGGATTACTCATCGTGTGTGCACACTCGGAACCATAATACTTCTTTAACCTATAGCGGCTTGGCAGGATGCTATGTGTTTATCTTGGTCGCCGACATCGTCATCGGCGTCGTCATCGGTATCGTCTTCAGCATCACCACCGGCGTCTCTATCTTCCTCCGTTTTTTATCAATGGACCACGTTTTAGGATAGCATAGGTGCGGTATTCTGCGGCATTCTATGACTCGCAGAATATCGATATTGCTGAATACTGCACATCCAGTTTTGATTTGGTATTTTCATTGAAGCTATATTATTAGCTAAGCGAGAGAGAAAAAAAAGAGAAACAGACGTATCCGAACTTGTTACAGTACAGAGGTGAAGCAGCTGGAAAGAATTGAAATGATACCAGAATGTAGAACCAACAGTACATAACTAGACCTAACGCGAACTGCCAATTTCTGCCAACGAACGATATGTTCAGCCGAGCTACTGTTTTCGTTTACTTATTATAAAGGCACGCCGTCTATTTTGATCGCCAGCACCTCCTTGTCCTGATACGGCAGACTCTACTGTACCATACCAGTGCAGCCACCTTACATCATATTCTCCGATCGATAAATTGAATGCAGATCTATCCGATGCCACAGGGCTATCATATTGGATCAATCTATCGACTTCCCAGCCCACAGCTTCATGTCGCGTACCGATCGGTTGCACAATCTAGCCGCCCCCTTCATCAAGGACGGGAGAGTAGATCTCGGGATATGAAAAGAAGATCAAGCTAGTCTAATTTGATCAGCCACGCAGAGTCATCCCAATAAGCTCCCAGCTGATTTTCTCTTAGTAGACCGACTGATTGAGTAACATACGGAATATCTGGTACAAATATGTGGCGATGGAATGGGCCGACTGCGGCGTGTTTGCGTAGTACTTGTTATCTCCTGATAAGTCTCACGTAAACATCGACAAGTACACACATGCATATAAAGTACAAATACTTGATATCCGGAAGTTGGTTCTACTTGACTCGACTTGACCGCCAACTCGCGCAGTCTCTTATAGTGCTTTATATAATTTACCCCGCACATGTACTATCCGCTGTGATATTAAGCAAATAGTAATACTGAGTAGTCAAAATATCATCACCAGATATCGTGTCATTACGTTGAATCGATGGTCGTCCCAGACTTTAATCCCCCCCAAAATCCAAATAGCTTCCCGGGTAGAAAACACGACCAAGTGATAGTGAATCCATGGTCGATTGACAGTCTGTTTCTCCAAGAGTTGGCTGAACATCAAATTTAGCCTTTAGCCTTCCAAGGAAGAAAAAAGGCGTTACACTGGCAGGCTGCCGCGCACCGTTGGCGGAATCCAGAAAGGTTTGGCACGTGTCACGGAGAGAGGGATACTTCACGGACTTGGCAGGGGTTATGTGTCTTGAATGTATCCGCGCAAACTATACATATCATGTCAACCTAACAATGACAATGCATCAATTCGGATCGGCAAACCGACAGCATGGCAGGCGGTCTAAGTGTCTCGCAGGCTTAATTCCGAGTTCTGACTTTTGGCTTGTGTTAACCCTAAGCACGATACTGGCCTGAAAACACGATGACAACTATGAGACAGCACAATAGATATATATGTCAGGCCTTAATACCTTAAGTTCACGGCATAGGTGTCCGGGCTAGGTATTCTACGGAAGACAACGCAAGACTATGAACAAACATCTTGACTTAGTATTTCTACAACCTGTCTTACCTGCCATTATCATTCGATGTTTATGTGTATATAGTTTAGGGCCAAGCAGTCCGTACTACAACAAGTACCAATCTATTTAGCTCTCATGGTGACTTTGCATTCGCCGGATTGGCACGTTGAACTTTCGCGAAGTGATGACTAGTTTCCGGACGCATATTATGGAAGATGCCTTAGGCTTTCGGCCGTCGCCCTGGTCCGCCATGTAGTTCATCACATGTATGACCTCTTACCCTCATACATAGACACACAAATCTAAGTTTGACGCGCCGTCACGGGAGTAGGTAAGTTACCAATGTCCGTTATTTTCAGATGCAAATTAGCGAATTCCAGGTTTTCCCCGGGAGTTACCTGTTATTACAAGCTAACAAACCCCAGGCTAGATCGCCATCTACTACGTAAGTACTAAGTAAACCGAGACCGAAAGCTTGCTGGGTAGGGTGCTGGCCGTCAGATCAGGTATACGTAGTAGCAATCCCGATAAACCCCCTGGGGGGTAATTATGCTTCAACTCTGCTTACATGAGATGGGGATTACGCATAGGTATTCTTTAAGCTTAGCCGGCATTTTATACATGTATACTGAGTACCTACAATAAAACATGTCAGCAGAAAGGGCTGAAACCTGCATAGTACATTTGTACAATAGAAGCTATACCCAGTTGGCCTGACATTACAGGCGAAAGAGGGGTATTGCAGTAGTGTATCGTCTTAGTCTGCTGGTGCTTCAAGTCTGTAAGTGGGACTTAGACGCACAGTGTACCTAGTATACTGTGTTCGTATGCCATGAACTAACAACATGAATCGACCAATGACCTCGTCCGTAGCAACGCAGAGAATACCCAACCAGGTAACTGCCATTTCGACACCCAGCCCAGTAGGGAACCCAGGCCCACTGGCAGTGCCAAGGCACAGGTACACAGACCCATTCACCAAGCCCTAGGCCTGGACTACTAGCAGCCAAGAGTCCAAAGTCTGCACTAATGACTTACAGACAACCTACCTCCACCGTACCGCATAGGGAGTATGTATCCGACCCTTGTCAGTTCAGATCTTTGATCCTCCTTTTCCTTGCCTGTGCACAACCTACATGTACTAAGTAGTGTATGTAGTAATATCACTACCTATTTTACCGTTTATCTTTTGTACTCGTACGAGCCCCTCGCCGTTATTGTGTGCATATACAGTGCATATATATTATACACTGTTCAGGCAAAGAACTCAGAGAGACTAATTACTCCCTCCTTTTTACCTCTCTTTTATTCATTCTGGGGTGTCATCAACTAACTCACCTTCACTCGGATCAGACCTCGTTTAACCAACCGCGCTGATACGAGGCAATACGACAATTCATCTATGTAAATACTTGCGAGGTTGATTTACAATACCTGTTTGCCTCGATACCGTACTTGTTTGTTTCGATCCAGCAACTCAACTTTCTTTGCCATACCGGCCGGCATCTTGTTGAACGAAAATTTCCCCTGTTATAAGTATAATCGAATGATATACGTACTACAACTACATACCGGTATATGTGCGCAACACACGAGTCACGACATTCAATCAGCACGTTGGCATGTTGTACGCTAGATTGGTACGCGCTTAGTCATGGCCGCCCCCCTGGTAACCAGATGCATTGAGAGGGAGAAAAATCAGAAAGATGGGTTGAGTGGCAAAACGCCTCTCGTGGACAGCCGGCTCGAAGCCCCTGGCATTCTTCTCTGCAGATTCTCACACTTACGGTACACTAAGATCATAAGATGCGCATGTTATGTATGCGGTTACACACTATCTACACCTACTCAGTACGCATCTACAGTAGATCTGCGCCATTGTTCCGCGGAAGTGGGATAATATTGCTGACCTTGTTTTACACATTTACACCCTCCCTTTTTCCTTTCTGTTCTTACCATCAGTTACGTACTTTCTGTCGCCTCTGTAGAAGATGGAGCGCTGTAACGAACTTACGTAGTGTACGCGTGTAATTAGGTTAATGTGGCCGAGAACACCAGTCCGCCGGATCGGAGTCGAGCAAGCTTTCAGGTTGGAAGCTTCATTCGACAAACGCCGTCTCGTGTCATTGGCCGCTCTAGTCGACACTGCGGGACCTAGTGTAGTCTACCGAAGAAAACACCCACGTCCTCGCCGAGCGCCGTTTCTCGCGAGAACCTGCTAATAATTATCTCCGATATACCACCCCCCCTCAACACCTCAATACGTGTACATCGTTATAACACAGAACTCAACCCTTGAACCTGGTCTGCGATGACGCGCTTCCCATTCTTGCCGGCTTCATTTTCCGTCTTGACACCGGATAGGCGTCCCCGGTCCGATGGAGCCCCTCCCAAGCGGGATGGGTATCTCCTTATCAGGGCTATGGCACGTCGCTGTGGCTGCTCTGACGTGCTTGGATTCGGCATTTGTAAAATTCGCTGGGAATCGAGAGCCAACCATTAGATGCCATTCGACAGTGAATTCGATTCTGGAACCCCATCATGTCAAGTTCTGGCACAGCGAATTGTAGTCTTACACTACAAGATGCCTGCCTGGGAGGTCCAACCCGCCTGACTGCATGAGAAACCAACACTCTCACCATCCATTTATCGCCTACCGCAGCCACCCATGCGTTTTGGCCGTATCCATGTCGGCTATATCATGTCAGATGGGGAACAAAACCCCTCTGCACTACACTACCTACAACAATAGTTGTTAGTTTGTATAAGGTCAAGTTTATTAGTGTGTATAGCGGGTCTTGCGAGGAATACTCAGTAATTAGGATCCGTCAGCTTGGCAAGTCGGTAAGCTGTCAAGTTAAACGGGTTAATTAGTCGCAAACACCTGAGATCTTGAGTGATCCTTGCTCCCTCATCTGACAACGTGGAACCAAAAGAGCAGATGGTACCGGTAGTGTGTATACAGTACAAGTACAGACAGCTACACTAGACATGGTGCTGTGTCGTGTGTCGTTCAATAGATCATTGGACTAGCGGCATCTCCAGACGGACCGGCGGACGACTCCTGCACAGAACCTGCAGTAGTGGAATGTCGAAATGAACTGACTTGTCAAGCTGTCACCGTTATCGAGGTCCTGGGACGATCTAGAGCGGCCCTACAGTAGTTCTGTGGGACTATTTGTGAAGGTCCTGTTTGGTGAATCTTTTTGTGCAACCCGCAACTTGTTTGACCGACAACGAGCAGCTACACTAGCTGGATTATACTTACTTATACTAAGTACATACACTACAACTCCCTAAGGTAGGTAGTATTATCCTGCATGGCAAGGGAATACTGTATACGCTACAGTAGTATGATACTGGCAAACAGTGGTCAGTGAGTGGTGTAGTGTCACAGTGGTGTAGCATAGGTATTGCCGGTCAAACAAGGGAGATCCTAGTTGTAGTTGTCAGGCCCGCACGATTCTCCTTAAACGACAAACAGTGCATCGGCAGGTGTTTAAGCCTTCCAAGACGTTGGCAACCTAGCTTCGGGAATTGCGTGCGTGCGTGTGCCTGGTCCAATCGTCTGCCAGGCCAACTAGACGTATCACAAGCCTGGAACGACTAAGCCGTCACATATGCTGTCTGTACGAAGGCTGTTGCAGCATGTGTATGTCATGTCTCTAGGGTCCAACAGAGTCCAGACGCCCGAGCCCGCATTAACTCACAAAGAACGGCGGGAGCAGCAACGCGATTCATTGGCCTTCCGGCCAGGCTACCCATAGCAACCGAATTGTCGAGTGCAACGACAGGCCGGGCTCTGCTTGGACGACTTCGCCTTCTGCAACAGAAGTGCTTCATCTCGCCTACGCCTAGACCGGGCACAATGGTCCGAGAAACGAAGCAGGCACCCGAGCGATTCCGGCCCATCATTGGTCTTGGCAGACGTGTGGTCTTTTACACTGCTTGTATGTATGCTCCTGCATGGACAATTTATCGATCACGGTTGTTGTGGCTTCGTGGCGTCTGTATTGTGATGTTGTCCAGAGAATCGGTGACGGTGCAATGTAGACGCCACTGAACGCCAGCCGGGACACCAACCGGGACTTATTTGGCGGCAGTCGGACAGTCGGACTGTCGGGCCTACAGAGCTCCGTGTGGCTGGAGAGATGACTGGAGAGATGACTTGCATCAGCCCCACAAGAGGTAGGTTAGGTAAGCTTCTCTGTCTCAAGCCTCCCTCGTTCATCCGCCAGCCGTCTGCAGAGATGGCAAGACCACCGTACAGATGGTGGAGACCGTCAAGCAGCACGACCGCCCAACAGAGGCTGTAGGGCTGATCCGAGAGACATTCGACTGGCTTATAAAGATTAAAGCGTGCTCCCTTATTCTCAACGTATATCGTATATCGTCGCATACCACCTCCGGCCCCCCACCGTGGTGATTATGCCCGAAGATGCGCCCGTTGTTGCGGGAACGTCGGGTGGCCCTTCTGGGGAATCGCTGGTATATCCCGTTTCTGCCTTTCCGTCTGTGAGAGACAGACAGACAGACAGACAGACCAGGCCTCTAACACACAGTGTAGTCTTGCGTTGCCTGTAGGACCCGAAAGCTCCGCTGTGATAAAGTAAAGCCCGTCTGCACGCGTTGCACCAGGGTGAATGGTGACTGTATCTATCCCGAGTCGCGGAGGAAGCCGGCCTTCAAGCGCAAAAACGTGAAAGAGCTCGAGGAACGCTTAGGTAATTCGCCAACCATCCCAGCACCAGTCCGCCGGTGTCCGCAGCTGAACACGTCGTAGCACAAGTTGAGGGCCTTCTCAGACAGGCTGGGACCACTGCGTTCACCGCTCCCAGTGATGGTGCGACGGCGGCTGATGCTCAGGGGCTCACCGCCGAGACCATCAATATCAACACATTTGAGACACCTATGACCGAGAATGTCTTATTTCACGGCCTTGACTACGGTGACGTACCTGGTGTCCCCTTGGATGATTCTGCGTTCGAATTTGGCCATAAGGATCCGACGGCATCTGGAGGGAGCTCCTCTGCACACGCGCAGCCCCCTAATGACTGCGACGGCAATGCTTTCAACAGTGAATTGATAGACCTCGGGGGCGTCTTCGAGGCCCTCCCCCCGTTTGAGGTAATGGAAGACCTGTAAGTGGTATAGACGAATCCGTGGATTCAGCACCACTGAAATCGGCTAGAAATCGGCTTTACTTTGAGCGGCAACAGCAGTTTGCCCCTATTATCCACCCAAGTCGCTATCTACAGGCTTTCTATTCCGCTCCTCACATGAAGCCGCCCATGTGTCTCCAATATGCATTATGGGCACTTACCTCTAATGGCGACCCCAAGTATCACGCTTATCACGATAGTGAGTGACACAAGAAACCCTTCTTTCTTCCCCCGGCTCAATACCTGGCAATCAGTTTTCCTACCCTAGCTAGACCTATTTTTTAAAACTATATAATCTTCTAAGGTATTCATAGTTTACTTAATTAAGGAATCTGCTGACTCGCGATTTTGAAGTTTTCTATCAGCGTGCTCGGCAGTACGCTGATATGGACGAGATGAAGGTATGCATTTATACTATAGAGTTATCCTGAATTTGAGGTCGTTACTGACCGCGAAAGGGCTACGGTGAACATTTTATCACTGTAGCACATGCTCAAACCTGGGTGGTCCTTGCAACAGACGAAGCCAGATCAAGTACGTTTACTGAATCCGAAGCAAGGCTGTATAGCGTATATAAAACTGTTATTATCACTCTCAGAATCCACTGGCTTCTTTGCCAGCCCGAAATATCTTATGGGATAGCAACCACTAACTGTCGTCTCCCCCCCTATAGTGATGTTCACTCGAGCTGCAATGAGCTGTGCTCGAGCAATACGGCTTGCGGGGATGATGGGTCTTCAGCATCTAGATTCCCCTCCTGACGAATCGAGCCCGACCCTACTCCCTCCCCAAGACTGGGCCGAACTTGAAGAGCGGCGCCGTGTCTATTGGGGGATATTCTGCATTGATAGCCACTGTTCTATATCAACAGGATGGCCGCACTTGATAGATATTACGCAGGTAAGGTATTTTGAGTTGAAAGTGTCTATAGATGAGGGCTAACTAGCGTTAGGTTACCACTCATCTCCCTTCTGTAAGCTTGCTATAGCCCGCATTCTCACATGATCATTTGACAGCCGCCATACCTCTGAGCTGACCTCTCACCTCTAGACTGAAACTGCTTTCTACAGTGGACAGCCCATGGAAACATGCACTATTCACGATGTTTTTAAAGGGGACCACTCTTACTCGTCATTTTCTGGGACCGTGGCGGTATGTCATCTATTCAACGTGATCCTGAAACACGTCCATCGCCCTAAAGAAAGCGATAACCCCGAGAACTACGAATATGGCGAGTACTGGAAGCGTCACCGTGAGATTGATAATACCATCTCCAGCGCTTTTATGTTTCTACCAGAGTCATTTAGACTACCGGAGAATTATCGTGACCCGGCAGCCGTCAATACGAATTTAAACCTTCACGCGTCAATAATATGTCTACATCACGCAGCCCTTGAGAGAATTGAAGCATATAATCTACCCGAGTACGCAAAACGGATTAGCCAAGACCGCCTAAGCGCTGCTGCGCAAGAGGTTACCAATATTGTGAAGCTCACAAGCCACTTACATTCACCTTCTGTAAGTCATCTCTCAATTTATTGTTCCCTGCAATACGCTTGGCTGATTCGCCATAGAAGACACCACTAGCCGCCTTATCATTATTCTGCGCTGTCTCCGTCTATATGTACTTCTGCAAAGAAAACTGCACACCAACCAATGTAGATAACCTCGACTTCTTACTCTCAGCCATGGAAGCTATCGGTCGCACACATTCAGTCACTCGCTCATTTCTACGTCAGGCTGTTCTTGACATCGAACAGAACGGGCTTCAGGACATTGTCAACCTACCTCGGATCACCCGACTTAACCGAAATCTGAATACACCAGTAACCCATAATGTTCCCCTGTTAGCCAGGACCAAGATGTCTCGGCATTCGGAAGCACAACCTCCCATACCTGGGCTTCTAATAGGTAAAACCACGCCAAATAACTCACCATCGTCTTGGACTCGTCTGGGTCACAACACAGGGTCCGCGGGCGCTGGACCCGACGTTCACGCCCATAAGCGACGGAAGACCGGGACCCCTGCGTCAAACTCTTCTCCCTATACCGACTCGAGCGCATCGAATGGATCGTCTTTACCATTTTCTTACCTTCCTATTCGCTCTGAACCCACTCCAACCTCGGATCACCATACTATCGAAACGCCTACCCCTGGTTCAACTATGAACACGGAACCTTCGAGCTCTAAACAGAGCACCACCACCATCAACACCAACCAAAACCGTATCGGTGTGACTTTTAGATCAAGTATCCTGGGACGGATGGGTCCGAAACCATTCACGACAGCGGGCCGTGAAGCATCGCAGACGAAAATATCGAAGGGAGGCATGGGGAGCTGGCAACTCGGCGGCGTGTGTATGAGTGCAATGGCCGGCGAGAAAGACGCCGTCACCGCTCCGGATCCGGACAGCAGCAGTCACGAGCCGGCCCAGTTCGTCGACCCGGGCCAGATGGGTTTCAACTGGGACGCACTCGATGCCCATCTGGGTTTGGATACATATGCGTCGGTACGCGCACATGGCGATGGGAGCGAAGATGTAAATAATGAGGGAGCAGCGCCTGATGCCGGGTAGACTCTTCGCAGCCCGTTGTATTGGATACGTAAGGGGTCTGATGACGGCGTATGTATGTGTATATTGTACGTATATCTATTTTCATGTTCAGGTAGTAGTGACAGGCGACATCTATTACTATAGTTGCAATATAACCTCATCTCACGACAAACGCACGTTGCGAGACGCAAAGAGAAATCTCACCTATTATAACGCTTTATAGACCGACTCTATCAATGAAAATATTGACAAATACCTTAGAGTAAACATTTGGGTAAGTCGCGTGGATGGTACGCAATAAGCAGGTAAAAAAAAAAAAGCTATTAATCTAGCTTGTATCTATTTGTTGCTTATTTATCTAGCCTTCTATTCATTCCCTTATTAATCATTTTACTCGTTCGTTCGTTCGCTCGTAAGCTATCTCATCTGTCTAGACATATGCCTTTCCCTAACCTGGTCGTCGCCCAAAGCTTCAGCTGTTTTTGAAAGTGCTGTATTCAATGCTCACTCGACCGGGCAGGGTAGCGTGTGTTGTGTTCGGTCATACCCATATCGTCATTCATCTTCCGTTATCCCCCTTTCTTTCCTTCTGCCATCTTGTTTCGCAGAGTTTCCATATAAGATCTCCCCACTTTGACATGGAAGTGAAATCGTTGTCCAGACATCACTCTTCAAAGTGGAGACGTCGAGTACTTGAAAATATGACCTGCCTGCGTGGTCTTGATTGTTCCCAGTACATTTCATCTCATGTGCCGATGTGGAGAGGGAAATTGCGGTATATTCATCAGTTGGCCCAGGCAAGTGAATTTCATATATATAATTTCCTAGGTCGGAGGTTGATATATAACCGTATGTCAGGAAAATAGCTTTGGTACAGCTATGGTTGCTGTTTAATCTGCCTTGAATATATGTCGATGTACCATACACGGTGGAACAAACGAAGGCAATACCATCAAAGCTTACCGGGACGGTGGTGGATCAGGCCGTCCGCTTCGTATGATTCGTGTAAAGATGGACGAGACGCCCCTCCTATCAGAGTTGGTCGAGCTCGTACCAGAACCTGCGGTTGTGGAAGCCGGGGCGGTAGCGGAAGCATTGATGATCGGTTCATCAGACGATTTCCCTTTCAATGTCGACGAAGAAGAGGACTTGTGTAGAGTTGGCCCTGCACCATGCCAAACATTCAGATGCTGCTGCCTGTTGTGGTGATGATTGTAATCGCTCTCTGCTTCCTTCTGCCCGTATTCCTTGCCCCTGGCGTCGTTGGCTTCGGCAGGGTACCGTGTGTATTGCGGCGGGCCGTTGCTGCTAGTACTACGAATCTCATCAACTGACGTCGTCGAATGTGATAATCTTGCTTCGTTTTGCATTTTCGTGATGCCGCGCTCGAGCGGTGCCACCATGAACGCTTTGACCGACCAATTGTCGTCAGGCTGGCGACTTTGCGCCTGTTGATACAAAGACGGGAACGCGCGCCAGAATTCGAGCTCTAGAGCCTGTTGCTGCCGCTCCGTCGCTTGTTGCCGCTCTAATTTCACGGCCTGCGTTAATTCTGTTGTATGAACTCTATCCTCGTCGTCTAGGAGTTTAAGCCAGTCGTCGTAACGCTGATGATCGTCTTTCTAATTGGTAGATAAATAAAATTAGTGGCACTGATCCCGAACACAAGAACGGACCTATCTTTTCGGATCGTATTCCTGAAGATGGCCAATGTTAAGGGGAAAATATATCATATCGGAAACTTACGCTCTTCTCCCATGATACATTTTGCAGACTGGCCAGGTATTCAGTAGCGTTCTCTGTGGTTTTGGTCCCAATAATGTATTTGTCGAAAGACTGAGAAAATTCGCGGTAATGACCCTTGAGAACGAAGCACTGTCCGGGCCAGTTTTTCCGTTTAAACTTCTGGAAGAAAGCCTCGGCTACGGGGGCTTCCCAAGGATATTCGACTACCTTGTCGTAGAAGACAACACATTTACTAGTATACCACTTATCGAAGGAGCTCCGGCTGGCCTCATCAGTCAAAGACTTCTCAATCATCTCCATTGAAGCCCTTGAGACAAAGGATGCAGGGGCCCTAAAATTAATTGCACCATGGATGTGTGAGCGCTGATAGTCAGTGTTCGGACGCAGATCAATCACTACGATTTGGTCTGTAGGAAATATCTCGAGTAAATTGTTCAGATGGCCTGGCAGGATCATCCGAGCGCCGTCCGTCGCAGGCGGATGGCTTTGGTTGTCCATTCGCAAACTTTGTAGTTTGTTGGATACTTCTTGCTGCTCGCGGCGATGATGGAACCATCCCTGGATAGCTTCATCAGTATTCCGTTTGTGAAATAACATAAAAGACTACTTACATTTATATCGGCAGCCTCAATTCCTAGGCTCGACGCCAAAAACTCCATCACAGCTACTGTTGGCTTTGGACTGTTATTGGTGAAATACTCCTCCAGTCTATTTTCGACATGAGCGGGAAGAACCGGCCTGCTCAGAGATTGCTCGCTCGTTTTAGAAGCTAACTGGGGTGTTCGCGCTCGGTCCGATGATTGGACACTAGGAACTTTTGATGCTTTCTTTGTCGCGTTCGCGGGATAGCTTTGGCTCCCTCTTATGGACAGCTGGGGTGGAGGATTAGGTAGAGCTAGCACATTGCCCTCGGAAGGAGGTCCGGTTGCCTGTACAGCATCTGCTTGCACACCCGGCCAAAATGGTTTGAGCTTGTCAATGTTTTCATACATACGATCCATCTTGGACCAATTTGGCGCGACATGTGGCTCTAGGTGATCTGTAGTAACTGTGGTAGTTCCGGAATATATGGAATCTTGATCAGACGCTAATTCAGAGCCCAGGGGTGTAAGACTCCGGTTTCCTGGCCCTTGTCGCTGGTTTTTCTTTTGTGCGACAAGATTGTTGGATCGAATGAAAGCTATAAAGTTGCAAGCCTGGTGATCTGGCAACATATCCCAAACCATGACCGGCAGTGATAGTAGGAGAAGTGTTGAATGACTCTTGAATACTCCTTGGACTTGAACATATTTAGCTAAAGCGGGTACGCTCGCAAGCCAATGCTCCCAATCCTCGACGTTGAGATTTTGGTCATCTTCAAGCGCCAGAGATACCATTACATGAGGAACGCTTTCATTTGGTTCAGAACCGATAATTTCCTCGGTGCTGGCGCGGCCATCAACAACAAAGGAACTATGTTCCGATGAAGCCCTAGAAAGAAGTGTAGGTGGTAGCACGTCGGTAGGGATTCTGCAGAGCTCGATGCTTGGGGCCTTATGGTTCGCGGTCATCATGAAGTGCACAGGCGTGGTCCTTGCTTCAATATTATTGCCATTACGCCTCTCGGGGCGGGGATGCTTCAGACGGGCTAGTATTTCAGCATGAAGCATTGCTACCGAGTATGTCTTTCTCTTCCATTCTTGGAGGACCTCGAGGAGCGTAGAGGTGAATGAGTATCTCCCGGGACTTGGTGCTATAGCATCCCAACTCGAGGCTGAGATTGTCTCTGTTATACTACTGCCGGTGGGAAACGCAGCGCTCGCGGCACCAGCACAGCAGTCCAACAATATTAAAGCATCTGACACAGATCTTTCCAGCAGAGTTTGAATGGCAGACCATCTTGTTTTTAAATCAGCCTCTATCTAAAAGAAATCCGCCAAGGGTGTAATGGGAAATATGGCAAGGATCCAACTTACTGTAACCACGGTGAGTCTGGATTCCGAGAAGCGCACCAAGTACTTTGTCTTGCATCATCTATTCTCGCATGTCCACCATAGTACACGACTAGTAAAGTGTCGGTAGACTCATGATCTTTTATCATATTTCCAATCTTCATCATTAATTCTAGGAGTGGATTGCTGGATGGGATGGTGAACCTCTCAGTCTCGAAGTTGTAATCGTGCTGAAAACATGTTTCCAAATCTTCGAGCTCGGGGAGCACGAATAGGTCATCCGAGTCCCAATGGAGCAGAAGAACACACACCTTCCTATAACGCTGCGAGCTGCCACGGTTCGGAAATGCCCTGGCAGCCGACTACAAACACTCAGTCAGCGAAGTGGTCGTGTTTCAGGATGCCGTGCATGATGAGATGGAGAGAACGCACGTCCTCTAGAGCCTTTGCAAAGTCGGGAAGACGTTTGACATGGTAATTCACCCGGCTGATATCGTGGGTAGCGGAGGGTGGCTTTGAATCCCCCAAGCTAGAGCCATACTAATGAAGCGGGAGAAGGTGTTAGTAGAGAACCATCCTTGGGACAAGCATTCTTCTAGATGAGCATGATCTCACTGCGGAATCTCCACTGCTAAACCCATTCTCGTAAGATGGCTGTCTCGAGCTAATTGTCACAAATGGTGCATTGAAGTCGGTCATCTTTCGACTTATCAAATCGCGGTAGTGGTGGAGTAGATAGGTGTTGCAAAAAGGGCAGATTAACCAGATACGGATGATGGACGGCTCCCAGCGTCATGTCTGTTGTGTGTGCCTGGCCCGTGTGGGGTACAATTACACATCCCACAGACGGTATCGATCTTGGCAAGGAGAGGTGTTCGCAACATGTAGTGCAGGCTACCTAAGGTATTCAGACAAATGTTGTTGTATCAGGGTGTGCTGCCCAGGACACTGACCGGAGGCTATTTCAATGGGATTCTGCGTCCCCGTCAATGAGGCACAGCTGGTGTCGCGTGGGTATTCACTCAGCAGCCCTCAGCGACAAAATTAGTAGCGAACAGGGGGGTATATTGACCGTTGCTGGTGACAGCTGATGCCTGTAGGCTCCATGTAGGTATGCAGCATTGTGGCAGCGTCAACGCCGTCGGTAGCGAGATCCGGTTTAGCGCTTGCGCCCTGAGGGATCAATAAGCCTTGCTGATACCTTCGGATAATCCTTTTTTAAAAAGCACCTACATACATTCTTCGAGTAGATATAGTGTGGTCCTTTTGCCATCTGGGACTTGCAGCATCGAAGCGACAAGACATCACCAAGCATAAGCAACGAGGCACGCAGACAATATGAGGCTCAAGAGAGATACTGATTTGTGCCAGTGAGGATGGTACAGCTGAAAATCAGGCACAACTGCCTGAAGTACAGGTATGTGGAGTGAGCCAAAGCCTGTATCAAGATACTGTACGTTATCCCACAACTGTATTAAATAGCCGACACTGATCGTCTGGGTCTCGAAAACACTATAGTAGTTTGCAATGGTTTGTTGTCGCAACATGATATTACACCTGAGAGTCTATGTGATACTGCTCATGAAGACGCTGCCAGGTGGACTCAGCACTTGTGCAGCTCATTCACTGAATAACAAAGATAGTGTTCCCAGTATTGCCCAAAACGCCCAAGTGCTGGAGTACTCAAAGTGATGTTTTGAGCAATCGCCTTGCGCATAATTCACCCCATGTGCTGATAATTATTGCTACTTATCGATTCCATACTGTAGAGTCATGTGGGTATAGTGACAATCCACATGCCCGTCAGTCAACATGGTAAACACCCTGGTCGTCGTATGGGGATCAAAAGGGCACAACAATACAGGATGACCAAGGAATCGAGAGGCGGCTATGAACTAGATTGCAGTGTGAAACCACTCTAGACTGCTAGAGTATAGAAGCTATCAAATGTCGAAGCCGAGTCGCTATTGCTTGTGCGCATTATCTGTAAAACGGCGAGCATACGCCTCCTCCATCAGGCGCTCGCCCACGCTTCTTGGTGTGCCATTGAAGCCATTGAAACAATACGAATCGCGACGGTAGCTGTCTGACGGGTCTACTCCACTCCGGCCATCGACACTACCGACAAACGTTGAGAAATCGCCCAGTTCTACCGCCTTTTTATGTACCTCCTCGTCACGGACTACCCCTATTATGAAAGGCTTCCCCTTGTATGAACCGGCAGACGCACTTATCTGTTTCGAAGTAGGTGATAGACTGGCAGGCCTGACAATCGGAATAGCAGGCGACGTGGAGTACAAGCTGCCGGGAGGGTTTTCAGTAGAGTCACTTTCAAGGGGTATGGTTTCCTCTTCAGCTTCAGATTCTTCCTCTTGAATATACTTGGGAGCTGTTCTTATCACTTCTGACTTCAAGGTCGATTTGTCGTCATCAAAATCAAACATATCTTCCTCTTCAAAATTCAGAGCCCTGTGGGATTCCAAAGAGAGAGTCGAACTAGGCAGTTTTGTTCTGCTAGGAAGTATCCCTTGTACTTCTGATGTTTCCTCTGGTCTTACTTCTGGTATGGTTTCTTGTGCCTTTTGTGGAGGCGAGAATCTCTTTTTATCCTTGAAAGAGCTGAGAGGAGTAAGTTCAAGTACATCATCCACTATTGCATCCTCGCTAACAGCCTGGTCATCATGGATTGCTGCTGTTGTGTCTTTTGACCGTTCGCTTCCTATGTGATCAAAACTGGTACCGTTTTCTAAAGCTGTCGTAGGAGGTGGCGGTTTCTTTTTTGAAGTGAACATAACTAATTCGTCCTCCTCGTCCTCCTCGTCGTGTATGTTACCAACCACGGTCCATTTAGACGTATCCTCTGTTGAGCTTCTGGCCAAAGCCTTCAGCCGTTCAGTTGACGATATCTTCTTCGGTCGCGGAGGAGAATTGCCTAACATAGAGGTTTCCTCGCTGAGAACTATGTGGTTAATAGGCTCGTGGTTTGGTGTGACTTGATCTTGGGGTGCACGTAGGATCTCATAGATTCGAGGTGATGTTGGAGGGGAAACCGTGGGTAGAACTTCTTTGCCTGCAACATCGAAGCGGACTCGTCGCGGACTCTGGACATCTTTCGTAGAGGCGCTCGAGGACCGACGCAATGCACTTCTGGGCATACGAGATACACTATCATCTGAGTTTATCGAAGACATGGTCTCCGACGTATGACGATGGACAGGTTCCGGCCGCCGTGCGGGGGAGTCTAATTGGCCACAAGGCGATGGCTCTTGAGTATTATTAGATTCATTGTCTTGGGGCGTAATGGGTGATGGGACAGCAGTTGGGACAGCAGTTGGGGCGGGCATAGTTTCGCTTGGCTGCATGACCTCAAGTAAAGGGAGATAGCTCGGCGTAAAAAGACCGTGGAACTCACGATCACGATCGCGGTCAGGAGGTGAACCGGAGATAACATCATGAGGAGGGACACCTGAGGTATGAGGGAGGACCGGGGGTGGCGAGATCCCACGTCGCGACCATCGCTCAGCGTCGGAGTGACCAGCATGATCTTCATGGGGCCTGTCCAACGCGACTAAACCAGGGCCCAATGCCGAATAGTTGTGGAGCTCCTCTGCAAGCATCTCATCGACACGAGCGGCGACATACTCAGGCGCATCCTGTAACAGACGGCGCGAGTACCGTTGGAACTCCTGAGCCATCTCTTGGCGATAATCGCAGACCTTCTGGTCTAGCTCTGCGAGCTTGCTCAGGAGGTCTGAAACGAGTGTCGTTGTATCATCCATTGTTCTCGACTGCGCCACCACGGGTCAAGCACGGAGGCGACGACAAGCGGACGAGAACGAGGATGGACGTCTAATTGAGAACAACCAATGGACAATGACCGGACATGATCGATGCCAGAGACATGAACACGCCTCCCAAGCCGAGAACCTAGTGGATTGGGGTTGAGGTTAGGGCCCGAACCAAGAAATGAAAACGAAAGGTTGTGGCTCGTGACCAGGCCAAAGAGATACGGAGAAACCGGACCTCCAGGCTGGCTGATAAGGACAGACCTAATCGCGACGCTACCTAAGCCCGGTAAGGGTAAGGTTGCGGTGCCCGGAACACTGCCCGGAGACCCCTCGAGCACCGTTGAGTGCCCAATTTGGATTGGGATATTGGCGTCGTAAGGTAGGAAGCCGCTAGAGACGAACACGCAATGGAGAAGTGAGGCTGCAGATCGCAAGCTGGTTCCGCGGCAGGGGAAGCGGCAGTGGTAGTAACGGGATGGTGTGGTGTGGTGTGGTATGGTAATGGGAGTGGGAATGGGAGTGGGAGTGAGAGTGGTACTGTAGTCGTAGCGGCAGCTGTAGCGCTAAGTGTCAGTGGTGGGTGGTGGTAACGAGAATAAAGATGGTCGAGTGTTGGTGGTGTGCTGGTGTGCGCAAAGAGGTGGGCAACGGCCGGAGTGAGGGTGATGTCCAGTGACTACCGACGCGGCCAGGGGACTGGTGTAACACCTGTAGGTGTACATGAACAGCAGATCTTGATGGCCAGGACCGGCTGATCAGCGGCTGTCAAAGTTCTGGAAGGCCTACGAGAACGACTGGAGATGTGGGGGGCAGTGGGTGACGGTGGGCAATCTAGACCTTTGGTGCTGCTCTGGTTCTTGTCTGGCCTAGGCACAGATGCCTGCCTTATACGCTAGTGAACTTATAGTGGTGCGGTCGGTGGACAGAACCTTGGAACTCGAAGGTCCCGACCACCTGGACTGGCCGATCCCCGTTGGCGCTTCGAGGGGCTGGAGGGGAATAAGACAGGTCTGAGTTAGGGAACTCCAGTCGACATCTACGACATTTACAAGCCTACACAAAGCTGTCTAACACTAGCAGCTCGCGCGCACATGATCAAAACCACAGTATTGCCGCAACCCATGCTCTTCCGGCAATCAATTAATCAATTAAATGAAGCTCTAATGATGCTGGTAGCACACGGCAGGCATTCATCATCCGCAAACATGTCGCTATGCCTACCTCACCGAGACACCTGAATGATGTCATTGACCAATTAGCAAAGGCTGTTTTTGAGACAATACAACTTCGGTGTCTCTCTCCCCTCCCTACCTAGGCGCCGGCTTACAACGTCCGTCAGCGTGCCAACGGGAACATGTACTGCTCAGCTGCCTAATCACCTCGCGCCTATGACATCTTCAAACCCTCCCGGGAATATACCAGCCGCGAGAAACCTGCTCGGGCAGCATACCTACCTATACTCAACCCCATACTCAGTAGCACTACCCATAGCTTAGGGCCTAGGTAATGCAACCTCGCTAAGGTGGTGACCACCCTTGTCCGGATCTCAATGAGATCGACGATGCAATCTTCTCGGCCGCATGTGATTGACATCTAGTTTGCTGTTTCCGTATATGACCTTGCACTGACCTTGCAACTCCGACAACGCTGTATTATTTATACCTGCTGTGGTACCTGCTCTTCTCCAAGACCCGCTGTTACACGCTGCTGGCTTGGCCTGGTTTGGCGATTACTGTATCACTGCTGTATCTCTCGACTGCGTGTAAGTCGAGTCGCATGGCCAAAGCTTTTACTTAGACTTCTACTCGCCGACATTCTTTTCCGAATTCGGCCATTCAGCTGATAACCTTCGCTGTCATGTCGGTCACCTGTGTCAATCGGGCAAGTCAAACCGCACCCTGGCTGTCTTGCGAGTCTCGTGCCCTCTTCGTAGGATGATCCTCCCAGCTGCTCTTCGTTCAACAATAGAGGCCAGAGAATCCTAAATTTTCTTAACATTATGATAAAACACCATGATTTTTTATGTTGCCGATTTCATAGCATGTATATCGCGCTTATCGCTATTTGCGCCTTGTCTTGCCCACCTCTTACTACCTAGGTAGTTATCAATCTATTTATCATGGAATATTTTTCTCAGGTGTTCTTGATCTCGATGATAGTGAATACCTGCTGCACGTAGGTTCTTGGCAATGGCCAAGACTCCATAAATGAAATTTCGAATATATGGGCTCAGTAAACAGTTAACGGCCTACTCTAGTTCACCATACGGATTATAGAATACCTAATCTAAGTTCCAACAAGGTCCATCTTCGCTGTCTCAGACGTCTCTGGATATTTTATTATGCCAACACGGAATTGTTCGATATGTTTGTATCGCGAAAGCTTGGTATCGATTTCTACAGTGCGATACCGAATGCTTCAAGTTGCCTAGGATTATTGAGAAATCTCGGATTAATTCGTCAAGTGTTACTGCAGAGATAGATGTTAATTCCAGAATCAAGACATGATGTGCTATTTGATCTAGAAATCCCATTTCTGGCGGGTATACTTGCTGCCTAAGCGTTCCGGTCAATAAGGACTCTGCTGGATAGTCTCATTCTGGGAAACCGGATGAAGTGCCCTCTGATAAATGGTGAGAGGTATTGCCAGTGTATTGAGTAGCGTGATACAAAACACGAGGTCGACGCTCCAGATTTCAAAAGTCGTTAGAACCGTCTTGTGCATGGCATAGCACAAAAGAATTATCAATCATTATGATATGTTCGAGATGTCGTCATATATTCACAATGGCTAGAATTTTACCTGATAGGTTAAAGATACATTGGATTAAAAGTTTATAGCTACTCCACTCACTATCTTTGTGTTCCCAAATGCTTGTAAGGAACAATATTATATATCGAGTTAGATATAGGCGACGTTGTTCAACTTTGTATCAACCCTCGTAGTGAAATTATACAAGGGTAGTAAATCCTATATCAAGGACTACAAACATAACGTGAACAACTTTACATCCGGCTCAACAAAAAGTAAACGCAGCGGAATATCCGATGTCAGCATTGTTGCATGAAACTTCATTAAAAATTACTTGTGCCATATACTACACTGGTGACGAACTAACAGAAAGCTTACACAGTCTGTTAATTAGCGTGAAAGATCAAAGTACTGATCAACTGACACAGGCCGTTGCATCTCAGTAAAACTTCCGGTCTGTTACCTACCTTATTTTATAAGACTATAGAAAAATCTTGGCACATACATATATTGGGATCGGGATATGTGAAATTCGGCTCCCTCAACATCACACTCAGCTCGTTGACCCCGAATACAAGACAGCGAACATAAATAATACGACTGGCCGTGAATGTGGTGCTTTTACCGAGCAGAAATTGTATTCTGCGGCGGGATCTACTCGAAGAGACTGATAGTGCTCGAGGTTCAGAACATTCAAGACTTTGAGTCTCTTTTCAGAAGGCGTGATGCGCTCTATATACCTATGTAAATGCTTCTAGAAGTAACCTAGGACAAGCTTGCTGCCCTTGTAGCTGTTGAAAGCTCGAAATGGGCCAGCCTTGTCTTGCCAAGTATATTGGGGTTATATAAAAAGGACACTGTATCTCACCCATTAAGATTATGTAGGTTTCCCGCAGGGACTGTGGTAGGGAAACGGCGTCGCACATCGCCCCTTATGTTATCGACTGCACAGTTTAACCGCAGTGTGGTCACTTCCCGTGGGTCATCTTCAACGAGGGCAGTCATGGTATACACTACCAGATTGCGTGCGGTCAAGAAATTTGTCTGGCATAAACATGCTAGAACGCAAACACTTGATCGTCCAATTTGCTTACTGGTCGAGCTTTCTGAAAGCCGAGGCCTTCAGTGGCCTTCTTCAGTCCACTGATCATCGGAGGTGGGCCACAGAGCAGGATCTTGACGTCTGGGGCAGCCTTCGGTAGCCATTTCTGTATCTGTGTCAGCTATCATGTGAAAAACTAGACAACGGTGCACTTACAGTCACCATGTCAGGAGTAACATATCCAACACCGCCTGTCCATCCCTCAGGAGGCTTGTCAAGGACATAGTGGACCCTGAACCCGGAATCCTCCTTGGCGAGCTGATCAAGATCCTCCTTCAGGAGGATATCCGAGGTCGAGACGTTTGCGAAGATGAGATCTACTTGGGTCTTGTCACCAGTGGGCCGACCCCGAATAATAGCCCGAATGACCTGTAGCATGGGAGTGATGCCAGTACCGCCAGCAACCATTCCGAAATGGCGGACCATATTGGGGGTATAGACGAAAGCGCCCTTGGGACCACGGACCTTAATGGTCTGGCCAACTCCCAAGGAAGCAAGGTGTTTGGAGATATTGCCAGTCGGGTAGGATTTGATGAGAAGATCGAAGTAGCCGGGCTGGTGGTCGCCGGAAATCGGGGTATACGAGCGGACTATTTCCTTGGTCGTGCCATCGGGCTGCTTGATGTCGGCGCCGATGGAGATGTGCTGGCCAATCGGGAGACCAAGAATGTCACTTGGAGCCGGGAGCTTGAAGCGGTAGCTAGAAGCGGTCAGTATGGAAGGGAGGGAATCGTGACTTTGACTGGTCTATGACTGACATGGCGACATTGTGAGAGATAATCGTCTTTTCTTTGAGCTCGAAGTCTTGGAACGCGTCGGGCTTAAGCACTTTCTTCGGTTCTACATAGCAATGGTGGTTAGCAGAGCGAAAGGGGGAAGAGCGCGAGATCAGACTGGACATACGTGAGCTGGTGAACTTCCAGACACTCAGTAGAATGGCGACTATGGCGGCATAGGGCACCCATTCTCTCTTGACAATAAAGGTGCCAAAGACCAGCAGGCCCGCGGGGATATAGATCCCGTCGACGTATTTCTTCGCGGTCAGAGGAGTGTCCGCCATGGTGAGACGCAGAGCTCGAGGCACGGTGGGATCAGTGAGCGTCAGGACGCAGTAATTGGGGTGGTGGGCGATATTGACGCTCTTCAGTATTTAAATCCCCCGAGACAGGACTGGTGCGAGACAGAAAGCTTACCTCTCTCACTTGTCGGGCTGGGGGGGGGGTTAGTACGTACCCAACAAAAGTCGGGAGGATCCCGGCGGTCGAAGCTCAACCAAGTGGGCTGATTGATCAATTGATTCGACGGGGAGATTTTCCAGATTAAGACATCATGAGGTTAAGTGCATATCGATAAGGACATCGGCCATGACTGAATGCGGGGGTGCCCCTCAGCAGGGGGGCCTGGTAAGCGCGTGGTTCGGCAATACCTTCCTTGGATGGTCCGGTTGGGTTGGCTTCAGCTCTGTGCTGGGTATTATTACTATATGAGGTTTTCTATTTCTTTCTCCCTTAGTGTTTATGTATTTTTGAAGACCAATAGATGCGAGAAAATGAAGTAATTGGGCAAGAATTAGCTTTTATGTACGGATCTTATTTTCACCAAAAAGGGTAGACTGTCAGCCAATATTGAAAGTTTCTACACGTAACGCTCTACTTACATGTAACATGTGGTGTATACTTCACAGTGTTAAGAAATTATTCACATACTTGTTTGCAATTCTACATGCACTGTACGAATCGTGGGGATAATCTTGGTCATCCACTTTCTTAGGCACACACAGTACATTAGGTGTATCTCGTTGAGACGTAGAGATCTCTCCGCATTTTACTGAGTGCACTCATTGAACCCGGAAACCTAAGCCCGAGCCTCCCGAGTTAGCCCCGAATTTTTTATCAGAGCGTTATACGTAGTCACCATTATGGGTGATTTATCAGTTAATACGGCGCCGGCAGAGGCACCATTTCCGTTGACCGAAGTCGATAAATGGGTTCTGTCTTTGACCGATGATGAGTTCCACTACCACGACTGGGAAGATCTGAAAAATATTATTGGTATGGCAGGAAACACCGGTTCTTAAATCTCAATCTGAGGGCTTACGCACGAGTACCAGATGAAAACAACCTCTCGGTTCTCAAACGGAAGCCCTCTGATCTGCGACGATACATGGCATGGACTGCTGAAACCAAGGCTCACTATGGATCCATGACGAACTATCTATTGACCCATCGCTTGCCGAAGGCATGGGGATCGCCTCCTTTCA
Source organism: Xylaria arbuscula (assembly GCA_022385695.1). Classification (NCBI taxonomy): domain Eukaryota; kingdom Fungi; phylum Ascomycota; class Sordariomycetes; order Xylariales; family Xylariaceae; genus Xylaria; species Xylaria arbuscula. Next base: position 775,039 of record MU279363.1, on the reverse strand, counting down.
CGCACATTTCATCTATTCCCTTTAAGAACGAGTCCGACTACATCGTTCTTATTAACGATTGGCCGTATGGCCTCACTTCGGATATAACCCATATTGTCGTATGGTCAAGGACTGCTATTGAAACCGAATCGGTGACCGGTGATATGACTGCTGAGAGTCGCCGAATCATCTCAAACTTTGTCACCAGTTTTTTCGTTGACAAGCTCGGCCCAGAAGGAGAAGCTAAGGTTCTGTGGTTTAAGAATTGGGTTGCATTGCAAAGCGTTCGTAGTCTTGAGCACATCCACGTTATGGTGAAAGACGCAAGCAAAGAACTCCTCGAGGAATGGACTCGGAAGCTAGATGTCCATTGGGTGAAGAACTGAACAAGGGTGGAGGCAGTACAGGTTGTAAGCCCAGCCACATGAGCCTCTTGCATTACGTCAGTAAGAATAGCGACCCGCAATGAAGCGTAGACTCAAGCTGCTCGTCTCTGCTTTCGGCTTCCAGCTTGAGCTTGCGCTTGCTGCTGTTGTGCCTGCTTCATCCCTGCCATGCCACGAGCAAGCCCTAGACCCTTGTATACTCCGTATGCTGGTACAACAGACCATAGAAGCCAAGCCCAATTCCCAAAGAGGGCGACCAGGACAACAGATGCCCAGGTGACCCAAATAACATCGAACATATAGTCTGTAAGACCAGGGGCTGATAGATCTTCCCCGGCCGTTTTGAGAGCGTTGGTTGACGCGTCATATTTGGGACGGCCGGTTGATTCCAACACAAACTCGCAAACAAAGCTTGGGGTCGAGAGGATCACATATAGAAATAGAGACCTCTTTTTGAAAAACAGGTTGAAGAGAACGAAAAAGGTATTGACGATGAGGGTGCCGATGTGGAGGTTTTTGAGAGCAGTTGCGTTGGCTCTAGCCCTGTCTTTCCGCGCTTTCTGGGCCATCGTGTTTTGATTATCCGGCTGTTCTCTAGTTTCTCTACGTAAACACCCCGGGGAGAAAACTAAGAATTTGGGTTGGAAAGTAAATATGAAAGGGAATTTTGATTTGCGACCAGTGACACAAGGAGTGCGGGCTGTTGGATACCAGACGACAAAATATAAATATACACAGGAGTTGGAGAATGATGGGAGCAGCCGCATCTGGGGCGACCAAGTTCCGCTCTTCTAGGGTCCTCTTCCAGTGGCGGGTGGACCTAGGTAGGTTAGCTTAGTTATGCACTAGCGCGAGGGGGCTCTGTGGGAGATAACCTACTGCGTAAGTACAAACTTCTACCTTAGTAGTCGCCCAGACTCACAACTTACCATGATTACTCTGGTATTATGTCAATTCATTACATTTGAAAAGAGTATACTTTATGCTGTGTGCTATCTCGGCGTATGTAAGTACACAGTAGCATCAATATAAACAGTGTCAAGGTGGAAGAAACCTAACATCAGGCTAGATGACGATATGAAGATACAAAGAGGCAACGACTGAATACAGTACGATACCTCGGTAGATTTCTGACAATACCTTGTGAACCTAGAACTATATATACTGTATGCTTCTGATTCAACGTATCTCAGCTAAAAAGTTGAGCCTGCTCATATTTTTCTCTCGGAATTAGAAGGCATACTAACAAGAACAACCTATTTTCAGAGCGTTCTCTCTAACTTCTAGCAACGTTCCTGAATTGTGCGATTTTACCCCTCGACATGACCCCCATTCTTGGAATTCTTCCCCAAACCCCTGTGCGTGCGTCGAGCATCACAATATCGACACGACGGAACACTTTATGGCCCCTATCCGTCAGCTGCGTGAACTGAAAAGCTGACATATACGGGATGGATCGCGCCCCATTGAGGTCTTCCGAGCGGTCGCCCTTGAGGCTTCAATCAGGCTCCGAGACCGATATGTAAGAGGTACTGTTGGCTGCCTTACATATAGATAGCGAACAGCTTGGAATGTCCGATGTGGGAGACTTTGTCACTATATTATTGCGCAGCTCATGATCAAATGTTGCCTTTGGATTAATTAGGGACCATCTAAAGGTACATATGTAGGTAGGTAGGTAAGTATCTGGTTGACTGGCTTCGGGCGCGGTTTCAGCATGACAAACATGGCTGGTAGGGATATAAGGGAACCGTGCATAGGTGACATATTTACACATAAAACTGCAAACATAAGGGAGCATTATGGGCGTTTCAGTGCTTTGATTCGAGGTGTATTTATATATTCTGCCTGTTTTATGGCAATGGTAACTAGATGTTTGACACACTTCTCTAACTTTAGGTAGTGTGCTTCTTACCTTACTTGGCTATGGGCCATTGCACAATGCTAGCCAGGAAAACAAGGCTTTTATTTTAGGTGCCCAAATGGTTACCTAGCGCTGCGTTGTTGCTCTGCCAGGTCAAGTCCGGCGGCTCATGGCCAATCAAACGCTCCATAGCCCCCTGTCAGCGTCACTCCACCATAACATGCCAAAATCGCTAAGCTCGAATAACTGGCAATTGCCTCCAGGGTTCTGTTGTTATTGTTGTTGTCGTCCATCCCACCAACCCATCCCTTCATGACATTATTCAGAGGGCACTCTTCGACCGCCCGGAGCCGGAACATCTTCGCGAAGAGCACCCCGTTCCGTCCAGTCTTTGTAATGGATCCGTCATAATATATCCCAGAGCTGTTTCTTTCTGTCTATCACGCCCATTCACCCAGGAGCCCTTTTTCACAGACATGCCTGCCGAAGACTGTCGAACCCTCTTCTACTGAATTTCTGTTTCTGTCGTCGCCCATTCCAACACCTCGAGCCGCTCCGGATAGATCCCTCGAAACTAGTGCTGCATCCAGGGAGCCCGTATTAATTATAATATTTATCCTCATCTCCGCCGAAGAACTGGCACTTTGCGAGGGCGTGCTGCTGGCGTGCAGAGTCTCCTACGGGACGACGAGCCTTTGCTCCAGCGCAGATACCATCCATCAACCCTGGGCCTCCGCCTCCGCCAAGCAGACCAGCTGGCGGCAGCACGGAACGACCACATGGCTATTCGACCATAATATCATACCACCCAGACTTCGTCGATCCGACTTTGACCGTCACCATGCCGCTACCTTCGAGCTCCGCCGTTACGTCCCAGCTGAGACAGATGATTCATTATCACCTCGATAATCACTCTTATGATAACGCGCTCTTCTTCGCCGAAAGACTCGACGCCCACGATCGTCGCTCAAGCGAATCTGCCTACCTGCTCGCGCTCTGCCATTTCCGATTAGGGGACTACAGGTCAGCCTACGAGGCCAGCAAATCCAATAGCTCTCGTGGCATCCACCTAAACTGCGCATATATATTCGCCCAGACGTGTCTTGCACTTGAAAGATACAAAGATGGTATTACCGCGTTGGAGAAATCCAGGAGTCTCTGGTCTCATACAGCAAGCTTTGGGAAACACTCGCCAACAACAAGAGCGCCAAATCCGGATTCCGCAAGCGTCTTATGTCTACTTGGAAAATTATACCGAGCATATGACGACAAGAAGAAAGCAATACTAAATTTCGAGGAAGCACTGAAAACAAACCCATTCATGTGGGATGCGTTCACAGCCCTGTGCGACATGGGTGTGAATGTACGGACGCAGAATATCTTCAAGCTAAATGATGCCTTAATAGACGGCCTGAGTCTTGAACAGCCACCTGGAATATTGGTGGAACAGAAAGATAACGGTGCAATAAATCCAATGGATAAGAAGCCTTCTACCCGATCTGCTATTTTTGATCCCGTGGACCCATTTGACTCTCAGCGAGCAGGTGCGCCGAATGAAATGCTTCTTGGTAACAATTTCCTCGGTGCAGGTGCTGGAGAAAACGATTTCATGTCCAAAAATCGTGCCGCTCGCTCTAAGATGCCTGCAGGGCCTGACTCAGTTCATGACCCGCTGGAATCGCCAACAGTAGGGAACACCGACTCAAACCCTTCTAGAGTAGGCTTAGCCGTTGAGCCGACTCGAAGAACGAGAAATACACAGCTTACGGACTCCGGACTACTGGAAACAGCTCCTAAGGCGGGATACCGGGTGGCTGGTAAAAGAAGTCAGAAAGCTCAAGATGAACAACCTCCTGAAACAAACCCAGCTGTCCTTAGGGCGACTGCGTCCGCTGTATCTGGCATTGAACGTAAGCGAACAGTCTCTGGCCATCCTGTACAACCTAGACAACCGTCCGAAGAACCCGGTGCGCCGCAACGAAGAAGTGCAAGATTATTCAGAGGGGCTAACGCAAGGGCAAACTCAGGGGCAGTCACTGTGGGCGCTGCAGCAACGAGAGAGTTGAAGAGAGCGAAGCCTCAGCTTCCAAGGATATTGAGGCCCAATTCTAGCGGTCCTGGTATTGGAAGGACTACTAGCGGTAACAGGAAACCGTTGGAGAATGGCATGGATGTGGATCAAGTCGAAGTGCCACCTAGGATCAAGGAGATTTCTCAGCCTCCGACAATCAAGCCCACAGAACCCGATGTGGTCAAGATTGAGGAGACATTGAGGTACTTGATTGAATTACTAAAAAAGCTTGGATCTGGGTACCTGGCACTTTCTCAGTACCGGTCCCTGGATGCTTTGGCTGCCTATACATCACTGCCACGTTCACATCAAGACACACCTTGGGTGCTGTCTCAAATGGGCCGAGCGTATTACGAGCAGGCATCATATGCTGAGGCGGAGAAGTATTATCGGCAGTTGCGTTTAATAGCACCTACTCGGCTCGAGGACATGGAAATATTTTCTACGATCCTTTGGCATCTCAAGAGAGAGACGGACCTGTCCTTTCTGGCCCATGAGTTGGTGGATTCGTCCTGGCACTCACCACAGGCATGGTGTGCTTTGGGCAATGCGTGGTCCCTAGCTCGGGAACCTGAGCAGGCCTTGAGGTGTTTTAAACGCGCAACACAATTAAACCCCAAGTTTGCATATGCGTTCACTTTACAAGGGCACGAGCATGTCTCTAACGAAGAGTACGAGAAAGCTCTCACGGCATATCGAATGGCAATATCAGCAGACCGTCGCCATTATAACGCCTACTATGGTATCGGTCGGGTCTATGAAAAGCTCGGCAGCTACGATAAGGCCTACACACACTTCCACTCTGCATCTATTATCAATCCTACTAACGCTGTCTTGATCTGCTGTATCGGAAATGTCCTAGAGAAGCAACGCCATGTTCTCCAGGCGCTGCAGTATTTCAGCAAAGCAACAGAACTTGCACCCCATGCCGCTCAGACTAGGTACAAGAAGGCCAGAGCACTACTCGCCTTGAATCATCTCGATGCTGCTCAAAAAGAACTTGAGATACTCAAGACTTTGGCGCCGGACGAGGCTACAGTTCACTTTTTGCTCGGCAAGTTATACAAGGCCTTGAACGACAAGGGCTCTGCTGTCCGACACTTCACTATCGCCTTGAATCTGGACCCAAAGGTGCGTTTTGAACGACCTTATTCTCATTGCTTTTCCATACTAATCGAATCTTAGGCAAACCAACAGATCAAAGAGGCTATCGAAAGCCTTGAAGACGATGACAGTTTTGACGATTCTATAATGGCATGACGTGAGTCGTGATGGCCGGGCATGTGTTTATCGCGAATGCAGGGAGGACTTCATGATGATTCTACGGGAAAAGGAGATGGCCTGTTCTTGCGTTGGGTCGGGTAATGCGTGGCATGATATTTGGACTGGAACTACCCCAGGGATGGTTGAGGCGTTAGCATCAGGCGTCTAGGCATGTATCAGGTGAAGTTCAGTGAGGCATTGCATTGCAATAGGCGTTAAGGGCATTGATAAGTCATCCACGGAAGGCTATCGGATCATTCAGGGATGGGTCTTTTTGTGTACACAATCAGGGTATGCATTGAGAAATGGTGTACAGTAGGTACTGGCAGGCTCTTCGCGGTTATATAAAGGGGCAAGCATCATACAATCCAAAACCCGGAAGTCAATATTGATATTGGAGGTATTTTTTGCCCATGTCTCTTTACTTAGAGGTGAATGGGAACTACACCAAGACTTTCCTACTACTGTAGACATCCATTGCACTACCGTGTGTTCATATTCAAATTCTGTATTCACTACCTACTTACACCTGGACTTGAAGAGGTTTGTAGCTCAAACATAATTGGATGACTTTGCGATCCACTTTGCGATCCACACCAGCCTGAGTTGTCATGATGGCCCAAATAGGTATCGTTTGAAGGCCAGTGCACGGGCCATTAAGGAAGCAGGGGTCACACCTAGCGCAAGGAAAATCAGTCTCAAAACCACAGTAAAATGGGCAAGGAAATAGCGTCCCGTTAACAAGCGCAAGCAGGCCCTCTTGGAATTCGAGAATCAGGAATTGAACCCAATTTTCTGATTGGCCCAGACAGCCACTTTATTTTCTGAGGCAACTACGGTACTGCAATCAGCAACAACGAACTTAAAAATCAGCCCCTCCCATCCTCTCTTTTCACCGCTTTCTTTCTCTTTCCCTCTCTCGTTTCCTCCGCAATACAACAACACGTAACCATCAACAACACTCATCAACAACAACATCCCTTTTGCATCACACATCAATATCCTCTACACTCCTCAACTTCATTCAAGATGACTGGACGTAAGTACATTTACATATCTGCCTTGTGCATCCACCTTGTCGCCGTCGCGCGTCATTGACAGGTCTGGTTGGCTGCGTCGCCGGCCTTGATGGGAGTGGGGCACTCATGATAGCCTTGCACCACTTACGACGCGTCGCGTATGCAGCTTCACATCGGACCTGTCAGGACGCTACATCTGCACTTACCTGTCACTCTTTATTTTTAATCCATATACTAACTGCTTTGAATAGGCGGCAAAGGTGGCAAGGGTCTCGGAAAGGGTGGTGCCAAGCGTCACCGAAAGATTCTTCGTGACAACATCCAGGGTATCACCAAGCCCGCTATTCGACGTCTCGCTCGTCGTGGTGGTGTCAAGCGTATCTCAGCCAGTAAGTGAACTGAAACATGAATGATTACTAGCTTTTCATAATTCGTGCACAATACTAATCCTCGTCTACAGTGATCTACGAAGAGACCCGTGGTGTCCTTAAGTCCTTCCTCGAAGGTGTTATCCGAGATGCTGTCACATACACTGAGCACGCCAAGCGCAAGACCGTCACATCTCTCGACGTTGTCTACGCTCTGAAGCGACAAGGCCGTACCCTGTACGGTTTCGGTGGTTAAGCTGCGCAGCTGGCTTGTTCGGCTTGCTTCGTCACCTTTTACACCTTCGCTATCTATACCGATTCATACCACATGGTGTAGTTAGCTTGCTAGCACAAGGCGTAAGGGTGCGTCCCTGGACGAAGGGATTTGTTGGGTTTGGAATTCGCACGCGGTTATGCATGATACACAAGATTGCGTGAGACAATAGGCGTTGGTGGTTCTGTGGGTTTGCTCTACACGATATTTTGATTGCCCACGACGGGAAGACGTCTGGCCGAAGGGTCTAGGGTATAGCAATGAGAAATATACTTGCAATGCTTGATTGCGATATGAACATGACATAATTTGGCTTTTGAATTATTCTATGTGATCTGGTTCCTCTCTCTGTAGCAGCCATACGGTATCTCAGATGTATTACAATCTAGTAACGCCGAACGCCCCTCCTAATGAATGCCAATCCGGGAGATCAAACTCGACTTGCATCGTTAAACATTAAGATCCCTCATAAAAAAAAATAATCGGATCATATATGTACACCCGCATAACAGTCATCAGAGTAAACCCAACTCAGGAACAACTAACATCACAGATACTTGCGACCAGCCGCAGCAACTCGTTGCCGAAACATAGGGCTACGGACTTCCATGTTGACATGGTAGAAAGGGCTCATAATGGCCTTAACCCACGACTCGTAGACCTCAAGCATGAAGGCGCGCACCGCCTCCTCTGTCTGCGGGCTCGTCGGATTGGTGGCGATGGTAGACGTTGACGAGCGTGGGTTGGTGCCGGTGGCGGACGCAGACGCTGGCGGTTGGTGTAGTAGCATGAACTTGACGTTGGCGCCCGTGAGGAAGCAGGACACGTAGTTATTGAAGAAGCGGTCGACACATTTGAGATACCTGTTCAGAAAGCAAAAAGGAAGGTCAGCCTATCATTTGAATTATAATTATAAGCTATGAGGAACGAACGTACATCTGCCCCGTGCCCCATTGGACCTCCTCCACGATGTCCAGACTGCTGTGCACGATGAACTGGTTCATGTGGCGGGCCTGCTCGGGGAACCGCGCCTGGCCGTCGCCGCCTGCCTTTGACGTGCCGAATTCGTACTCGAAGAGCGGGTTGTCTTCCGTCCCGACTATCACGAAGTAGTACGACATGTTGTTGGTCGCTTGTCCCAGCGTCGCCGGTCAAGTAAAGTGTTGGTTGGTTAGGTTTAGAAATGGCTTTGTCCTCACGTTATGAGGTCTGGTGGTTGCTGGGTTCGGAATTAGGAGCTGCTTCGCGTTATCTGTCAATCATTGGCGGAGTCTGTTTCCCAACCTCGTCTCCCGGGCACAACGAGATAGTGATTACGCTCTCAATCAAATCATTTGGATGATCTTGAGAGGTATGGTAGGTATTGCGACAATACGCTAGCCTGGCAGGTAGGTAGAGCTGTCGACTGTGTACAGGGCGGTTTACAGTGGGGCGCGACCCCCAAAAATACTATGTGGACCCCGCCTGTCGGCGCGCTGGCTCGTGCCCCAGCTATTTGCGCCGGTCTCCCGCTCCGAAACTTTTCCATCTTCAGGATGCGTAATTGCAGGTAGTCGACCGGACCACACGACTTCCCAAACGCCGACACAACCTCACCCCGCAATGTTCGGCGCATTCAGAGCAACAAACGCATTGTCGGGCGGTCTTTTATGGTGCGTCAAGATCACCATCGTCTTCTTACATACTGGCACGAACATCAGACATCGGGCGCACTAAACTATCGCCAACTTCCGATCAGGCGTCTCCTAAACCGGACATTTTACCTTGTATTGCTAACTCGGAGGCTTTGTGTCAACAGGAAGACCCCCTGGCGACTCTCGCGTTTCCAGAAGGCCCGCCAAAGGCAACGCTTACGGGCCGTCGATGCGGTCGTGGCAACGGTCGACCAGGCGCTTGCGAAACAGGGCGAGACACTGAAAGCCCTCGATGTATGGAAGGAGACAATGCCCACCGAGAGCGAGATGCTGCCCAAGGACAAATACACAATGTTCGACCGGAAAGAGAAGCGGTATAGGAAAGGAATACACAGTAGGTGTTTTCAAATCGAATACCTTGGTTTTATTCTGGATGGAGGCGATACTGATCCCGCGATTCTCTTCCTAGAATTACCGAAATGGACGAGAGTTTCACAACGATTGAACCCGCCGGGTTACTAAACGATGAAATGCGTTGAGTTGGGATTACAGAATGAAGCGGTTTCTATAACGCAGATCAAGGGGGAAATTGGATGCCCACAATACAGGTCTCTAGGGGAATATGGCCTATCTGTTTGTTGGCTCGACCATATGTACAATACTGTACAAAATCGTCAAACTATATGTGGCAAGGAAGACCGACTAGATGCGATGCGAGCTAGATAGTTTGCATATGACGGTCAAGATAGAAAACTGATCAGAATTAGAGCGAACCTCTCAAGTTTATGCCATAATGCTGTGTGTGTTATACTAGCCACAACCTCCCTTTAGAGGGACCTATGAATCCATATTCGGCTCCATAGTATCCCGGTTTTCCCCTGAGTTCTATCGTCGATAGTGATGCCGCCTGTGCCTAGTCCTCGCCATATGTTCCGAGCTGTCCGATTCCTATCGAAGCCGCCCGTAGTCGTCCTCCTGGTGACCATCTCTCTCACGATTCCTCTCGACTTCACGCATTCTCTCTGACTGAATAGCCCGACCCAGACCGCCCCTACCCTCGTCAAAGTCGTCCCGGTACTCGTCACGTACCTGCCCACCCGACTTGCCGCGGCCGTACTGACGGCCCTCTTCGAACCCGGGGTCTAAGTCAGTACGGATGATACGCTCGTCTAGTTTCGTACCACCGATGTATTTTAGGCAGTCGAGGGCGTCTTGGTGTGTGTAGTACTCTACGAAACAGAAGCCACACGGCGTCTTCTGAAACTTATCGAGTCCCATGATGAGACGTTTGATCTCACCGCATTTTGAGAAGAGCTCATATACTTGCTCCTCTGTTGTGTAAAATGACCTATGTGTAAAACGGTTAGCATATTTTGTCCCTCTTACTCTCTCTCGGCCTGGTATCTGGGTTTCTCATATCACCAAATGGCGTACAAGAATATCAACAGATGAAGGGATCACTAACAAATTGCCGACATAGAGTGTAGTGGCATTCTTTAGAGGGTCCTCAGGTGGCTCCTCTGGTTTGGCATCAGCCATGTCTGTGTCTCCGTCTTTCCCGTCTTTCCCGTCTTTCCCATCGCGCCCGTCGCGCCCATCACGCCCATGATCATTCCTCCTTCTCTTGTTACTCTGCACCTTTGAGTCAGCTATTCAGAAGCTCCAGAGTGAGTCGGCATGTGTCTCGGGCTGAGATTGGAGCTCACTCACTCGGCTAGTGTAGTAGGCACTGGGTACATCCAACCGGTCGACGGTAGATCGGACGCCGAAACGCATATTGGATGGAGGCTTTACCGCAAGAAATATAAATATTCAAATTCTTTTCTCTCCTGCAATTAAGTGGTGCATGTGACGGGTGCGCTGATGTAGTTAAGGCAGAAAGGGTTGAGACGGCGATATAATTAAAAGTGAGAAAGTTGAAGGCAACGACATCTAGCTCCACTTCCAATTCCCTGCACAAAGCAAAGCTCAGGAAGCTGTCGCGCCAGGACGCGCTTATGCTAAGTAAGAAGCTACCTGGGTTAGGTAGAGCTCGCGCGCTAGTGCAGGCAGGAGACCCGCTTATTGCCCATTGACCGCAGTCACGAAGCTAAGTAAGTAAGTATCTACGCTAGCCTAGAGACAGAGACAGAGCTTCTGCAAGCAGCGCCCGAGAAATAACAATCTTTTATGTTCAAGACCACACATCAGACGTGCACTTTGGGCTTTTCCACGACTTGCCATAGCCAACCAGACATGCACTTCTTTTGAACCTGACGCCACTCGTTCGCCCCGTTTCCTCGACTCCATTCGAAATGCCGAAGATAAAAGCCTACACCCCCGCCTGGCTTTCCAGTCCTTCGCCTGGCCACCAGCTCTTCACGCCGAATCCCGACAGCGCCCAGAATACCCCCTCTTATGCTTCTATAGCTGCCTCCAGCGCTGGTCCCCGCCGACTTATTGCGACGAGGGGGACTGAGGTGTTTATTGCTGTAGGAAAAGAAATACGCTGGGCCGACTTGGTCTATCTCAAGGAGCGATGGCAAGAGAAAGCAGCGCAAGGCCGGGGAGGTGTTTACATCAAGCGTGAAAACTCGTACGACGTGGACGACAGTGAAATAATCAAAGACTCAATTGAGAATGGATGCGCAGAAGGCTTCCGGGTCAGCATTCTCCATATGTTGTGACCAGCGTGGCCCAGACTAACCCTCAACAGACGATCAAACCTACTACGATCGGGAGTGATATCCAGCAGCTTATCATATCTCCCTATGCTAACTTCATGGCCGTTTTGACGACGCACACCATCCGTATCATTCTCCTCCCGGATCCGTCTCACCTTACCGCCCCAAGCCTCGATGTCATCAAACCAAAGTCGTGGTCCCTCGGCCCTACTACCCATGCCGATGATCGCTCTCCTATCGCCTCCGCCCTATGGCATCCTCTCGGTGTTGATGGATCGGCGCTCGTAACTGTTTCACGAGAAGCCGTGGTCAGGGTGTGGGAGCTGTCGCAGAGGGATCGATGGTCCTTCGATACACCTACCCTAACAATTGATCTTCAGAAGCTTGCTGATGGCGTATCGCTAGACGAGAATTTCTCCGCCAGCAACCTGACGAAAAGGGGCTTCACGCCTGACTCTTTCGATATGGATATAGCAGCGGCAGCCTTTGCGGCAAGAGGATCTGGGGGCTGGTCTTCTATGACACTGTGGATCGCCATGACTGGAGGGGATGTCTATGCCCTGTGTCCGTTGTTACCAAGTCAATGGGCCCCCCCTCCAACCCTGATTCCGTCTCTTTCCATATCCATAGTCGGTAACCTAGCAGCAATTGAAGACGACCCAAACGTATCTGAGCAGGCAAAGTTGTTAGCACAGCAACAGCTAGACTGGATGTCCGATCTTGACAATCAAGAACCTCGGATTATTGATGGCCCACCTGGAGACCCCCCTGCTGAGGTATACATGAGACCTTCACGACCCGGCGTGGTACCGCGTCTACAGGGGCCTTTCATTCTAGATCTAGGCCCTAAAAGCGATGATGAGATGGACCTTGACCTGACAGATATATTCGTTATTGGTGAGAAACTCGACACAGAGGAGCTCATGTTTGGCGAAGACGAAGAACTAGATATGGAAGGTACTGAAGGAGAAGGCTTGTCGCTATCCGTGATCTGCCTGCTTTCGTCCGGTGGTAGGGTTCAAATTTGCTTGGATGTTGATGGCACACAAGCCCAGTGGCTACCGCCTAGGAATAAGTCGAAAACGATGGGCCGCTTGACTGATGCGCCAAGCTTGTTGACATTTTCGACTCTTGACACTCTGGACGCATTGGAAGTAAACAGCGAGGCATGGCCTATTTTCAGCCCCGATGTCACGTCCCGGTATTCATTCTACATCACCCATCCTTCCAGCATCACATATATTTCCTTGGCCCCCTGGGTCTTCCGCCTTGAAAGCGAACTTCAGGGCGATTCAGAGGCAGGCTCTGACTTCAGGATCAACCTTCTCATTAATAGCCAGGCTTCCACACGAGAGCGACTTTATAATAGTCCAGGTCAGGGTGATACGCAGTTACCTTTGAGTGCAGCAGTTGCGATTCGAGACCCTGACCTTGGCTATTTCCTATTATCTGCCACACCATATGAGCCGATTGCTCTGATATTTGATGCCCCTGACGAAGACTTTGTGCCTGTCCAGTCAATCTCACCAACTTTTAGCCAAGATGTCGAGGTTAGGCCACTCGAGTTTTTTGAGCCTCGCCCTATTTATCAGCCGTCTCACGCGTTCGACGAAAGCTCGACACTCCCGAGCTTCATCGAGCAGCTTCGCACAAGTCGCCACAAGACAATTATGCATCAAGAGATTCGACTGTCGCCACTTACTTTACAGCTCCTGACTGAAGCCCATCAGATACTTAGTGACGAGACACACAGACTTGGTGTAGCTGCTTCAGAAGTATTTCGCCGCTGCGCAAAACTCCAAGAAGAATTAAAACAACAAGTCACAAAGGCGAATGAAGTTAAGGCGAGAGTCGAGGCTATCACAAGTGAAGATCAGGCTGAAACGGGCGACGAACCAGGGTCAAGTAATGCCGCTATCGAGAGGCGGCTGCAGAGGGCGAGAGAGAAAGGGGAGGGTCTAAGCCAGCGCTTAGAAAAAATGAGGAAGACGGTTAATAAGGCTACCAATCGGGATCTTAGCAGGAAAGAGCATGATTGGGTCAAGGAGGTCAAGGCTCTGGATACCGGCATATTCGGAACGGCACACACGGCAGATGGGCCAAGCAGGGCTAAGCAATTTATGGACAGATACCAGAAGGTCACAGAACTGAAAGATGACCTTGCAGAACAAGCACATGCACTCGGAGCACCGGCTGTCGAAGAAGAAGGTAGCCCGAGCCCTTCAAGGGGTGATCTGCGCATCCCATCAGAGCTGAGGCGCGCAAAGATTGGTCAAGTTAAGAGTCTTCTGGAGCGAGAGACGGCATTAGTCGAGGCGGTCAAGTCAAGGCTGGAACGTTTAGCCGTGGTTGGGTAGAAAACATGAGCAACAGACAAAAAAGGTCGGTCCCATCCGTCCTGGATAAAGAATGTACAAATGTAAAACAATACTCCGATTCACGTCAGCGCAAATGCAAGGCTATTAGTCGTCAATATCGTCCTAGGTTCAACAAGGTTCAAGGTGGTCAGCGTAAATATCCCATGGTATTTCCCTGTCGAATGCCTCGACTGCATGGTGGTTCATGCTGAGTAAATAGAGAAAGCTAGTATCACGCTCTTTTTCGATCACTTGCGACTGTGTAGCAGTGTGCGACATGCAGTGCGGCCGACAGTGCCAGTCATCTTTCAGCCTGGCTCTGTCGTGTCATTGGCTTCTTGGTGTGTCTAGGTAACCCGAAATCTCGGTGGGCTCTGTGCAAAGTATACATCCAGCCGACCATACAGCAGTCTAGACCAAGAGAATACGACGACGCAAACCCGTCCAGTACCCGTCCTTGTCGCTTTTACTACCCAGCTAGGACATATATAAACGTCACCTTTCCAATGGATGCTAGAACCCGGCAGTGTGGGTGGGAGGATGAGGTTAGACTATACGGGATTCTCAGGGGGCGTCTTATCAAACCAGAAATCCCAGCCAGCCTGTTCGCCTCACTTTTCTCCAGCGCTCCGATGTCATCCACCTTTTGAGGTAGGCTGCGTTTATCCGAGGAGGCTAGGCACAGTGAAACCCGTTATGTGTGTGTTGCAGGAGTGCACCACGACTTCTCGGCTTTCTGACCATCACCTCGCTCGAGCCAATGAATGCCACTGGGCGTGATGCACAAAGGAAGCGTGGCTGCAGATAGCCATTATCACCTCGCACCTGGATCAGTATATAAATAAGATGGGCTCCGGACGCTCCGGCCATGATAATTGAAGGTCTCTGTTCCAACTTTACTCCTCGATGTTAGTGTACCTCCAAGAGCCCCCAACACCGGCTCACACACGTCTTCAGCATCTATCAGACACAGCCATGGCCCCTCAATTGACTCCCCCATCCACTCTCATCTTCGACAGCCGGACACAGATCATAGGTCAGTACCTGGACCCATCTCACATAGGACCGTACCCTGTTCTGATTGGACCTTTTTAGACAACTGCGAATTCATCATCAACAAAGATGAGATAGTGCAAGTGATTACCAGTAAAGATCCAGCAGACAAGCTCTTCAGAGCGTACGCAGTGCAAGGCAGCGAAGATATTCGCGAGGTTCTCTTGGCATCAGAACCCTGTGAAAACGCCCAGCAGGCAGTAGAATCGCTTCACACAAAGTCATGTGAGGCGATCCATAACTTCATCACGATCAATGGCTTCTCGAGACCCCGCGACCTGAAAACGGCGTTTCTTGAGTCAAACCTTGATGATGATGATAGTGCCTCTGTTATCTCGGGCCACTCGGAGTCCTCAACTGCCGCATTGTCTGAATGGGGCAGCTCTGGTGATGAGGCCATGATGTTAAAGCACGCACGAGGAGCCAATGGCGCCTCGAAGGATCGGCAACGTCCTTCTGGCCCCCCAGGCGGTCGTGCCGCCCAGGCAGCTGGTGCTCACGAGCCAGCAGGAGAGCCGCGTTCCAGGGGAGCAGCCCGAGACGCCTTTGCGCCAGCACCCCCACGCGCCCGCGCCGTCCGCCCTGCGCGCTCTCGTTCGCCCTCGTTCGCCTACAGACCAGCGCCACCGCTGCCACCCCCTGGTCACCCTGGACACCCTGGCGTGACTGGACCGCCAGCTCCGCCGCCTTCCATGCGAAACATGGCCATGCCCCCACCTCCGCACCCCCATCCATCGGGTATGGCAGTCGGTCCGCACCCCGGCCGTCCGCAGAATAACATGAACCCAGCTATGCCTCATACGCAACATTTCACGTGTTTCCACCCCGGGTTCCCCGCTGACGGTCACCCTTTACCGGTACCTCAAGGGGCCGGCCGACCTTCTAAACTACTAGGTCATAATGCCAACGACAACCCTGGACGGGGAAATCACCCGCCGCGGCCTCTCTCGGTCTTTCATCCACACATGCGTAGCCAAACCGTCCGCATCGTAGTACACTGGCTACACAACGGCCAACACCGGATCATAGCTCAGTGTCAGCCGACTCGCGAATCCCTGCAAAACGCAGCCCTCGCAGACGTGCGCATGAACCCGGGCGCCTTCACCAGCGACGACGGCCCCAACATCAGCAACAGCAGCAGAAGTGGCAACAGCAGGGATTATAGCGGAGCAGTCCTACGTGCACATGTACGCCAGGCGGTGTTTGCTGGCGAGCCGTACGACATGCGGACGTTCCACGGAGACCTAGCGCGTCTGTTCCACGCCATGGGCGCAGATGACAGCATGCCGTCATTCGAGGTCGTTGTCGAGGAGCTTCCTCGCGACTTCGATGACAGCGATGCTGACGAGGCAAG
Organism: Xylaria arbuscula; assembly: GCA_022385695.1. Lineage (NCBI taxonomy): Eukaryota > Fungi > Ascomycota > Sordariomycetes > Xylariales > Xylariaceae > Xylaria > Xylaria arbuscula. The sequence goes on along the minus strand of MU279363.1, from coordinate 758,754 downwards.
CGTCCAGGGATCCCCGGCCCCGACTAGAGGTGGATGGAGACTACACTAAACCCTAGCCTCACCACGTACACTGTCTACCCCAGACAGGGCAATTGGGGCTCTCAGAGATGTTTGCAGGCATACCGCTGTAACCTGTGACTTGGATCACGATCCTGGGCCGTTAGTACTTGGTTTTTTTTGTTCTCCCTGGTACGGCGTCCCAACACTCTGCTACCTGTACTCTCTCACATTACTTCTATGTAACACACAGAGTCTGTGCGGGTCTTTTTGGGGAGGACGGGTCTGTCTCCATTCCATTGGACCTTCGTTTTCCCTCTTTCTTATCCAATTCATATCCGGGCGGGACTCTCTTTGTACAAATTGAACTTCCTGTGTGCAGGCTTTGCTGCATTTTCGTCACTCGCTCTCCCTTCTTCCTCTCCTTAAACTGGGTATCATGGGGTGCAAAAGGGAAAGTATCAACGCGGGTTCCAAATACACCGCTGGCCTTGGTTGGTGCAGCGGCTTTATTCCGCTATGTACTGAATAGTTTGTAATTCAAGTAATTATCATCACATATTTGACTCCTAGCTAGTGTGTATGTCAGTTTGATATGTACCATAGACGAGAAGCCAGGTTCAGAAACCAGGTAGTGACATCAGGTTTTGCCCGCTTCTTTACTTTGCACTTGTGCGTATAAGAAGACCAGAGTCCGGACCTTGCTTTATTCTTGATATCGCCTTGTGGTGCAACTATACCAGTAGAATTAAGCTGATCGGTCACAACAGTCTCCTTACCTATACGTGAGTAATAATTGCCATCCAATACCACATAAACGCCTTGTTTCTTGCTCATAACTCAAATCAAGGGCCGAGCTAAACAAAGTAAATCAAATCCTCTCCTTGCTGGCATATAAACAAACAATACACATGACTCTTGCTATGTATATCAAATCTATATGTACACTACACAGGTTTCGCTTCGAGCGTTCGCCCTGTTTGTTGGAGAGTGTGTGAACGAGCGGGAATACGAGTTAGATGATCGACAGCAGGCGACCCGATGGACAGGAATCAACCACCAGTCGATTTCTCGAGCTAGATACAGTACGGTTATGATACACTACGTGTATAAAGCCGGGATCAAGGGTATCTTGATAAAACAGTAAACAAGAATCGCTTACTTTGCTTTACCTTCATACTGCAGTGCTGGGTATCCTTACTATTTCTTCCCACTTTTAACCACTTAAACTTACACTAGCGTAGCCTGGATTGTGTGCTCGCCTACCAGCTAGTGTATACGTATGTAGGTAGATATTTTATCACGTTAGGGTAGAGGCTAGCTCCCACTTCTCTCGTCGTTCCGCCCATGCAAACAAGTAGCAAACTTGCTAACAAATTCTCCAACCAACTACCACCTAACCGCCCGGTTAGCTCAATCGGTAGAGCGTGAGACTCTTAATCTCAAGGTTGCGGGTGTAAGTTTACATACATATATATGCACTTAAACTTGAATATGCAACTAATGAATCGATAGTCGACCCCCGCATCGGGCTCAATTCCTGATGCCTCTCAATCTACTGAGAGTAGCAACAATTCCATTTTTTGGTTTTTTTTCCTCTCTCTCTTCTCGTGGTTCATTTCCCTCCAGGGTTGATTTGTGTTTTTTTTTTCTATTATTTTCATTTGCTGCCTTCCTGGCCCACTCTCTGCCTACGTTACAACGGAGGAGGGACAAGACCAACAGATAGATATAGTGGCATCATATCATTACCGAATCAACATCCAGAACTCTGTTGAGGCGATTGCATGCCGGTTATCAAGATATCGTGCAGATCTATCGCCTCTTTTCCTAGGTAATTAATGAAAAAAGTATTGAGTCCTGAAAACGAGTGGTAGCTGGGATAAAACCGAGCGATCACCCACATCCAATACGTTAAGCAACAACCATGTTCCATGTCACATCTGGTGCAATGTGATGTACCGTATGCAACTCATGCCATCGGCGTACACATACATATACATACTGCGTACACATATACTACACAAAAAGCCATGGCAGGAGTGGGCGCCTGGAAGAGAACAAAACAAAGCTGGCTTGTGGGCATGAAAAGTACGAGCACGGGATCAACTCTCGTTGGTTTCTAACCACCCACTTCAACCAGGGGGGGCAATAAAGCGCGAGGAATCTGATGATACCGTACGATTCAGTGAAAGCCTCGATGTTCACGACATGTCCCGGGCCACGTCGTATTGTATCACAGTTAATCTCACCCAGAGAGAGGAATGGGGTGGTAGACTAGGTATCTCTCTCTGTCTGCCTGCTTTGTCCTGCCACTGGGAATTATTCCTCGTGTGGAACCTGTCTACGGCAGTACACGTGTAGTACCGGGCCGTGTGGTGGGACGCAAACCTACTGCGGTAGTGGCCTGGACAATGAATGCGAGTCACCTTTCTTGCTTCTGCTTCCCCGCTGCTGCACTACGGGTATCGTGACATATGATATATGGCATGGGATGCCTGCCGTGCGAGGGTCAGCGAGGCGGGCACAAGTGACTCACGTAAACAAGCACCGGGTACACGGAGAGGGAAGGGATTGGTCCGCTCTCTCGTGTGGGTGTGGTCTTGTGTTTCTCTGGACGAGCTCGCGGATTCCTGCATTCGAATCTGTCCTTTTCTCTTCACTTTTTCGGTATGTGTGACACAGGGAGATATCGTACGACTGTAGCCAGTACCGAGAACTGTACATCGCAGTATTTGAGCTGCATGGACCTGCAACCTTGCTAATCCATGTGATGTGGTGGATATCGTGGAAGTAAGTAAATTGCGCTATACTCTACGCTACAACACGGACATGGATATGGCTAGCTATCGCTACGTACCGTTCATAGTATAAGCGAGACGTAGCACGTATCGTCATTCTTACGGATAAAGAGTACACACATGTGTAAGAAGAAGAAGAAGAAGGAAGATGGTCGAGTACCCAGAACTCGGTTAAGCTGTGGAGAGCCCCAGCAAACAGTAAACTGGAGTAGTTGTCATCTCACTCGCTCCCGCGTGACATGTACTCTGACCTATATTGTTACATACAGCGGCACAGTTCATTCCACGGCGTGAAGCAGCAGCCGGGTAAGACTGACACATCACCAGAGACAAACTCGATGTGTCAGATCGGGCAGATGCGAGCGAATCGAATCCGCTCTGCCGGGTTTTTCGGGCAAGTCTCTCCCTTACTTGTTGCTTCGATTTGTATCCACTGCCCGTCGTATTCTGCCTTGTCGAGAGGGATACTACGAGAAGCAAGTATTCAGCGAATATGTTGACCGGTCGAATCTTAACGGCCAACAGGTAAACGAAACAGCCGGCTGTTCTGCCGTTAAGGCGATGAGAGATCAAATATACCAGCGCCTGGGTTCAGTGCTCGTGAAGAGCTAACTTACTGCCGCGGTGTGTAACCTGGAGTGTGTAACAATATCGTCACAAAGGTATCGACGTATATGCAGTTTGGACTTGTCCAGCAAAGGTGCTCTAGTCCCTTCAATGCAGCTAGCAGCCTCACCACATATGTTAGTCTAGATCTAATCATCCATAGAAATGACCAAGTAGTTGGTTGACCTCCGTTCCAGTCCAAGGTAATGGTCAAATGTCATTTCTGGAAGTGTCTTCTACATAGAGTGTACCATGTCTTTTATCATTGGCTATGAGGGATCTAGAGAAAGACATGGCTATGTGAAGTATGGAGCAGCTTGGTCTGTCGTGGAGGCTACCATATGTTATTGTACAACAGCACATTGCGTGCCTCTCTTCTCTGATTTTTTGGTGTTTATCTCACCCTTTTTCATTTTTCATTTTCTTTTTGCGCGATGAAAACAGCGATATTGGACCATTGCCCTTGGTTTCAACCTTTGCGTGCGCGTCATACTTTTCCGTATTTAGTATCAGGGGCCGTTTCGCCGAATTGAGGCTCGGTCCTTAGAGACCGCCTCTCGCTACTGCGGAAACAAGACTTGATGCTGCAGGGCAAGATTCTCTCTTCTTTCTGGTTCTGAAGCTTGACTTGAAGCAATTCAACGCAACGATAGAGAAGGTGCTTCCGTTCGATCGGAATTTCGCGCACGATATTCGGAAAGCAACATCTAGTTCGATTAATCTGTCGGACCCTTCTGAGTTCGGCTTGCTGCGAGCTACGTTAGTCGGTGTCTAAATTTCTACTATGAGTAAGTTGATGTACCTGTGCATAGCACATGCTGTTGCAACTTGGAGTAAGTTTTTCATACAATACTTTTGATCGAGCCTTTGAAATTAGGACTGAGGTGCAAGACGTGAAATAGGAAATGAAAATCAAAGAAGTGGCGAAGCGCGGGGACTATAGCTTGGCCATGTAGGGCGATGAAGGGTTGACGTAGGGGGTAGTCGTATTGTGAGTGTGAATAGTAAGAAAAAGGAACGCGATTTTCTTGAGTTCTTTCCCGTGCCCCTTAACAACTCCCACGTGCTTGACTGGAGTTCGGGAATTATGACACCCGTATTATGATTCAAGCTTGTTGCTTTTAACCCTCTTTTGGTTGAACTCTTCCTCTTCTGTTGATCTTTTCTACGAAAGATTCTGCACTGAGGTAATACTACCCCAATGGCGATTACCCATATGAGCATGGCCGAGGTGCGTCTGAGAGTGATATGAACACTCTAGAACTAGTAGTCAAGGGAATTTTCCCCATAGCCACCGTAGAGGTCGTCCCCGTAATCATTCCCGTAGCCATTTCCGTAGACAGATGTACCTGAATAGGCGCCGATCATAGCAGGAGACATCGGACCAGGCATATACGCCGGAGAAACAGGCGAAGCAGGTGTCTCGAGAGCATTGGTATCGCCTCGGTCTCCATTCTCCTGCTGAGGCCTGGGATACTGACGGCCGCTGTGCATTGGAATATCATATGGATTCGTATAAGCCGGCGATGTCAACTGTCCGAGGGTACCCGTTTGCTGGTCTGCCAGCTGGCTACCCTGCTGCAGTTCCGAGTGGTGTTGATACGCCGGCAAAGGTGTTTCTGGCCTTGGACCCGTCGGATGAATAGTTTGTCGTAGACCAGCATGGTTGAAGATGACTGGAGAAGCTGGAGGCAAGGGCGTGGTTGTAGGAGTTACATTGGGATCCAAGTAGGCACGTCGAGCTGGGTGCGTATGTCCCCCCGGATTTATGCTCTCGTAGCCATCGCTTGCCTGAAATGGCGGAATGCCCATACTATTGTAATGAGAAGGAGTGCTCCAGGTATGGGGAGGAGGTGGAGGAGGGCGGCCGATCGTTCCGTGCTGGCTGCGACGAGGGAGTAGGGAGTTTGGCTTCATTGGATCCATCCACCGGTCTTCTGCAGTCAAGTCAACTTTAGGATCCTGATCCGAGCTAGAGGTTATGTTGATACTGGGAAACTCACGACTTCGCTGAGTGTATGTAGAGTTAGAAATCCAGGCTCTATCGGTATCTGAAAACTGTGTACATGAAAACGAGTCAATATAGATCTCGCAACCTACGTATCAACCAGCCTACCAGGGGATAGGGCATGGGGAATTTGATACGTACCAGTTGTACGTTCTTCTGGATACGAGCAGCGCTCAGGACACAATTGTCTGATAAGCATAAATCGTTAGCATGATGACTAGAGGGTTGTATAAAAGAAAAATAGAGTCAAGGACTTGAAAAAGAAACATATAAGCGTGACTCACCTTGGTTTTGGCTGGACAAGGAATATTCGCCCTGGTTGAACGAAGACCGCCGTTTCTCAGTATCATCAAGGCTCGGATTACGACGTCGTTCTCGACGCATGAGAACCCATCTATAAAAGGTATTATTGAAACCAATGCAAAGGCGCTGGAACGCGTACTTCTTCGAGCGAGTAATTCGGAACGGAGTTGACTGTCTCCTGATATACATCATGACCGCTTTATGATTCATCTCGAGAAAGTCCATGAGTTCCCTTACGTCAGTGAGTGGAATGTCGTGCTTGTAGTTATGCGTGCCGTGGAGAGCTTCATTTAGCTTCGTGGCGAACCGGAGGATCCAGTCTCTAGCTTGGTTGTCCGAGCGTTCGCCGTTCTCGTCTCCAGGGGAGGGCCGCTTCTTGATTTTCTCTTTGGAGGTGCCATGGTGTTCGTTCTTACAGATCAAGGCACATACTGTGTCCAGTTCGAATCGAGACCATTCTCGTACTTTGGGCTCTTGCTCGGGATTAGAGGATGATGGAGGAGTGCCGTCGTCGGACGGAGAGGATCCCACGGTTTCCATAGCACTTGCCATGGTAACTTCCGGGGCTGTTAAGGTACCGAGGAGAATATGTTAGTAGGCAAACATAGAACTTCAGGATAATGAGAGAAAGCTATACACTTGTTTGAGGTGATTGGAGGTCTGGGGGTATTTTGAGCTTTGTCTAGGAAAGAGCAGTAAGATTATAGTATAATGGGTAAGAAGGAATAATAGTACCCGAGGTTGGGACGCGAGTTGATGGATAATATGTGTAGATTGACTGTATTTGCACGAGAAAACGGTTCACAAAAGCGAGATATTGACGAAGACTGGCAGAGCTGTCATGGGAGCCTGCGTGTAGACAAGTGGCAGTCCACAACACGAAAGAAGAAAGTTGGTCAGAACGTAAGTGGTGTGTGTGTTAATAAATAAAAAACCCAGACGGCCAAGTGATGGGAGAGCAATGCCGGGAATGGGAATGGGTGAAGTGCAACACTGTAAAAGAGCGGGTATAACACATACCTCCTTAGAGATTTTTGATCCTCTGAAGGCGAGAAAGTCCAGACTTGAGACCACTTCCGTAGAAGGCGAGAGAGTACTTGGACTGAGCTGAAAAGTGTAGGGGAATATGTTATTTTGAGAGGCAGGGTGACAGGGACCGTGGAGCCGGGGACACAGAGACTGAGGAAGCAGAGAGATACAGAGGTAGAGGTGCAGAGTTAGGAGGGCAGAGAGGCAGAGAGAGTAAAGATACGACGGACAAGGTACTCTGTGTTGTGGAAAACAAGGTCGTTAGGACAGAGATATGGCTCAGTGACCGCAAGGGTTTCAAACATACAAACCACACTTCGCTTAAAAACAACTCGAGCCCCCCTATGCTCTTGACACACACTCGCCTATCTACAACACGGAAGACGCAACTGACTAAACCAGTTAAAAAGAAGGAGATCTCATTGTGGCTACTAACATAACAGGTACAAACCAAGCAGGTAGAAAATTCATGTTCCTACATGCCCAGCTAGCTGGACATCGAAAAGTAAACAAATGATTAGGTGACTAGAATAATCAACTCGGGTTGTTTGCACTCGTTAATAGCTATGCTACCGGGGTAACAGCTAACCTAGTGAATGAAGTGACATTTATCCACAACTTGAACCTCATGACAGAGGAAATGCAGCGGGCAAAAGTGACTGACTGCTCTAGACGGGCCAAGAAGGATAAACGTAGATCTGAGCGGTAGTTGTGAGTTAAGCAAGACAACGTACTGAGAAGAGTGTAATGTTTAATATCATCATAGGTCCTAGTCAATAAAGAGGCATCACGTTATACCAAGAGCTGTTCTACACTGACGTCCTAGGATGGTCATGACAAATATGGTAGCTTACACGAGTACTTACGCCTACCTAGCTGATAGTTATCAGAAATAGCGATTCATATATCGTAATTGCTGCAGTAATCATGATGATAATAGACATGGTTTATCTGATATTTGTCACTAGCTAACAAGTCTTATAACGCTTGTACAAATATGAGAGAATTTGGCGCTCATTGATTTATGGTATGCTATGCAAGGTGTGAAGATGGTATATGTATAGAGAATGCTGTTTCTCACGGTTCTATGTTGGCAGTGCTGTCTCACCATAATCCAGTAAATCATTTGTCCTGGGAGTAGGTTATCCCAATCGTTAACTCTTGCCGCCTGGAACGCCGCCCAAATGCCAATGTTGTCATATCTCCTCCTTATGACCCAAATGTCGTTGTTGATAGCTTAGTATATACCCTGTGTGCGATATTGGAAGGTGTCATAACTGAAGATACGTTAGCACGTTCGACCCAACGAAGCGATGGGATAACTCACAGTCGTGTATAGTAGCTGCCGTAAGATTTAGCAATCAAGTCGGTCTCAACAAAGCTTTCAGCTTCATCAGCACTCAAGTGTAATTGGAAGCGTTGTCTTAAAGCCGCCGTCGTCTGTACCATACCAGCTGAATAGCATGGCATCTTTGAGTCCCTTCCCATCATGTTAACGAGATCAATTATGTTGTCCGCAGAGCGGCGAAGCGCTATGTTTGATTAGCAGACTAATTTAAATAAGAGTTATCTGGCAAGATTCGCAAGTCTTACCTTGGAATGCTTGCTTGCATAATGTCTTGTAATCTTCGAAGTCTGGAGAGCCCACTCCGCCCAAGACGTCGACGTACTCCTGAGTGAGTTTGAAAGGAGCAGCTTCGAATCCAACCGATCCGGGTGAGTTCGAGAGCATGAATCCGAAATCAATATGAATGATGTGCCCCTCATTATCAATGAGTACGTTACCGTTGTGGCGGTCCTTCAGTTGTAGAATATATTGTATCATGCTGTATGCGGCAAGTGAACGTTTGAATGCATCTACGGCGCTTTTATATGAGTCGCCGTCGGGTTTGCCAAACGTCTTGACCCAGTGATCCTTGAGAGTCGCGAAGCGTCTGCGGGGGTTCGCACCTGACTCAATTGACGACAGTGTCAGACTGCGCTTCAGGGAGTGTAAAGAGACACCATTAGTAATTGTCTCGATAAGCCCAGAGGACTCGCCAGTGACCAAGATTTGCATGAGCTTGACCCAGACGGGTACGCCTGCATCCACCCAAATCTTATGACACACCTGGATTAATTGACATGCGAATGCTTCTTGTCTAAGATCGGACCCGGTCTTCACAATAACACTGACGAGGTCCCAGTTCTTCATCCAACCGTATGGCGAGCTTTTGCGGATGCGTTCTTTCTTAACATGCCACGCCTCGCCGAATACAGCGGCGCTTGGATCGTCACGATCACCCTTTTTTTGTACACCTCCAGTCATAGCATCATTTTCCATCCTAGCAACCCCAGCCGTAGGATTGTTACCAGCGGTAAATTCTTCGTCAAGATCCCCTTCGGAAACCGAAGAGGTTGCGCTTGCCTTAGCAATGATCATGTCGAAAGTAGGCCCTTGGCCGTCGTCTAGATCAAAACTCTGTTCTTCAAGACTCTGCATGCTGGCAATGATCTTTGATCTGATAGCTGCTACTTCTTGCTTAGGTCGTTTCCCACTGGTCGCATCTAGTTGTGCCAGCATCTGTGAGGCCGTACGCATATGGGTTGCTAGTGCTGAGAAGTCTGGCTGCTCGTGCGTATTGCGCTGTCCTGTAAATCCTAACTTTTGCAAGGATCCAGGGCTGCTGGACCTTGACATGGACGTCACAGAATCCCGCGGTGTAGAGTCTGATGTCAAATTTGTCAGGCTATTTGGCATGGACCTACGAGTGGCTAGTTTCCCATTCTTTTTGTCATGTGCGTCTTCGTCAAAGGCTTTAAGCATAGGCGAACGTCCTAGATCGCCAGATGTTGGCTCAAATACGCTATCAACCTTCTCATTTTCCAGTGATGTGGACCGTTCGCTAGCGGTACCTCGGTGAGCATCCGATAGATCGAAGAGGCGTTTGCGGTTGTTCTGCTCTGAGACTAAGGTACTTAATAGGCGTTGGTTGTCTACTGAATTTGGGTCAAAGGTGAAATCATCTTGAAGAATCTCAATCATGAGCAGGAATGGGACTTTTTCCGCACTGTTCAACACAGTAGCCTCAGCGGGATTGACCCTGACTATGCGATGATGGCGACTCTTTGCAGGAGAGCCATCGACAAGTGTCGGTGGACAGAGAACAGGAATATCAAGCTCCGCAGGCAAGTCTCTGCCAATGAGTGCAAGTTCGGCCCGCAGAGCGCTGAGACGAGCGGGCTTTGGTACTGTGACGAGTCTATTTGATATATCCTCGAGTGCTGAAAGAAACATGGTCTGTGTCCGGAAATAGTTCTGTCGAAGCAGGCTGCTTTTCTGCTTCAAACTCATCTCCGCTAGGCCGAGAATAGGTTTTACAAAATGGGAATGTCTTCGATATATGGCTTCTGTTGGGCGTGGCAGCCGGGCGGAAAGTGGTGTCGCAGGGCGGGAGACGGGTTTTGGTGATCGCATCTCAGGCAGTGGAAGAGATGAAGAACTTAAGCGTGCATCCATCATCTTTGAATCGGTAAGCCCCGGTTTCGTGTCGGAGTAGGCCCGGGCGAGGTGGGCTCCCGCGTGCGCTGCAGACGGAGTAACAGAACTTCGTGGCGGATTGTCGGATCCGACAATTTTCGCATCCTGGGAGACTCCTCCTTTGCTTCCATCTCGCTGACGTCGTGATCTTGTCGAGGACGCGCTCACTGTCTGACTCCTTGCCACCTTGGCGGTTGCTGGGCCTAAGTCAGAGATTGCGTCGCTGGTAGGCTGGGATTTCCGAGCTTGTGCGACGGCGAGCGGCCCGGCCCATTGCGACAGGCTGGGAAGTCCAATGCTCGCCAGGACGAAGCTTGCTAGAACAGTGACGGGCAGGACGTTTTCTTTGACCTTCTCGTGACGCACGGTGTCGGGGAGCCCAAACACGATATGCTGTACTTTGTTGTACACTCTCCTGCAGGTCCTAAAGGCTTGTGCTTGAGGGGTCGAGGCGAGATCGTGCAAATACGTCTGGAAGAGCCAGAATGTCTGAAGATGTAGCTCAGTAACTGGCCATGGACTGCCGCCGGGGGGGCACGACAACTCACTAGAAGAGCGGCACTGACAGATTCCTCACACAGGTCCAACAAGAACTCCTCCAGAGCCATGGACTCGTTATCGACGCTGATGATGAGGTGGCATAACTGAGGAAGGAAGAACTCGATGTCCTCGTACGGGAACTGGCGGAGCTTGGAGCACAGCACGTAGTGGATGCCGACATGGTCTGCATATCGGCTGGCGGTGCAACACACGGGTTAGAGCTCGGGGTCGACGACGACGAGGTGCGAGGCGCCGTGGACTCACGAGAGGTATGAAACCGAGAGAAAGGGGTTCTGATTGAAGACATCACTCTCGATAAAGCGCTGGAGCAGATCCCACGACATAGCGACCGATGGACGAGACTGCGTCGAACTGCCGCCGCTGGTTCTGCTCTCTTTCCTCTTTCTCTGAGACGGCGGAGGGGACGAATACCATGTCACCTGGATCGGGATTGGGCGAGGAACATGGACGGGAGGGCGTCTACCATGGCTGCGGTCGTCGACAACTCAGCACAACTCAGCACAGCTCGAGTGGGTGTATCGACTGCATGCGCATCACAGAGCCAGGACGAGGGAACGACAGGTGGAATTGGAACTGGAATTGTCCTATTTCGAGCAGGTGTCCAGTTGGGATACCGCTCGGAATAACGCGTGCTAGCATGCTAGCTACCCAGAGAGGTTAGCTTACATTACCCCTTCGTACTCCTGCTCCTACTTCTACGCTACCCTCCGCTACTGTACTGCGCTAGGTCTGACATGACTTATCTAATTTGCCGTTTCATACCTACTAAGTAAGTCGCCGCAGCTCCCGTGCTGCCTAAAGAAGTTAGAACCATACACGTCACATAAGTATTTAATCCAGCTTGCTCTTCTTTCATTTTGGTATCTAGGTGTACTACACCTGAGCTTGAAGACACACGATCGTTAATATGGGATACCTTTATTGGGAGCTTGCGGAGAAGCACGTAGCTGTGGGCTGGATCGAGTTCTCTCTTGAGAATAATTAATCCCTCATCCTATCCGAATGCTACGGTATCTACGCTTTGCATAGGTACGTAAGTACCCAGTCACGACCGCAATGCTCAGGCTTGGTGTCTACAGATTATAAAAAAGACAAATGCAAGTGAGTCTAAACTACACCACTGAGATTGAGACACAACCAAGGGGGACGGCGAGTTTAGGAATATATCGAAGGTTCAAAATTCCCTTCTGAGGAAGGGCATGCGACCCTTTCCGTAGTTGATAATATGTACCGGAAAGAGAGAACGCCGAGACCCTGGGTCCTTGGTCCTTGATCCACCGGTCTGTCCTTGCAATGATGTTCAAGATATTTACAGCCGCGTTAAGCCCGCCTCTGTACCGAGGGTAGCACCCCAAACCACCAACGCCGTTACCATGCTGCCAATACTTCTGCTCATTGCTTATTGAACGCCGAAACATAACACCAACCGCCACGATACCCGAAATTCTTTGTAGAGAACAGTAATGATATGGAAAAAGTGATTCTTATGCGGCCGCTTTCTTTTTGCGACCGCCTCTTCCTCTTCTCTTAACCTCTCCGACATCAACATCGTCGTCACTGTCGCTTTCTGCTTTGGGGCGGCCACTCCTCGCTCCCTCTTTCTCCTCAGTTACCTTGGACACAATCTCCCTGAGGAAGTCCCATTCATTGGTAGAGTCGATGGCCTGTTTCAGCATGGGTGCCGTGATCCGTTTTGAATTCTTGTCCTTGGCCACCTCGGCACTCTTGTGCACTAGCTGTACCATAAACAGTTCCAGTGCCTTTCCTACCGCTATTGGTGTCTGTTGCGCAACTTTGCCGACTTCCTCGTCAGCCTGCATTATGCGCTTGATACGCGCCGTAGGGAATTTCGTGCGAACGGGCGACTCCATGACCTCGGGTTCCCTTGCTATCTGAGCAGCAGCCTTGCCGCGTGGCATGGTGTCAGGGGGAGTGGACGTGGTCGGCTGGTTGAAGTCTGGATGTGGCAGCAGCTGCGGTTGTATGTGAATATGTTGCTGCTGAGCAGGGTGTTGGTTCGCAGGTAAATAGCTTGCTGAGGTCGGCGTATCCGCGAATGGCGAGTAGTAAGGGGGGTGATAGCTCGGGTGACTCTGCGGCGGATATTGCTGCTGCTGGTGTTGCGGTGCGGGCGGTGGATAGTAACGCGTATCAGGCTGGTGAGGATATGGAGATAACGCGTAGTGTGAGTTACTGCCAGGGTATGCACTTAATGGCACGTGCTGATGCGGATGCAAGGGATAAGCGTCGTGGTTGGGTATTGTAGTTGTCGCAAGCGAACCGTTGCTGGTCCTACTGCTATGAATATTGTTATTGTTGTGGTAGTGATGCGCTTGGTATTGGTGATGCAACTGTGGTTGGTTGAAATTGTGGGTTCCCGGTTGAAGCTGTTGTACTCGAGTTTGTACCTGTGCTTGGGCTGGAGGCTGCAGGGAGTGATCGCCACCTGACGTGGAATTTGAGGATGCGTAGGAATTAGGTTTGTAATAAGCCGGGTGGAATTCTGGGCCAGAATAAAGGCTGGATAAGTCGGGCGACTTGGGTGCATATGATGTGTTGTCTGCGACCGGAGACATGATCCACTGTTGTCTGTCTAGCCTACTTATACGCTATTGTAGGGAAAAACACGAATCGGAAATAAGAAAGAGCTGGAAAGGGACAAAGAGACGACCGTTCTAGGAAAAGTGTGGAGAAAAGGGGGAAAGGGCGTTGTGTCGAGGCGTTTCTCTCTTCCGCGGCCGCGACCAACCTTTTCGATTCTTCTTTCAAGTATCTGGTATCGGTTATTCGTGTGCTCTTTACCGAAAAGCGACTCTTGTCTCTCCTCTCTTGCGTATCCAGACACCGGTTCTTATTGAACACACAGGCAGAGAGAGAGAGACGAGACCCGGCCGTCACGATAGCTGGCTACCAGAGACAGAGACTGGACGACGGGTAGAGGACACACACGCTTGCTACAGTTATACGAGCAGTATGTGGGAGGCAGCAGAAGACCGCGATATAAATCCAGGGGCCCAGGACTGACGCTTGCGACCGCTGGCAATGTTCTACTGCGTTGGGGGCAGAGAAGTTGTGCGCTCAATGGCAATGTCAACACAGTTTCGACGGCAACGCCAATAACACTTCAACCTGAGGTCATACCAATGCACCTGCACACCTAGGCTGGCTGGGCTGGCTGGGAGGATGGCTTAGACTAGGTAGTAATAGTCCAGCCACTTATACACATGCACAAGCACAGCGGAAGGCGTAGGTGCAGGGGGCACAGCCTTCTTGGGGAGCAGCGGGGTTCAGGGCGATAGATCTTCTATCCCGACTTGGAATTAAGTAAAAGAAAATCCCGAACAGAGGGCGTCTATTGGTTGGTTGGACTGTCAGGAGGATACAGTCTTACGGATTCGAGGCGTGCAGATAAATGGATCCCTATGGCATCCACGGTTACCCGAGGCAGGAAATATGGGAATGGCTGACTGGGCAGGCAGAGGACTGGGGCAGCGAAGTGCATGAAGAGGCTGCTGCTCAGGTGGTCGGGCACTTTAGCGGATTGTGTCGAGTACCAGCGGAGTGTGTATAGGGATGTCGAACTGCCGGGCGGTGAAAGTGGGGGTTTGGCGTGATGTGCTACAGCGAGATCAGGTACCATGAGGTGGAGGTGGGCGGGCGCGGGCGAGACAACAGATACTCATGTGGCTTAAGCTTTGGCCTGTGGTGACGTGCGCTTTTATGCTTCTCTGATCCAGGGGCGGGTGTGACTCCCTTTTGAAAGGTTCGCTGCTGGCCGCACAGGGTGGCAAGTGCCCACTGTTTTATATGCGACCACACACCGAAACGAATCAGGGGGGTCCATCCCACTACATGGCAGGTTAGCACCAACCGCCTGCTACTAACACCAACTAGCGGAGCTTGTGCAGTACCTGTGCAGCCTAATCGAGCGTCTCAGGCAGTACACAGGTATCGGTAGCACAATTATGATAGGCATCACCTTGAGCAGGAAAACTTTGAGGTTACCTGGCCCGAAAACCAACCTATCCGGATGTACCGTTCCATTTCAGATCGTCCTCTTTCGCATCTTCCCCACTCCACTTGCGCATCTTTTTTTTTCTTTAATTTTTTTCTGTACCACTACATTGGTAGTTTGCTCCACTTGGCATCACCCATTACCTTAACCTCCCTACCTATGGTATGTACGGCTATCCAACGCAAATAAAGTCGTAGCGAAGCGGAATGGGCCATGTTTGCAGGTGTACAGTCAGACAGCTCTATTTGTGCCCTCCATTTCAGAGTAGCATCTTGGCTATAATACTCGCTGACTGCATGCATACGCCCGAAGCCACAAGTATGCAATCAAAAGTATTACCGGACGGTTTACCTGCAGCAAGCTTCCACCGATGAGCGCTTTAACCCTCTATACTTTCTCCGCATTATTTCCTATACCTATGCCATACCCGGACGCATTTCTGCGAACTCTCGGACTGCAAATATTGGCCTGGGCAAACAGCGGCCTCACGGAACCTTGCTGTTGGCATCGTATACTTATATTCAGACCCGGGATTCGAAATGCATGACATGTACCCAGTTGCTGCAGTTTGCCGGCTCTACCACTATCTAGTAGTGGTCGGTACCTATGTATGCTGCCATTGGCTAGTTATTCATCCTTGACCTTCGCGAAGTGGACGGGTCGCCGCGGGTGACCTGCCATCCGAGGCCAGCGTTTCAATTTCTTAGATACCGGTAGTTGGCTGCATCGAGTGATGACACTCAATATGTCATGGATGATGATAATTATGATAAAGAGCTTTTCGGAGACCGCAGAAGGCAGTAACCCAGAAGCCGGATGTATCGACATCAAGGTTCCTTCTTTACTGTCTGGTCGATGATGTCGTTACTTGATCTAATCTGACATGTCACAATTCTTGATCGAATCGTTGTCCACCGGTATGCATAGCGGACGCCCTGGATAACGGACAGCTGTGGTACAATCGTTTCTTCAAATACTATTTCTAATTTCATGGACTAATACTTTCAAGCCCATTAGCCGTTTCTCTGACTGGCTAAGGAAGAGTGAGGCCACCGGCCATGCATGAATCCCGCCAGATTCCCCATGGCTAGCAGTTTTGATGCCGCCTTTCTTCCAAAAATGTATAAGTTCCTCGATCTCGGGGGCAAAGACCTCTTCGTCCCCATACGCTACGAAGAACCCATGACGTGGGCAAGCTATCTGCCACCATGCAATGTCCTTACACTGCCCTGGCGAAAGCAAGGGATCATCCGACGAAATGCCACATCTGGCGTACTCTTCGGCATATGTATGCAAGTTTGTGATGTCGAGATAGTCACTTTTGGTGTTTTGGTGTCTATCCGAAACAAGCGATACCCAAGGAGAGATAAGAACAGCTAAAGCCGGCTTCGGTAAGCGCCATTGTCCGATTCCGTCCATCGCGTCTGCGTGATAGTCCATTTTCGCCAGATGTAAAAGCAAGCTGAGAATGATGGTTGCCCCTGCTGAATCACCACTGACACAGATTTTGCCAGGGTCGCGCACCGTGGACAAAACATGGTCATACCCGGCGATAGCTTCCTCCAACTGCTTAGGGAAGCTATCATCGGGAACAAGCGTGTATTCTAAGGCGAAGATTGACGGGTTCTCGTACCCAGCTTTCTTCAAGAGATCTAGCCACGTGAGCAGGAACTCTAAGTAGAAGTATGAGGAGCCCATGGAAAATCCTCCACCTTGCATATGATCAGCTGCCGCTATCACTAATCCTCTACAAGGATAGGATTGTCCCTTACCATGAGCGTAGTACACGCAGAGATCTGGCTGTTTGGTCGGGTCGTGAATTGTCCAAATGCCCCGAAATCGTTTCTAAAATGAAACTAGTTAAGTACTGCACCGAGCGTAATCTTCACTGTCACATCCAACCTACATCGTGGTACTCGTGCCAGTGCACCGGAGATCTGATGTAACCGTGCCGCAACATCCTGAATCTTAGGAACGGCAAAGCGACCGGTTTAGAAAAAAATACTCGCCCAACGCTCGGGTGCAAGTTGGCAAAGGCATAGCGAACACATCGGATAACGAAATCTTCAAATGGCGATGCTTTCTGTACGAAGGGAGACCGATTCTCGTGCCTGGAGAGGTATCGTTCGCGAATGAAGCTATACGGAAGATCTAGCACTGCTGACAGTTAGTACTCGAGATACTACGCGCAACTGTGAGTGACTTAGTCCTAGAGTTTTGATTTGTACCACATACGTAAGAAAGGGAGGCATTGCAATACCACAGATATCGTCTGAAAAAGACCGACATGTATCACAAGCTGAGGTGCCAAAAATATGCAAAAGACGATACAGTCCAGGTATGAGATTGGCTCAAAGATCATGTTGCTTCACAAACTGCTACGCTTTCAGCTCATCTCCACGTGATATTCTCTCTACCTTGGTATACTAATAGGGATCTTTAAGTGAACAGGTTGCGAAAAAGGAGGCTCGGAAGGAATACTGCGATTCACATGTAAATGACAGCAATGCACGCGCAAACTCGATTGGCCAACCACCGAGTATTACACCTGGTTGGTTGGTGACGTCAAGGATTTAACTGCTGATTACGGCTGATGCCGCGCGGATGGTCCAGGTCGATTGGCCAATCATGGCCTACCGCTCTCATACTAGACTTACCTGTAGTATCGTACCGAGATTGACTGAATTCTGTAGATATAAGTATTAGAAGACTTGTGAGTACTAGAGACCTAGAGATTGAAAATTCAAACACTAAAAATAAAACATTTAATGAATAACACCGAACTGGATACTCTTGATAACCTGACGGTGTAATATGCGCGTGAACATACCATATCAGGCTAACAGAAGTTTGAACTGCTTCATCTATAAACTCAGCCTAGCTCAATTCTAATGCTCTCAAGACCGGTAACTAATAGATCACACATGCCTCTCTTTCGCAAAGTTCTAGCCCCAGTGGTCTGTCTACCGGCTCAGTTCTTCGCAACGCTCAGCACCCTCCCCTCCATCTCCTCAAAAGCACCCAGCACATTCCCATACAGCCCGTACTCCTTCTCGCGGAACCCATCGTCGACCTTCTGCACATTCCCTTCCTCCTTCCAGCGCGCCCCGATGAGCTCGTCGAAGCTCTGTTGTTTCTGCTGGCCGTCGCCGCGCTCGCACGCCCAGAGCGCCTTGTACGCGCCCCCGAGCGCGCACGCGTTCCCGCCCACGTCGAGCCGGTAGACGCCCTCCGCACCGCCGAGCACGTCGCCGAAGACCCGCGCTATGGCCGGGTTCAGCGAGCCGCCGCCCACCAGGTAGATGCGGCGCGGCTGCGCGGGGAGCTCCGGCCGGTCGGGGATGGCGGATACGAGGCTCTGCGAGCGCAGACGCATCGACAGCGCCTGCGACTCGACGATGATCCTGGCGTCGGCCTCGGGCGTCCAGGTCGTGGTGGAGGAAGAAGAAGAAGGGGAATACTCGGCCAGCGAGGACCCGTCTCGCGCGTCGCAGGTGTACCACCAGGTGCCGGCCCGCACGTTCGGCACGATCTCCGGCAGCGGGAAGTACAAGCCCAGCTTGGCGGAGTCGGCGGCGCGCCGCACGTCGAGCGGCGGCGTCTCGAGGACGGACGTGTTGAAGTTGGCCCAGGGGTCTCCTCCCCCGTCCGCGGGCTTCGGGAGGGCGTCGCGGACCTTCTCGCGCGCGAGCCCGCCGTTCTTGTAGCAGAGCATGAACATGTAGTGGCCCTTCGTCGTCGGGTGGTTCATGAAGTGGTACGAGGGGTCGGGCTTGTAGTTGGGCGTGTTCATGAGGAACGTGCTGGACGTGCCGAGCGAGACGATGGCATCGAGCGGACGCAGCGGCAGCGAGAGGATCGTCGCCGGGTTGTCGCCTGTGAAGGCCGTGATGCGGCAGTCCTCGCTGAACCCGAAGCGTCGGGTGAAATACGGCGACACGGTGCCTAGGATCACGCCCCCGTCCAGCGGCACATCCCCCAACTTCGCGCGCAGCGCCGGCACGCCCTCCGCGCTGCCCGCCGTCAGCTCCAACAGGTCCTTGCTCCATGTCTCAGCACTGATGTCCCACAGGTTCATACCGGTCACGTCGCTGATGTCGAAGGGCGCGATGTTGCCGAGGAAGAGGGATGCGAGGAACGAGGAGCACAGCGAGATGCGCGCCGTCGCCTCGTAGACCTGGGGACGCCGACGTCGCATCCGTAGGATCTGGGTTCCCGTGAATCGCTGCGAACTGTTAGCCCCCTTACCATATCTAGAACCCCAACCGAAAAGGTGAAAGGTAGGAGAGGATGCTCTATGCAGCGACTCAAACTCACATGATGCGCAGCACTACCCGAAACATCGGCGAGCTTCTGGGGATCTCCAAGATGAGCATCGAAATCATCGCATTCCTTCTGCGTGCTATGATCCTGCCAATTGGGTGCGAACTCGTACGCGAAGGCCCCGTCTAGCTGCTCGAGCAGCGATCGCTCCGGGTCGAGGCTCTTCAGCGCCGCCTCGGCATCCGCATTCCAGTATACGCTCGAGTGTTGCTGGCCCGAGCCGCTGATACCCTTGATGCGGTCTATGGGGCATCCCTTTTCGCGCAGACGCGCGAGCACGAGGTTCACGGCATCCACCCACATCGCCACGGGCTGGTACACCTCGCCCTCATCCTCGTTGATGCGCACACCCTTCTTGATGCCGTATTTCCTCCCGAAGTCGGCGTCGAAGTCGACCTTGGCTTCCGAGTTGACGGTCAGATCTGAGGAGATGACGATAGCTGAATTCGTATTCGTGATCCCATGTTAGCTTAATGGTCAATTGTAAACGCTACCCTTGGCGAGGCTATCGTTCGTTTCTCCGTTCCAATAGTGTTGTATGCCGGGGAAGATTTCCAATCGCAAAAAATTGATTATGGCGTATGAGTTGTATCCTTGTCTACCACGCACCTTTAAGTTGCTGGGTTGAGAGATCAAAGCCCAGATAAAGAGGTCCGGAGCTCATCCTTGCTTGCCTGTTGCTTGTCTATATTATAAAAAGGACGAAAATTAGGTTTAAGGAACTCTATCAAACGTTGATGCTTGAATTAATGATTGACGAGAGGACAAATGCCGCATAATGTAAGTTGGAAAGGAGGAGAATGGAAACAAACAGAGCTACAACTAATTTTCACGATATCTACTAGATTGGGTAGATGAGGAGCGCTTACTGCTGGCTTGATGCATGCTTGACGTTAATAACCCCACGATCCTTGGGAGGTAGGTATGTAGCTAACCCAGAGCCGCGGGGCAATTCGTCCGATAGCTCTCTGCGTGGCAATTTAGCCTAAACGTCATCCGCGCCAATCAATGGACCTCGGCGCTCTTAGTATCAAAACGCCTACTTAGTACGCTTATGCTGTCAGTGAGACTGGGTAGGTGACAAACGTCTGTGGTCGATCAGAGGTACTATGCGCAAGAGGTGACGTTGAAATAAAACAATATGTGGCAAGTCGCGATGTCGAGAGATCAATTCATAATCTAACAAAATGCTACAGAGGTCCCTTAAGCTTGCTGCTCAGAGTACCTGCGATGTCTGCGATATGCAACGCTATCTAATGCTTCCTTTTCATCTTTCGAGTATAGTACATCCGGCGTTGTTCCGGGAAAGCTCAGCTTTCCTCTTCCAAAATACGCCAATTGGTATCTTTCGGCTGCTCAGAAGTTGCAGCATATGCATTTAACCAACGCCCCAACGCCTTAAGCATCACTAATTGCGGCCTGCTTGTCTATTTAGACTTGCGATGAGTTGCATCGCTGTTGTGATGGTGGCCGTCATGTTCTGTCTCAGGCTCGGGACTGGACCTAGGACTAACATCGCCGGGAATAAATTCATCAAACTTCGAAGCTGTTGTCTGCTCGGGCGAAAAGCGGACGCGAACTCTCCGTACACCTCGCACTTTGCTGCCTACTCTGGTTCTGATAGTCTCTTCCACTTCTCGCAAGTCCTCGATCGTCCAGGCACCTGGAACAGCAACCTCGAGGTCTACCAAATAATTCTGTCCAGATTTGATCCCAGAAACCTCGCGTAATTCGATTCTATGTCCTTCGCTGATATCAAGTACGGCTTTCTGCACCTGGTTTCGGACCGAGGACTTGACTTCATCATCAATGCTCTTATCGGCAAGCTCAAACAGGGCGTCAAGGGTATTTTCGCCACCAGCCTTAACTACCATGAGTGAAATGAGTAGCCCACCAACAGGGTCCAGCCAGGCTGCATTTTGAAATATATTGGCTCCAAGAATCACTGCCAATGTGACAATTCCGGTGAGACTATCGATCCGGTGATGGATGGCATTGGAGGCAAGGACGGACGACTTTCGTTCGCGGGCTACTTTCATGGCTGAAACGTAAAAGCGCTAGTCAGTAACAGAACTCAGACTGGCCGCCACAAGTCAAACACTAGGAATACTTACTTGCACGGTAAAGCCACTCTTTGACGGCCACAGTACCTGCCGCAAGCCATGCCGCATGAAGACTGGGTAGGGCACTTGCATGATCATGGCCGTGTGCATGTGATGCTAAGTCGGCAGCCGCTGAAGGGTCCAGGAAGAACATGCCATAGAGTGTCAAGAGGCTACCGTATCCCATCCAGAGGCCACCAAATAGGAGCATGCTGGAGACGCCCAGCGAACCCAAACTCTCGATCTTGCCGAAACCGGTGGGAAACTTGTCAGTCGGTGGTTTCAGACTCCAGGATATGGTGGCGAGCGTCAGAACATCGGAGGCAAGATCTGTCACGCTGTGAATAGCATCCGCGACCATAGCCTGGGAATTGAAGGTGTAACCACCAACGCCCTTAGCTACTGCCATGCCCAGGTTAGAGTAGAGGCCAATTCGAGTAATGCGCACACCTGCATCATTCTTGTTCTGCGAGGTCAGATAGACATTGTCGTGGTGGTGGTGATGATGTCCTCCATGGCCATGGCTATGCCCGGTGTGTGTCCTGGTTTGTGTAATTGAGGTCATGACAGGCAGAGAGCCGAGAGGAGAGCGTGAATAGACGTGGATGGCAGAGGGAGGAAGTGAAGGCGAAGATGAGGGCGATGAAGCCGACCAAGGCGTCGTTGGGAGTGGGATGCACGAGGTTCGTAGTACACGGCGGAATTGTACTGGCAGATGTAGACGATGTGTCCGTAAACGAGAACCTTGGTGGATTTGGTAATCCTGGGGGTGGTAGGACCGGGTAAAGGTTGTATCAGGAGTAGTGGCGGGCGTGGCAGTGATAATGGTAACCTTAGTAGTATCGCGTGGCGGCGTGGGCAGCGTGGACCTGGATGCCGACCAACGAGAGCGGCCTGGGCCAGCCGCGAAACATTGGTGCAGGCCCGGGCGGCCAAAGCTCGGCCTGCATTGTGCCAACATAAGGACTTGAGATCAACGCTTGCCGCCGCCGCACGCAGGGGAGGGGCAACCTTCTAGCTACTAGACACGTTTCTCCTTTGGCCTTATGTCGGATCGCTGCGACAGCTGAAAGAGGGCGGAAGCACGCGTCCGGGGCCGGGAGTGTGTCTGTGGAATGTGGGAGGATGTCATTAAGACGGGGACATGCCGCAACAGAGAACAGAGGCGGATTGTCGTCATGGGACCTCTTGCACGCTATCGGAAATAGGTAGTTCGAAGTACTGAGCTCTGATGGCTTGCAACTCCGCTGAGGGTCTTTGCCAAGCTCGCAGCTGCGTCAGTGCTTCGGAATGTGGGCAGGCCACTAAGCAGGCCACTAGAATGCAGGGGATTAGCGATCTTTATTACTGTAGGTTGCTACATATGTCTGTCACGACTCTGTGCCTTGCATTCGTGATGAACAGCTTTAAGCTACAGTACCTGTACTCACTTAAAGTGCATGCTAGTGTGTCTTCCAGTTAGGCAGGTACAGAGGTAGCTCAAAGATTCAATTATATCAAGATGCATGCATTCATTTCAGCTTGACCTGAATAGGTACTTAAGAGATATATAGTAGGTTAGTATGTATGATCTTATGATAATGTTGTGCGGTCGGCTATACTTACTGTATAGACCTTCTAGCTGTTACAATAAAACAAAGACAATTTACACTAATATTTACATGTGTTTTTGACTCTATCACTGTTAATGTAAAAGTCATGACAGCACCAAAGCAATATTTATTTATAAGTAAGCTAGCTAGGAGGTAGGTTACCGGTAGTTGTAGTGTGGACTTCGGTCAGCAGTGCCAAGCTGACAAAGCCATCTTGTATCTTCTTGTCCTTGGTCAATTGGTGCATTTCTATTATACCAGATTCCCTATTTCCTACAGCCACTGGAATGCCACTCATTCATCATACATACCCACAGAGAGCCCTTGTTGCAGGGGTAGTATTTGTTATTTGGTGTACCTAGTGTATGGTGTATGGTAGTATTATAGCCTTGACAATTCCTTCAAAACGAAACATTGTACGCGTAACTGCAAGTCGTCATCCAATATCTGAGATGCGCAAGCCATACATGCGTATCCCCTACACGGACGTGTTAGCGGCCCCCACGATCGTCCCGAAGAGCGCAGCGACTCTATCTGGAGCCGTTGCCGCCCTGCAGCAATTTCTCTCCGCCCCGTCGTCGTTGTCCTCGTCGGCGGAAGTACGCCCACGTACGGCCGTTCTCACTGGCGCCGGCATTTCTGTTGCTAGCGGCCTCGCTGACTACAGAGGCATAAACGGGACGTATCGTGTCAACAAAACATACCGCCCTATTTACTACCATGAGTTCCTCAATAATCACGAGGCAAGGAAACGTTACTGGGCAAGAAGTTTTTTGGGTTGGACCACATTACATAAGGCTAAACCTAACGCGAGCCACTTCGCTATAAAACATCTAAACGATTTGGGCCTCGTTCGCAGTGTCATCACACAGAACGTCGACTCTTTCCATTCTCAGGCACATCCTCATCTCCAGACTACAGAACTACATGGCTATTTAAGGTCATGTGTTTGTACATCATGTCACGAGGAGCTCCCCCGAGATGATTTTCAGAATGAGTTGGCGAGGCTGAATCCAGCCTGGGACGCTTTCCTCCAGGAGATACTAGCTTCGGGTGCTCTGGATACAGAGAATCCGGACGAAAAACATGCCAGGGGCATGAAGACAAACCCCGATGGCGATGTCGATCTCCCTGGGGCTCCTTATACCACATTCCGTTACCCGGCGTGCCCAAGATGCCTCACGGATCCTCCATCCACCGAAAATGGGACTCGTGCAACTGTTGAGGTCGACTCAGACGGGGCCTGGGATCCCACCAGTACGGCAGGGATTTTGAAGCCCGCAGTTGTTATGTTCGGGGAGAACATACGTCCTTCCGTGAAGGCCACCGCAGAGAAGACCATTGACGACGCCGACAGGTTGCTTGTTTTAGGCACTTCCTTGGCAACATACTCGGCGTGGAGACTAGCTAAGCAAGCCATGGATCAAAAGAAGCCCATCGCAATCGTTAATATTGGAGGTGTGAGAGGCGAGGATGCATTTTTCATCGAGCTTGATCCCAATCAACGGGGTAGTCAAGGTGTAAGAGTAGAGATATCTACCGACGAGCTACTGCCCGTTCTAGTAGAGCGGCTCCGGTCTTCCACGGCTCATACTACCCACGAAACCACTAAATATGTCGTAGGGACACAGGAGGCTTCTGTTTTCAAAGATATGTTATCTTAGAGGACGTAGGTGATGGCCGAAGATGTATGTATATAGCCGGTACGAGGGGAACTCGTGTCTATCAAATTTAAAAGAAGTTCGAAAAGCCTGCCTTAGGTTTTGTTGGTTCGGTAGTTTTTTGTGTCGATGTTGACTCGAGGTTCGCTTCTGCCGCGGCTGAAGTTGCAGTGGGGACGGAAGGTATTTTGGGCTTGGTGTTCCTTTTTGCGTTTTTTATGATGTCGTCCTGCTCAATTTCTCGCAATACCTCGTCCCATTCCTTCTCTTTTTCAACGTCACCAGTACCCAAAGCCTTCTCAACATCCACCTCCTCGCCCCTTTGTAATTTCTCGACCACTTCTCGCAGCAATCCAATGCGAACCTCGGCTCGTCTCATGAAAGTAGAAAAGTCTCTTTTCAGTGCTATCATCTGGATAGCCATGGAGCCGATGAAGAGAAAAATGACAATGTAAAAGGTGGCCGGATTCCATTCTTTCGACTTAGGCTTCTTTTTCTCTGGGACACCCCAATCGACAGTGGGTTTTGGGTTGGAGCGAAAAGGTTTTGGTATTAGAGATTTCCAAAAAGAAGCCTGAGCGACGGTAGGAGCCGAGCTTTGGTGACGAATTTGGCTCCGATTAAGGATTGGAAACGATCGCAAAAGCATTGGCGCTCGGGCAGTCGCATAGGTTCTGAAGACTCCTCTCTGTAAAGGTTTCTCCATTGTGTTTTCAAAATACCGGGATTATCAGTGAGGCGAATATGTGGGAGCAGTGCGATAGATGGATGTTAACGTTGAACAGAAGCGAAATAATAGATTGAATAATCAGTTTTAGTTCGGCGTAAGAGGGATTGAGTTAAACGCATGCAGCGCGCGGCTGGCCAAGGTAGGTATTAAATTTGGAGCATGGATCCTTCTCACCGGCAGCTGCCGGTTGCTGTGTTAACAGAAGCTACCCTATTTAGGTCAAGTACACAAACTTAGATCCACCCCCCGTCTACTTCCCACCATCAACGATACCTTGTTCAGACATGGCACGGTGAACATACCTACATACTAGCCGCCTTCTCACCTACCTACCTAGCAATTTTGATACGTGCTTCAATAGTCCTTTACAAGCGACATAAGCAACGCTTTGTATTTTCTCTCGAAAGATTTCATTCCTTGACATGGCGTTTTGAAATCTGAATTTACAGTTTTTTTGCTTGTGACGACGACATGATTACAAGAGCTTCTATCCACACTACGCGCACACATACCTATGGCATCCTTCACCGCGCAGGCCGATACGATTCGGTCTGCTGTTGTGTCAGTATCAACATGCACTCCCGCCATCTCTGTCTCCCTGAAAGAGCTGCTCCAGGGAAGACAAGAAAGCGATGATTCCTCGAAACCTCCTCAAAAATCCTCACGGAAACCCGCCCAACCCGCCGCCAAGACGAAGCCTTCAACCACGAAGAAGCCTGCGAAAAGCGGCGGAGATGCAAATCATGGCTCCAACGAAATGGGTCCGAAAGAAAAGGGGGCGCTTGCTACACATGTCGCCAATGCTGCTCTAAAGGCTCTGGGAAATGCAGCAAAGATGCCGCCGCCGACTTCAAACAAAACCCATTCACCAGCAAAGAACAGCGCAGCCAAATCCTCTGCTCGAACCCGCCTTCGAAGATCAGCTTCGGTGCCCATGACTCCTCTGCAGCCGCGCCCTCTAAATCGCGTTGAAACGTCTCCTACTATAACAAAAGCCAGCTCGTTGCTGCCAGCGCCGGTTTCAACGGGGTGCCTGGCTCTGGTGGAATGCGCCCGAGTAGCTTTCACCACACTTCGGAGTCTGCAGACTGCCGGCGCATTCACCCTTCCCGACCTCCAGCTTGAATCCGGAATGTCATCTCTGATTACCAAGCTTATTACGCTAAGGCTGTTTGATCACGCAGTCAAGGAGCTGCGAATATTAAAGAGGCGGTTAGAGTGTATGGCCCCTGGGGATGGAAACAAGAAGGGCGGCCCGCCAAGCAAAATCTCCAGTACGACGCCCAAGACGCTTTCAGACCTACTCGACTATCCTGATGGGCCCTATTCAGACTCTCTGCGTGGTTTCGTCATCACCACCCAGCTACAAACCCTTCGACTCCTCCATGAGCTGAATAAAACAACACATCTCGATGCGGCCTTACCCTTTCTACGGCCAACCAATCCGTCGTCGCCTCTAAGCTTACTTTCGTCGTGTGTACAGAGTGAAAAGCCCGAACGTGGGAAGGTAGCAAAACAATTGGAGACTCTATCTCTGAGTCTACTGTCAATAACTCCAAGCTTAGCTCCGAAGGATGATAATGTCGCCCTGGAACCAAGGCTCAGCCCTTCCCCCGAAACATCTCTTGAAATACAGACACTGGGATTGATCGCGCGGTTGGAATCGTGGAATGTCTCCGGCCACAAAGGTGATGTCGACAAGGAAATATTACTGCCGCTGTCCAAGTGTTTGGCCGTTTTCCTGAGAAGAACGTCACCCGAACACAGCCCCAGGCTCGAAGCTGCCTTCAACGAAATCTGGGGAAAGATGGGACAACTCGGGCTACAAGCTTCACAACCATCAACAAACTCGCTTGGTACAATTTATCAGCTCTTGGCCAAGACTTTCCAAGAAGCCGGCAACCCGAAGGAGGCCAAAAAGTGGATATTAAAATGGAAGGGTCTTATGAAGTCGGATCAAGGGTCTGCTGCGAAATGTTGCGCGGTCGCCGCTCAGCTTCTTGTTCTATCTCTGCAAGATTCGTCCGAAACAGATGAGAACCAAATTGAGCAGGTATTAGATGGGATGCAAGGACCTCTTAGCGGTAGTATTGTCGAGTTGGATGACCTCCTCGTTACCCTTTGTCATCTCCGAAAGATTGCTTTCAACATTACTATGAAGGAGGATGCTCGCACCACGAGACAAGAATCACAGAGTTTTCGAGATCTCCTTGAGAAGATCATGATTCAGCTACCTCGCTTTGCTCTTCGATGGCTAGGCAAACCTCCAGTCTCAAGCGGCGCAATCAAGGACCTCCTTCGATTCGAACAGCGACGCCAGCTGTTATCAAAATATCTACGCCAAATCCTTGAATCAGCTTTACTTCTTACCAAAACCCAGTTGGATCAGGATAGATGGACGTGGGAAGCTGTGGACCCTATGCTCCAAGATTGTTTGACTTTGTTGGATTACATGGGGGATGTTGGACAGTCTTCCAAGGGAAACCCATCTGCTTCCTATCACGTCAAAATATCTCATCTTTATTATCAACAACATCTAGCGCTCCGAGAATCTGCTGTAACAAGTGCTGAAGCTACGTCGCTTCGGGCTCTCAAAATGTCTATCGACAGTATAAAACAACAACCGGAACCCGAACAGACCCGCGCACAACTCTTCAAAAAGTGGGAAGCCCTCGCAGAATTGTGCAAAGCTTCTAGCCGGAAGGATGATGCTATCCATGCATTGCGCTCAATAAGAGATCACTTAGTTCGTTGTGATACCGTTCAGGCCATCACTACCAGCCTAGCATCTCAATCAGTCAGACATTCTTGGAAGATTAGCCCTGAAACAGAGTTGCTCTCCCGTACGGTCTGTAACCTGGCAAAGCTAGAGCGAAGACCGAACGATTGGAGCTGGTTGCTCATGGGCGAAGATAAGGCGACTGCACTGGAACATGATCTTAATTTCATCCTTACAAATGAGAATCAAAGTCACTCCAGAATAGATATGTCGGATCCGATCATTATAAATCTCTTGCAGTTCTATTCTGTTGAACAGCATCCTATCAAACGGCTTCGATGTTTACTTATAATACTCATCGCCAGTATAGACCTGCGAGACCAAGTCGAAAAGCTACGAGCAGAAATAGAGGCCGTCTTAGAGAAGCTTCAGGACGGATGCTTGGGAAACGATTCAGGCATCGCGCGCTACGTTCCATACCTTCGCCAATCTACAGTATGCATACTTGGAATGGCTGGTGGGGAGTTCAGTTCATCCGACATACAGCAAGTCATATCAGAGTGGAAATCGATGACAGCTAGCTGTCAATCCGTGAATCAATTAGTTGAACGCGTCGACGACCCGCAACAACTTCTTCAAACCCTTCAGTCCCTGGCAGACCTTGTAAGGATGAGGGGCCAGCAAAGTTTTCTGACAGAAATCGTTGAACTCTCTACTATAGTTTCTCAGCTAACCATCGAGAACAATATCGAGTTACACATAATGCAGAGCTCTAGTCTTTGCTTGCATTATCTCAGCCTCAGCCAATCGAAAAAAGCCGAGAAAACCTTACGGCTTATCATGGATAAGGTCACTCTATCCCAAATATCCAGTGATATCGTCTCTCATTTCCATTTATCTGCAGCCGAATACAATCTTACAGTTGGAAATTTGGACGAAACCGAGAGGCATCTAGAAGAAGCCCGCAAAGCGGCTCTCGCCGTGCCGAATCAGACTCGGAGAAGGAACAATCAACTCAACCGCAAAGTGTCTATGGCATACGCTTCATTTTTAACATCGAGCCTCTATTTAGAGCGAGGAGAGAACCACCGGGCTTTAAAACTGGCTAAGACTGCTGTTAAAATGTTGTTCCATGACTGGTCACAGCTAGAACAAAATATGAGTTCTGCATCCGACGTTACTATGGGAGAACTTTCACAGACCGACTCTTCAGAGGAGGATTCCAGCCTTGATAGCTCTCGAATGTCTGATTTCGAAATTGTGAGAGCAAATACTGGACCCGAATTCTGGACATTGGTATATCCATTATATCGCTTCACTTGTCAACTTTCCTCGATTTACGAGCACCTTGGTATGTACCAAGAGACTCTCTACTATGCCGAGAAAGCCCAAAAAATTGCCCAAAGCATGGGCTCTTCGGTATATTTCGCACAGGCTACCATATATGTGGCATCCGTGTTGCTGTCGGCTGAAAATGTAGCGAAGGCATTGGAACTGGTAACCGAAGTGAAGCCAGCACTTCTCTCTTCAGAACCAACATACCAAGCGGTTACCGTTCTCTGCAAAGCCGCTTTCATTTACCAAAGAGCAGGGGAGATAGACAGTGAGACGCAACTCTTGACGAGCGCAGAATCAATGGTGCGGGATTTGAGGAACAGATTTATCCTCCAACCAAGCGCAATTACAGATAACTTAGAGTCTGAACCGACACAAATCCCCGTCAAAGTGAGATTGCCGTCAAGAACTAGAGGTCGAGAGCAAAGTGTTTCGAAACCAGCTCCAGTGCCTAGGAAAGCGGCCGCCAAGAAGACTGCATCCAAGGCAGTAGACATGTCTGTGAAAATAGCGACACAGCAGATCGAGGAAGAAGATGCCCAGCTTAAATCTTTAGAAGCATCGGTGCTTCACTCGCGATCTCTAGCGCTTATTAAGCAGAAAGACTGGGCAGCAGCTATCACAACACTTCAAAGCTCAGCCCAGCTGTCTAGTTTATCACGAGATCTCTCACAGGAGCACTTCCTGCTTGGGATCAGTCTTATGGGCCAAAGCTTGATCCAAATGGGCAATGACTCGGTCTTCTCTCTCATCCAAGAATCCACACTATCATTTCCCTCAGTAGCTCTAACCCCTAAGGATAAGATCCCTCACGGACAGGCGCTCATAAAACGAGGTTCACCGACTCGCAACCCTCGGCCAACCTCTCAGGACACGCAGAATTTTGTGGAAAACTTGCATAACGCGCAAGGACATCTGTTGGAGGCTCACGCGGTAGCGATACGGAATGGTAACGGTTTTCTTGTCCACCAAATTGCAGTGGCATTACAGAATGTAGCAGTCCTGCTCTCAAATACCAGCTCATCGGACAGTTGTGCAAGCCACCCTGCTTATGCCACTTGTTCTATTGAACTTGCACGAAATTTAACGTGGCGTCGGGAGCGGAAGGCTAACTCCTACGATGGAGCAAAAGATAACAAGGGAACCTGGCCAATGGTCATCGACAGTTCTAATTTCAGGCGGGCCAGCCTCGGATTCTCCATCGACATGAGTCAATTTCAGAGAGAATACGTTGATATTATTCCTGAAACCTGGAATGTCGTATCTCTATCGCTAAATGATACCAAAAATGAGTTATGTGTCACTAAGCTGCAGTCAGGATTCAGTCCTTTTGCATTGCGCCTGCCTCTCGACCGAGCTTCCTCGAGAGATGTCGATAACGAAGTATTCGATTTTCCGCAGGGGCGATCTGAACTTCTCGAGCTTATACAACAAGCAAACCGCACTTCTCATGATGCTCGAGACATGAGCCATAAAGATGCGACGTCGGCATGGTGGGCCGAGCGTGAAGAATTGGATGAACGCCTGAAACAACTTCTTGAAACTATCGAGGCAGAATGGTTGGGCGGCTTCAAAGGCATATTTTCTCAGCATCATGAGCGTTCTAATCTCTTAGCGAGATTCCAAAAGACCTTCCAAGTTATTCTCGAGAAACATTTGCCATCTCGGCAGCAAGGGGGGGGTAGGAAGAGGAAGAACGCCACTCCAAAAGTGAATCTCGATCCAAGAATTTTAGAACTATTCGTTGGCTTGGGCGACGCTACAGTCCCTGGAATTGATTTGGATGAGCCATTAGTGGATCTGTTGTACTTTGTTGTGGACGTTCTGCAATTTCACGGTGAACCTAATCCCCTCGATGAGATTGACTTTGATGCCATGGTCGTCGACACCTTTGATGCATTGCACGCCTATCATTCCATGGCGAAGGAAACAAAGAAAACTCAGAAGGGAACACACACAATCTTAATACTTGACAAGTCTCTCCATGTCTTCCCCTGGGAATCACTCCCCTGTCTACAAGGCCTCGCTGTTTCACGCGTCCCCTCCCTCGACTACCTACAACGCTCAATTTTAGAAGCGAAAACTTCAGCCGCCCACCATGATTCCAATGAATCAGACTCGGACGAGTCTACCGGTTCCGCTTCTACACCCTATACAGGTCATCATGTGTCAATGAGCTCGGGGACATACATCCTCAACCCCAGCGCAGACCTGACAAACACACAGGCGACTTTCGGGCGAGCATTGTCCTCACTGCCCCCGACATGGGAGAGCATCGAAGAACGTGTACCAACAGAGACGGAATTCCAAACAGCTCTCACGGACAAAGACATCATGCTATATTTCGGACATGGCTCAGGCGCACAGTATATCCGCGGGCGCACAATCCGCCAGCTCGAGAAGTGCCGCGCTGTCGCGCTGCTCATGGGCTGCAGCTCCGCCTCCCTCACCCACGTCGGCCAGTTCGAACCTTACGGCCCGGCCCGGGACTACATGCTCGCAGGCTCGCCCGCCGTCGTCGGGACCCTCTGGGACGTCACGGACCGCGACATCGACCGCTTCGCAGGCGCCGTGTTCGAGGAGTGGGGGCTCTTCCCGCGAGGCACCTTCGCGGAGGATGCGCCTGGTTC
Source organism: Xylaria arbuscula (assembly GCA_022385695.1). Classification (NCBI taxonomy): domain Eukaryota; kingdom Fungi; phylum Ascomycota; class Sordariomycetes; order Xylariales; family Xylariaceae; genus Xylaria; species Xylaria arbuscula. The sequence goes on along the minus strand of MU279363.1, from coordinate 726,822 downwards.
CGCAAAAGCTGTGGGTAGAGGGAAAGGGAAGGCTGCCGCCGCCGCACAGAGGAAGAAGGCAGGCGCCGCGGTTGCGAGTGCCGGGGGGACAGGTGCTAGTCTGGTGGAGGCGGTTGCGAAAGCGAGGACAGAGGCTTGTCGGCTCAGGTACCTTACCGCCGCGGCGGTGTGCGTGTACGGCATCCCTGTGTACATCAGCAAGTGAGGACGGGGTTACTCGCCTATCGCATCTACGCAAGGCGCAGTGGTTTTTGTTTTATTGCATTGCGAAGGAGTTGTCTGTATCACCGATGTCCTTCTCTTCTTGAGGGACGTACATTTACAATGGGAGACGGGAAACGAGCAAAGGCGCGAAAAAAGGGGCTCGGTCGAACTAAAGACCGCTTGAGCGTTTGAACTGTTTTCAGAGTATATATATACCTCCTATTCCCCTCCGTATTTGGTCGTTTTAGGTTTTTTTAATACTCCTCTCGCGCTGCGAGAGCGCTGGCAGTTTGTTTGAATACAGATAGATAGATAAGATGGATGCCGAGTCCAGTATTGTGCAGAACAGAAGAATGCTTGACCACTTGTGTGACTTTACTTCTTTACTGTGTTTTTCTCGCGTGAATTGTACAGGTCAAGTATTCTGCTTTGGTATCGTATCACATTACGTACACAGATTTGGTTCTTCCCCCTCCCTAAAGTATGACTCTGCTAAGAGGCTGCAGCTCCTCCTGTCACTTCTTCATTCCTTTGCTGTACTCTCTTAGGCTGTAGAACCTAAGTTGCATAGAGACAACATTGTCAAGATGAGCAAGCGTACTCACCTCCCCGTTTCGAGCCAGGGTTTGATCGCGATATTGAGTAGCGCAAAGACATGGAAAGGAAAGGTAGGGATGGGAGTGAAACACAACCTGTTTTCCTGAGTGCCGTACACAGAGATCTGCACCGAGGCAAAATAGCAAGCTTGTGATGGAGGCAGGTAGCAAACCTAGCACGACGATCGTGTGACTCATGTGACCACATTGCCCCAAAGAGAAAACCAATCCCAACACGTAAACTTCAGTATCCCTAAATTACACCTCGTCCTCGCAGCGTAATCGTGGCGAAAATTATAGTCGTTGGGCTGCGAGCTTAATAACCATGAAGCTGCTTCGAAGTACTATATATCTTAGTGGTCTGTGACGTATTTCGCGTGTCGCTAGATGAGTAAGGTAGCATCGAGGCGGCAATGTGTGCTGATGATGATCAACAAGCCAGTCCCGGTACCCCAGATCCGTCGAGAGGTGATGTTGGATGTAGCATCACGTGTGAAAGATTAGGGCCGAAGATGGATGTCTTAGCCTCAATACTGTCTGAGACCTTCGCGGCATGGGAATACACTGGAGGGTCTTAGGATCTGGCGTTGAAGCGTTGAAACACTGGTAACACGCTTATCGATGGAAGGTCTATACAGTGCCTATCCGGAGTATTTCATTAGCCGTGAATCAGAATCCTACTAGCTAAGCTGCTATCCGAGCCACTCTGTAATATTTGAGAAAGTCGCAGTCAGTATCATGGTTAAGAATACTGAATTAGAAATTGCAGCATTCAATACGCCAAGTGGTGGGTTATAGTCCTCTATCCGAGAAGTCTTGCTCGTTACTTACCCTATCCCCTTCAAGAAACATCGTGTATTACATTTTACCCGTTAACTATACGTCGTACAGCATTCAACAGAGTCGTAACAAGGGATACACCTAGGTCACCGACCACATGGCTCTCGAACCTGTTGCGATATATGAGAGGAAAACTTGTTCTCGTATGAGTTATAGGTCACTTTGTATGAATTTCGTAATACGCCGAGGCAGCGCCTCGGGGGGTTCTAGTGGCTCTCTGTGCGTGAAAACCAGACGGGGAAAGGCGGCAAAATACACCTACACATTAAACGGAAGAGCTTACTCCCCCAGGCCGTTTCGGGAATGTCTTCACCCAGTCTTAATAAACCAAGTTTGATGTAGGCAGAGTAATATCTCCGACGCTGTCAGAATACCCCATCGCTGTCGCTGGCCACATGTCTTGGCTGCCTGTACAAAACATTGCGTACTAGAACTAGTGATAAATGCACATTGTAAAGTGTTCTCTCAGCTCATTGGGACAAACCTATGATTGTTTTGACTGGAAATAGCCCATTGATTTTTTAATGGCGCAAAGTGGATTATCGACAAACGCTTCTTGATGCGTCGAGCCAGCTGGCGTACCGTGTGTTGTGTTCACGAGCGGCAGGAGGATCGCCGTCAAGCAAAGGAGGAATAAATAAATGAGTATAGGGCCAAATTTGGGAAGTAATTGTTGGATGTTACACGGTCGAAACTTGGATATTATGGTGTTCTAGTGATGCCTAAGTCAAAGCTGGTTTCGATTATATAATATATGATGAAGGGCCGTGTTGATATCATTATGCTATGACACGAGCCGCCAATTGATGTTCTAGGCATCATAATCAGCCTGTCGCTGACTATTTGTTAGGCCGGCTATCATGTCGAGCTAGGTGCGGCGACCACCCGCATCATCCTACTCTCTTATACTAACTGTGGGGTGGGAGCACGCTCGGGGAACAGTCCAGAAGGTCGCAAGCTGTGAGGTCGCGACACCGCCTGCGTCAACGCTCGCCCCGGAGGATCAGAAGCCTTGGGCCAAACAGGATGAGGTGATGGCCAATGGACGTCTTCTCGGGCGGCCAGAGAGCCACATACAGTAGTAGGTCACCTGGGAAAACGTGAGTAAGGGCCTGAATAAGGGCCTGAATCGTCGGCTACATGCCCCCCTCCCAGCGCCCTCCAGTTCACATCCATGGCTCGCTCTGGCGGATGTAACGAAACGAGGTCTGTTGAGATGTATGACTCCCTGACGCTACGACGTGTTGCTTGAAAGATGGTGGCAGCTCACCCCCTACCCCAGATTTCCGCTTATGATCTACCCCAGGGGGAATTAGCCCGGATATTGTTCTAGATGAAGGCAGGAATGACAGTCTCGGGACAAGCCGCGCGCGCCTGAGGGGTAATGATTGTCCGCTGGACGCTGCCACGATCTTTTCTGATCGCTTAACCCTTCACGACCGGGCAGGCAGTGTCATGAGCACCGCTTTCATGCGGCAGCCAGGGGACCAGTATATTTAGCTTGCCTTGGCGTGGGAGAAAGTCGCGCTGGAGGTCGTGATGGAGGTCGAGGTCGAGGTCGAGGTACAGTGCTGTCTGCTTGCCTGCCTGCCTGCCTGCCTGTCTGTACAGCTCATCACGTCACGTCATCTGCGTGCATGAGGGACATTGGGGATGCTGTACGAGGGAACCAGGAAAGGGATCCAACAGTCATGCCGCCTGCATTCGCATTTGCAGAGCGGGCTGTCCAATAGGAATATTTTGCCATGGAGTATGGCCGGACGAGAAGCGGACTAGGCGATTAGAGGTGAATTAATCAGACAAGAGCTGAGGGCCGAAAAGGGGTAAGTGCCGTGCCGCAGGCATCGATATGATGATGACATAAACAGGTGATTAGCTATGGAAGTATCTACCATACTACGTATACGGCATATCTACTTACTTATAAGTTAGATAGAAAGCACGTCTGCGAGTCTTGACAGATGCCAAGTGCTTCCCTCCCACATGGACACCTCCCCTCGCTGATGTATGTACCTTTATGTAGGTATGTAGGTACGGACCTTCGTCGCAAACGGCAAGGCAAGATGATTCTACATAAAAGTGCCAGGCAACTGAGCAGTCTATATTTAATCGATGCATGTCTGAGTGACTGTTTGGGTGTTACTGCGCGCATAGGAATGTATCCCGAATTCGAAGTTGACAACGTATGTTACGTATAACTCAGCCAGTCAATACCTACCATCTCAGTGTAGATATTGTATATTCACAGCAACAGGCACCCTCATGTGTGCAGTTAGCACTCGTCGACGATCTACATATACCCTATATTACACGACCTGGTCAGGGGGCAAGGTTGAGTCAGTGCTTGACATTTACTGTACGATACTTGCTACTTAATACTAGCTGATGTAGTATACCTACCTGAAGTATACACAACGTTACCTCAACGTTATGTACTGCGTTGTTTCAATGCATCGCACTCCTGTCAACGGCTTTGGTGGTTCACACCGGGCAGCCGCCTAGGACGAGTTTCATACTCCCCTGCCGGATTTGATGCCTTTCATCCAGATAAAATGGAATGCTTCTTCCGGTTACACCATAAAACCACGCGGTTTGTAAACGCCTTGGTGGATAGAGAGATACCGGTAATAAGTTTAAACGTTAGCAAAGATTGTAAGGAGAGAGCCAGGGGTAATGCAGTAAAGTCAGAAGGAAACACAATTACCAGAGCAGTACTACCAGGCATAGTATGCGCCTCCTCTCGTCAATTACGGAGACTATACTCCATGTTGGTACATACCTAGGTCGCCAGACTACATGTAGGTATCTCTACGCTGCTGGGTAGTCGGCTCGTACCTAATCCATCTATGACACCGCATACACTACACTACAGCTGTATATTCAGGCCCGTCCCCTGCGAGACAGGGATAAGATCTCGGAGCTACCAAGCTTTTGAAATATATGTTGTATGCGAGAGAGCCTAGCACAGCATACTAGTAGTGTACTTAGTATGAAGCGATTAGTCTCGCCTTGTCAAGATGAAGCCGTTGGTAGGTAGTTATTAATTCAAACTAGTAGCTGCTTTAACTACTCTCAACTTTAATGACTTGATGATAGTGGACACAACACAGCTAAAGACACTTAGCGTAGGATTGCATACCTGCTCTAGTTACCGTCTCTATCATACCTACTTACATACTAAGTAGATACAGTCCAACTCGGCTCGGATGCATACCGCTCCCCCACCTCCCCTTTGCCTGCCCAGTTCAACCGGGAGCTATCCGGGTGTAGTGTACTATGTATACACTGTAACAAAGCCCCTTCAAATCCCGCGATGTTACTGGTCCTCTTCTACCAGCTCAATTGGAAAATGAAGGAGAATTCTCGGAAATAGCTCTCTTCTCCACCACACTACAGCAATACTCTTACGCTACTGCCCTGCAGTCTGAAATAAAGTGGACGTCAGAGCAAAACCGAAAGCCAAAAATCGAATTTCACTCATTTGTACATACGTCGTGCAGTAATTAAGCGCTGGACCTATAGAATCCTACTTAGCCAATCTTCAACAAGTCTTACTCACACTGCCGAGAAAACAACGGTATGCACTGTATAGTAGACTCTATTATATGTCTCCGTTCATTATAAACTATACAAATATAAACTACGAAGTACACTAATCCTTGTTTGTTTCTTCGAATGTATGTATGTACGTTAGGCAGGTATATCACAATAGTAGGGGTAGTTAGCGTATATCTGTACGGAGTTACAGGCTGCACTTATATGTAAGCTTATGGGCGTCAGGAAGAAAGTTGGAGCAATGACAAAGGCATGTCCGCCCACCTAGCCGACGTGCTAACCCGTTGTGGACTATCATGATCTTGTCCAGTACTGTACTCGCGCATACTTATACTTCATCTGTCTACCTGCCTACACATATATACAATACGGTACGGTGGTAGGTGAAATGGCGGTCCCATATTTTCTCCAACCTATCCGTAAGGTATGTAGAGGAAATCTGTGTAGGCGATTGCTCGAACTCGTCTACTCTCGTCCTCTGCCATACTACACATAGCGTGTATGTACCTATTCTTTTCCCACTTTAGTTCCCCATCGTGAGTGGCTTGCTCCATCTCAAGATGCTTGCTTAGCGTATCGGTAGATACCTCGTTTTCGTGCTACCGGTACCATGAACTCCAACTAGAAATGGAAAATAAAAAAGAGAAAAGAAAAGAAAATAGCCAATCAATTGTTCCGCTCAGCCGGAAACAGTAGTAACCGATCAGCGGAGAGAGAGAGAGAGAGACTGACACACATATATGTACATAGTGACCCAACAATTACACTCGATCCAGCCAGTACCGGTATAACATATACATACTTAGTACGGGCGTACCGAGGTTACGGTGGCGATAGGTAACGCCGGCCTTCCAGGATCTGTTCCAGGCTATGTAGTTTTTTCTCCCGCAGTTTTCCAATCATGAGGAGCTTATTAGGCGGGGTGGTTTATTAGTCTGCGCTTACATGTACAATACACACTTACACAGCTTCACTAATCTCCCAGTATTATACTACCTACACAACACTACCTACCTCACTATATGTAAGTATATACACTAACGTAAGTAGGTACACTACACTGCACTACACCACATGTGCACTACTGTATGTACGCTACGCTACTGTAGATGTTCTACCAAGTAATGCTTGCCTGTTGACCCTCCCCATTCCCTCTAAGCCTCTCGCGCTCTTCTCGCGCTCTCTACCCCACAAGATTCCCCCGACCACGCAATACTCCACAGGGACCAGTACCCTTGCATCCGTTTTTCCCTTAAAGAAACGCCCGTTGTTGCCAGCCACTTACTCGCCTCTGCTTCGGTCACACTACCACCCTCACTCTCTTATCTCCCTGGTGAAGCCGCGACACCCTGCTGCCCCAATCCTCTTATTCGCTTCGCCCGCGCCCAGTGAGTGAGCATGCTGTCTTGACCCTCAATCTGGTCGACTGTCATGCCACGCTTGCCCACCAGCCTACGGCCCCCGGTTTCTTACGCCTGGATGACCAAGAGGGCGACGGCTGAGTATCTAGTTGCGCCGGGCTTGTCCACCACTTCTTGGCTCCTCCCCGCAAAGCCGACGTCCAGGACCCGAAGCTTAAGGAGGCACGCATGGTTGCCCGCTGTAGTGTAGGATCGCGCTCACATTGTTATTCTTAATCTTCCATCCCGATGACTGAAGACGGTGGAACTATATATGTAGCGATGTCATCGGACCAGCCATGCCGCCAGAGCTCGTCGTTCCCTGCGGGTGTAGATGGTGCGCAGGCGGCCCATGAACCCTCGCCTCAATCAAACCGGCTCGATTCCACCGACTTGAATGGTTTCTCGCTACACAGTGAACACGATGATCTGAATGGTGACGTTGCTGTCCATGGGTTGCTTGAGGCTTCACAATTCCCCGACTTCAACTTCCCCTTTCAAGATCTCGCTGAGGAGGGCCAGATCATGTCTCTCGATGATCACGCAGCGGATCTGTTCGCCAGCCCTGACCCCGGCTCAAATTCGTCGATCGGGGAAAGAAAGGGCTCAACGACGGTGGGCCGCCAGAATGCTCCAAATTCCGCCGCTCAAGCTTCGTTGAAGCGGCCTCATAGTATCGATGAGTCTGAAGACGGTAGCCAGGAAAGCCCCCACGATGGTCATAATTCTCTTGAGGATAACATGTCAGATGATTTTGGTCTCTCTGCGGCCACGGCCGGCGACGGTACTGAATTGGGAGGCAAGTTGAAAGAGAATAAGGCGGACCCTACGCCAGCTTGGAGCGAATTGAAGACCAAAGCAGGCAAGGAGAGAAAGCGGTTACCCCTAGCGTGTATCGCTTGCCGGAGGAAAAAGATCCGCTGTTCTGGAGAGAAGCCGGCTTGCAAGCACTGCCTTCGCTCACGAATTCCTTGCGTATACAAAGTCACCACTCGAAAGGCCGCCCCGAGGACCGATTATATGGCCATGTTAGACAAACGACTAAAGAGGATGGAAGATCGAATCATCAAAATCGTGCCGAAGAACGAGCAAGACACACCGGTTAGCAATGTAGTCCGTGGCGTGGTCAAGCCTGTACTACCGGGGACCCTTTCTCAAACCAAACAGCAATCGGGCAAGAAACGTGTGGCAGACGAGGCCTTCGGGGCCGAACTAGACCACTGGGCTCGTGGTTCGACGAAACCGAGGTTGGATAGTTCAGGTAAGCCTACGTCGTTGCAGGTGCAAGAGGCGGAGGAAAACAAACTACTTTTCGAAGGTGCAGAGTCACTTCCCCCTAAAGATATCCAAGAACACCTAGCCGAGGTCTTCTTCGACAATATCTATGGACAAGCTTATCATTTACTTCATAAGCCCAGTTATATCAGAAAGCTAAAGTCTGTATACCACCTTGAACTTTCAGATAATCATTTACTGATATCCTTGGTAGGGCGGGAACCTTGCCACCAGTCCTGGTACTTTCCGTGTGCGCCGTTTCCGCGAGGTTTTCTACTCATCCAAGATTCGGCATGACAAACAACTTTCTTCGTGGGGAAGAATGGGCTGCGCCAGCCCGGGACATCGTGGTTCGAAGGTACGAATGGCCAAACATCACCATCCTAACATGCCTGCTCCTCCTTGGCTTGCACGAGTTTGGGACATGCCATGGTGGCAGAAGCTGGTCTTTAGGTGGACAGGCAACTAGAATGGCCTATGCACTGCAATTACACAAGGACTTAGAGTATGATCCTATGCGACCGAATCCATCTACCCAGCTCAGTTTCATAGACAGAGAAATAAGGAGGCGGACTATGTGGGCTTGTTTTTTAATGGATCGGTTCAACTCCTCTGGCACGGATCGGCCAATGTTTGTTAAAGAGGAAACCATCAGGATACAGTTACCCATCAAGGAAAAGCTCTTTCAGCTGGATATGCCAGGGCCAACAGAAGACCTACAGGGCCGAGTTCCGCATCCAGTGCCCACGGACGAAGGCCAACTTTCTGACGCCAAAGACAACATGGGCGTGGCAGCATACATGATTCGCGCTATTGCTCTGTGGGGAAGGATTATAAGTTTCCTAAACCAAGGTGGAAAGGAGATTGACGAATTTTCGATGTGGGACACTGACTCTAGATATGCCAGTCTTCTCAAACAGGCCGAAGACTTCCCAGACAACCTCCCGGACGGACTCAAATACACCGCTGAAAATCTTCACTTGCATAAAACCGAAGGCATGGCGAATCAGTTCCTCTTTCTGCATATATCAGTCCAACAAAATATTTTGTTCATGAATCGCTTCGCAGTGTCCTCTCCGAACGGCGGTTCTCAGGCTGATGTACCGCAAACATTTGTGACACAGGCCGGCTCGAGAGCTTTCGCTGCGGCAAACAAGATATCCGAACTACTCAAAGATGGAGAACCGTACGTGATAGCGGCCCCTTTCGTCGGCTACTGCGCCTTCTTGTCAAGCACTGTACACATCTTTGGGATCTTCTCGGGCAACGCTGCTGTAGAAACAGCCGCGAAAAGAAATCTTTCCACAAATGTCGCATTTATTTCCAAGATGAAGCGTTATTGGGGAATGTTCCATTTCATGGCGGAGAATCTTCGTGAACAGTATAAAACCTGCGCAGATGCGGCAAGACAAGGGACGCCAGCAAACGACAACTCTACAACTTCACCTATTTTCCAGTATGGCGACTGGTTTGACCGGTACCCGCACGGCGTATCGCAGACCGAGTATGTGGAACCTGCTTCGGGCAAGAAAAAGGACACGGGCGACGACGGGGTTCTAGAGCAAAAGTCTGAGCTGCATACTGTTGAAGAGTTTTTTACACAACTATCACCACCACCTAGCACGAACGAGGGACGAGATCCTACCGTGTCTAGTAGACCACCTTTAGCAAAGCGAAAGTCTCTAGCAAGGAAAGGTAGCAACGCACGAACCGAACAGCAACAACAACTTGAGCCCCTCCTTACCGATCTCAATAGCGCCAGCCTTCCTGAACAAATCCAGCAACGGATTCAGCAAGCACAGCAGCAGCAGGCCCAGCGCAACTTTCGCCTGGGCGCCCAGGCCAATGGCCCGGCCTCTCTTCACCGCATGCCTCATGCTCGAGTACGGTCACATTCCGCTGCGGCCAATTATCACGCGATGTCCCCTATCTCACCTGTTATTGGGGGGTTTTCACATGGACTCCATGGCCATGGCCATCATTACCCTGCTGCACTGTATAACCCGGATCTTTTCTCTTTGTCACTCTCAAACCAGACCGGCCTACTGCCACAGCTAGACCGTCAACTTGTGTTCAATGCGTACGGTGGACTAGATCCCACCACGATCAGTGGTCCCGAAGCCTTGATGGATTGGGATGCCTTGGCAGGTCACGCTTCTGGTACAGGAGGGGGTGGTAACGCGAACGGGGCTGGCGCCTCTCGTGACGACCAGGCTCTCCACGATGGTTTGCCTGCTGGTTTCGTTCCCGAGCCCAGTTCTGCATGGTTCATGCCATTCAATATGGAACCGCCCGAATTGGGACAAGATCTGGGGAATGGCATGGGCGATACGTTCGGGATGTTCAGCCCAGGGCCCTCATTGGGGTTGCGACGAGGTGGACGTTGATTTTGCTCGGTACTCTTGATAATGATTTGGGTGGCTGCACTTCAGTATTCGTCCTCATCCGCTCGCGTCGACTCGAATCTCGCATATTATACCCTTCCTATTATACGCATAATGTCGATTTTTTATGTACCATCAGGGCTGTCAGTTGTCGGTTGTAGGTTGTCGCATTTAGAGTGGCACTAAGTCTTTCCACTCAACATTTTCAGAACTGCAGGCGTGAATCATGTCTAGTATGAGATAATTAACGTTGGCATGCGTCACTTCCTCGACTTACTTGTTTATCCCGCTGCGGAAGGGAAAGGATAAAAGAATCCATGAAACGAAGCTGAACCAACAACTTTTTTAAAGAGACGGATTTCGTTCTCGGAATCGGGCCAGGATCTTGGATGTAACGATCTACGCATATATAAGCATCGAAAAGAAACCAACAGGTCGTGGAAATGGTTAAGAGAACTCTTCTGTCGCGACTCCCAGAGATTTTGGGTATTAAGGAAACAAAACGGGGTTTCTTTCTCAACTTTTGCTAATGGGTTTTCCTCTTCGCTCTGGGAGGAAGGTCCCCTCGTATCATCTACATAGCAGATAGCAAAAGTGAACATAAAGTTAAAAACAAACAATAAGAGAAAAGAATTTCGAGGTTCGAACGTACTGTACTGTTGTATAAAGTAGAGTACCCAGTGGATCGTGTCGCTCGGATCCTAAGAACCGCCCCCACGGATCAAAGATTAACCTCTGTTGTCTCTATACTTATCTGCATGAAAAAGCCCGGACCTTGACCCCATCCATCAGACGACGTCTGATGCTAGGAATAGGTAGGTAGATGCGTACGGAGTACTGTATACTGGAATCCGCACGGGATTTCGCTTTTTTCTTTCGTGTGGTTTTTTCTGTAAATGATTTGCCAGACAAGCGAACGCGCCGCTCCGCCGTGTGCCGTGACTCTCGAATTGCGGTGGGCCTAACAATGGTACGATATGAGGCCATGAGGATTCCTCTGCGTCTTCGGCATGGAATATCGGCTGTTTTAACTTTTATTTTCCTCTTTTCTCTCCTGTCTTGAGAGTTATTTTCCTTTATCACAAGCTTGGGCTTTCTCAGCTGCAACACTTTTCGCTTTGCGCGTGTTACCGCGCCTACAGCGGAACGGAGTGAATCGGTAGGCTATTTTGACAAAGCATCTGGCATGGCGTAGCGTCGTTTTACAGGTTTCACGTCAAGTTGCGAGCTAGGTAAATGGCTGACAAGTTTCAAAGGAATTGCAACAGAGTAGTGTGAATTAAAAACTTGATATTCAGATTTTTTTGCTTCTCGTCTGGTTGGGTATATACATCTCATTAGATAATACATCTAGCTGCCTACTCAGTCTCGAGAGATGTTGGAGTTAAACAATGACCAAAAACTTATTCTATAGTGGCGGTTTCTTTGCCTTTGCCTTCTTTCTTCGGTCGCGATCGCTTGCGCTTCTTCTTCGAGCCCTCAATGATATTACCGTCGTCCTCACCATCAACAGTAATGTCCCTTTCTTTCTGAAGCTTGCCAAAAGTGAGTGCCGGCGGCTCCCGCTCGAATTCCGGCCCGAAAGTGTCCTTGCGCCACTGCCGTAGCCGGGCCTTCTTGCCGAGTCTCTTGCGATCTTTCGATTGCTTTTCCGAATCTCGCCAGTGCGCGAGCTTCTTTAGGCCCGCGAAACTATTCAGGTCTGCGTCTGATGCCATAAGGATGTCGCGTGTTGTGAGACCGAATGCTTCAGGTTTGGTCTCCATATAACCAAAAGCAGGTTGGCCTGCGTTCTGGGATGATGTAGTGCCACCCAATATCTCCGGATCTTCTATATTCATTTTCGCGTCGACAAGCGCCTCTAGCTTCGCGCGCTCTTTACGTGCTTCTTTTTGGCTTGCCAGTCGCTCCTTCTTCCGATCCTTTGTAGTCTTCTGACGCTTGGCCGTTGGAGCATCTTCGTCATCTTCTTCTGGTTCAACCTCGGCTGCCTCGTCATCTGTAAGCGTAAATTGTGGACGCTCTTCGTCGTCAAAATCAGGAATGATGTGCTTGATATCGATATCATCATCCCACTTCGGTTTTTTCACCTTCTTTCCTTCGACGTCGTCCTCGTCACTAGAGCCTTCATCCCCCTCAGCGTAGTAATCGTCATTAAAAAACTTGTTCATTTCCTCCTCCCACTCATTGTTTTCCCAGGCGCCCTCAAGCAACTTTTGCCATTCGTCTTCTTTCAGCTCTTTACCCCTGAGACCGGCAGCCTTTTTGATCTTTTTCAGCTTGTCCTCGGCTTCTTCCAGTTTTAGTCGTCGTAACCGGGCACGCTCTTCTTTTCTTTGCTTCTTCTCAGCCTCTTGCTTCTCTTTTTCAATCTCTCGTTGGCGTTTTCGTCCTGTTTTTTCTTCTCTCCTGACGGAAATAGAGGTGGTAACGTCACGAGCATATGACCTTAGGACCTCGTTACTCTTGCTAGGATCTTCAAAACGCATGTTGTAGGCTGCTTCCCATTCATCGGCCTTTTCATCTTCGTCTTCGTCGGATTCAAAAGGCTGCCATCCATTACCGTCCCCTATGACCCAAGCACGAGAAGCCATGAAATTGGAGAGGAAAAGCTCAGGGTCTTTGTCGGCTTCCTTGACGTCGGGCACCGGAACTTTGATCTTGGCCGCTCGCGACGGGTGAACATTGTTGGCTGAATCAACTTTGGTTTTTTCCTTGGCTTTCATGAAACCTTCGTCTTCGTCCTCGTCGCTGTCTGCCTCGTCGCCAGCAGCCTTCAATTGTGCCTGAATTTCATTTTGAAGGGACTCCTTTAGATGATCCTGTTCCTCCGTGTAGGTCTGCGGTGGCGCTTCTTGGTCCTGATCGTCGGCGCCCGTATCGCCGCGCATAAACCTTTCTCGGTGATAGTCTTGGAGGAAAACAGGTTTTTCTTTTTTCTCTTTCGAAGCAGTAGACTGGACGGACGCATCTTGGTCTAGAGGCGCGTAGAAGGTCGACTTCCCGTCGTATAGCCGGGGGTCTTTGGTTTTGATAGCTTGGAGAGTGGCAGATATTTGGGCGTCGAGCTCTTCGGTGGCGAGAAAGCCGTCGTCATCCTCCGTCTCGTCTGAAGAAGACCCATCATCCTCGTCGTCTTGTTTGCTTTTCGAGTTGCCGCCAAAATTTTCCTCCACTAATCCGAGTTAGCTTTCTAAATAAGTAAGAGTAGACTCATGATAGTGGCAACTCACGTCGGTGACGTTCTTCGCGCTTCTTGTTATGTTCGAAGCGTTTCGCGTACGCATCGTTGATCTTAAGGTCTACGCCGCCGTCGGAGTCGTCGTCGCTGTCATCGAAAAGACCCTTACTCTGCGCCTTTGCAGACGCCATACTGGACGCAAGCTAGACGAAACAAGTCTTTATTCCTTTTTCTATCTGTAGTATCGTAGTGATGAAATGGTGGTGTTGTGTAAGATAGGCTGCCTATGATCAAATCAAAGTGCGGGAGATGTAAAGAAGTGCACAAACCCAATTTGCTTCGACTAGTGAAAGTGTATGGCGCAACTGGGAATTCGAAGAAGCTCCGAGTCTCTCGAACTTTTTTTTTCTGCCGTTCTTTTGTTGGCGGGGACTTTTTAATCTTAGCAGCTGCTAAGTTATGCTAATGCACACTTGTCCAGGCCGTGTCGGTCCGCTGATGTTCCGATGGGTCCCGCACTAGCCCTCTTTGAATCTAGCGTCTCAGCACTATTACATCTGCACCTCGTCGGCCCATGCTTGCCACGGCCTGCTATCTCCAGCTCAACGTCCTAAGCGTCGTCATTCGACATTCATCACTCCCCAAAATATCGAGCTATCCGGTGGACACTTGCCGAAACAACCACTCCTAATCGGACCCAGCCTGTTGCCTAGCATCCCACGCAGTGACTATCTACACCCTTCAATTTGAAGCTTTTCATTTCCACCTAATCTTCCACTCGCTGGCGACCCTCCTACCATCGCATTGACAAAATGGCTGATTCAAATGCCCCCAAGCCGAGCAGCAGCGTGAAGCTGGTACTGCTCGGCGAGGCAGCTGTCGGAAAGGTATAACGGTTCCTCCCATGGCTCACAATGATGCATGGATGCTGATGTGATACTGTTGCGCAGTCTTCGCTGGTGCTGCGATTCGTCAACAATGATTTCCAGGAGAATAAGGAACCCACAATTGGTGGTATGTCGCATATCTCATAATGAGCCTCTGCATCTGTCCGGGTTGCGCTAACATGACGATCTCCTTCAGCTGCCTTTCTGACCCAGAAGTGCAACCTTCCATCACGGACGATCAAGTTTGAGATATGGGACACCGCCGGACAAGAACGATTCGCCTCGCTCGCGCCCATGTACTACAGGAATGCCCAAGCTGCCCTCGTCGTCTATGATCTCACCAAGCCTACATCCCTCGTGAAGGCCAGGCACTGGGTAGCCGAGCTCCAGAGGCAAGCATCGCCTGGCATCGTCATCGCTTTAGTCGGTAATAAGCTCGATCTTACAAACGACGGCGAGTCGGGGCGGGGCGATGTTGAGGGTGATGGTGCTGAAGGCGAAGAATCGGGTGATGCTCGGAAAATATCAACTGAAGAGGCCAAATCGTACGCCGAGGAGGAAAGCCTTCTCTTCTTTGAGACCAGTGCCAAGACCGGCTACAACGTCGCAGATGTGTTCACGGCCATCGCCAACGCTATCCCAGAAACATCGTTAAAGAGCACAAGGGGTCCCGGGGCATCAAATGCAGTCAGCCGAGGTGGGGAGGAACAGAGGGTGAATCTCAACGGCCCCAGAGAGGCCGCCAAGGAGGGGTGTGCCTGCTAGAGAAGAGGGAGTGATGGGGTTGTTTCGGAATAGAAGAGAATATCGTTCATATTCGGGGGCTGTCCATTACTTTTTGACATGTAATTTTGGGGCGAAGTTTTTTTTGAGGGCCCGGTATCTCGGATGTCTGTTCTCACATGGATGTCCTCTTTTGATGTATTAACAGCACGTAAGGAGTGAGTGAACCTACAGCAGTATAAGACCGCGTATTCTTAGCATTCAATACCCACTATTCTCTACACTCTCTGTTCGACAGTCTGGTGTCCAGATTTTGTATTGACCAAGGTCTGGACAGCAGTGATGTGAATTAAAGGACAGTTCAAAGAGACAACATCTACTACCGGCGTCTACATAGGTACCTGTCGATCAATAGCCAACCTGCAGTCTTTGACGCTGCTAACTTTAGGTAACCTCAAGAGTGCTGAGTATGCCCACCTGAGCACTGTCCAATCACAGCCGAGGAGATGCGTACTAGTGCCTAGGCACATTAGTAGGTCAGATAAGCGCATGAAACAAACTTTAGATGTAGTGCCCTGTTAACTCAATACCTTCGGATATATGTAAATATTTCGGTAAGTGCTTCCTCCCCGTGTGCTCTAAAACACGGGACTCCACCACTCTCAAAACTTCTTCATATGCATCACGCATTCAATAGCCTGCATCAGCATTCGGCATCTATCCGCTTGCTCCATTGCGCGCGTCGAGCGAACAATGGTGCAGCCCATTCTTTGAACAATCCACCGCAGCACTACTGTGCCTGTATCGACAACACCTCGAATTGCGACTCGTGCCAAGGCCGCAGGCGTCGACGAGTCTCCTCTGGGTGCAGAGGATAGCTGTCGCATAGGCAAGCCTATCTATCGCACCCCAACCACCAACCTTACGTGTCGCGGTCGACTCCTCTTTCTGCCCAATACGCCCGGCACTCTCCCACATGCGTCAAGAGAGACGCAGCGCCATACGTTCTTAGCATGGCAACTCTCACTCCCGCCCAGCTCGAGCTGGCAAGGTATGCAATCGCCTGGTCCTTTTAGGCGTTTAGCCGGAGCCCTATACTCATGCCTCTATAGTTCTCTCACACAAGATGAACTACCCACGAAGCTACGATGCGCCATTTGCAGCAAATTGGCTGTCAATGCCTTCCGGTTACCGTGTTGCGAGACGGCTATTTGTGAAAATTGTAAGTTTGTCCGTCCAGTTGATGCCGATGTCCAGCCTTGAGAAACCCAATGCTAACAACATCTGTTCTAGGCCAGGCAACCTTGCCATCGTCCTGTCCAGTCTGCGAGCACACTCCCGTGTCAGGCGCTGACTGCACTGTCTACAAATCGCTCCGAACAACCATACGAGTCTTCTTGAAGACGGAGGAAAAGAAGCGAGAGGCTATACGGCCCAAAACTAACGGCTCCACGCCCACGACCCCTGTGCAAGTTACACCTACGCCGACACCTATTCAAAGCCAAGGACCAGCCGACCCTCCTGCTACAGAACCTGCTGCCCCAGAGCACGTCGACTCAGAACATTCTGCAGACGGTGCAACTATGCCAACCGCCGACTCGACGGTTGAGGTTGAGAATAAGGCAGCTATTGACAAAGCTATTGACACCCAGCCAGATGCAGTAAGTAGCTCTTAATGCTTGGGGTTAAAGACAATGCTAATAATTTGATAGGCAGAAAGTAACGGCAATCCCGTTGAGGATCAAAATGCCGAAGTTGAGGAAGCAGAGGAATCTGGTCCGCAAGGCCAGGCAAGCGAGGATATCACAGGCAATGAGGAAGGAAAGGGTGATACTGTGGCTGAAGTTGGCGCAGATCAATCAGAACAATCTGGCATGAATTTTGGTTTCGACCCCATGAATAATAATCTCAATATGAATTTCGGCAATGGAGACATGAACCAAATGCAGATGATGATGGCAATGCAAAATGGCATGAATCCCGCCGCGTTTGGATCATTCCCAATGATGGGTTCGTCTGTTCTGGCCATGTGAACAAAAAACAGCTGCTAATGTCTGACGTACAGGAATGATGGATCCGATGATGATGCAGAACATGATGATGAATGGTGGCTTCGGTGCGCAAGGCATGGGCATGAACGGCATGAACATGAACATGGGCATGAATGGATTCAATGGTGGCGGCGATGACTGGAACGGACAACAATCATGGAACGTCGCCCAAGATAATTTCAATCCAAATGCTCCTGGTATGGGTAATGGTGACTTTGGCAATTTTAACACAAATTTTCGTACAGGTAATTACGGCCATCACAACCAGTTCAATGACCATCGTCGAGGCAATTATGGATTCCGCGGCAGAAGCCGTGGTCGTGGGTATTATGCTGGCTATGGTCGTGGATATCACCACAATTATAACCAGCAAGGCAATGCTTGGGCCGGTGGCCAATACAATGGCGCATCACAGACGGCCGACACCATATCAGGCAGTGTTGATGAATTTGGAAGGACAATACGGGCGGACCAATCCCAGGATGGACAGCCAGTGGGTCAGGATGGACAGAGTACTGTTACTACACAGGAAGACGACGGCGGGGCATCAGAGATCCAAGATCAAGTAGTCAAGGAGCGTGTACCGGGATCCGAAGAGACTCAAGGTGACAACGCGAGTCCCGATGGTGATGTCCCCGCTGTACATCAACGGGCAAATGGCGCTGTGCCCTTGGATTCAATGCCACCGCCCCAGCGGGTTGTTCCTGATGTCCCCTTAAATGCACCTACAGGTCCTAAGGCTATGCGCCAGGGTCTTCCTAACACTAGCCTTTACCACTTAAAAGCACGTGGCTATATTAAGGATGACAACAATTCCAGTATAAACACTAATGGTCCAACAGCGGCCAGCCCTGTGGTCGAACGTCCAAAGACGCGGAGTAGTTCCCCGCAGGAAAAGGATCACCACCACCATGAGCACCCACAAGAGAATGGTATAAATGAGAAGGAGACGTCAAAAGATCTGGATAGAGGCCGTGGACAGTCTCGGACCCATAGCATATCAAGAAGTCAAAGTCCGCCCCGCAGCCGCAGCCGCAGCCGCAGTCGCGATCGTAAAGATTCTCAGAGGCACAGACGACAACGTTCTCCATCTGTCTCGGATCTAAGTCGCGATGGTGATCATCGCCGTAGAAAGCATAGAAGCAAGCGGCGCTCTACCAAAGACGATGATGATTACAAAGGTCGCCCGAGAGCTGACAAATACGATGAGCGATCTAGATCCGCGTCTCCTGTAGAACGCGACCATAAGCACTCGACTCACCGTAGTCATCGAGAACGCGACCGTGACCGCGACCGTGATCGAGATCGAGACCGGGATCGCGACCGGGATCGCGAACGTGAGCGGGATCGCGAGCGTGACAGAGACCGTGATCGCGACCGCGATGGAAAACGACGGGAACGCGAGAAGGACAAAAATAGGGACAGCGATCACGATCGCCATCGGAAACCCAGTCACCGCTCGTCTCATCGTGATCGGGACGATGATCGAGAGAGGGACAGAGAGCGAGAGAAAGAGCGTGACCGGGCACGAGACAAGGAGCGTTCTCGCGAGCTCGATAAGGAAAATCGAAATCACGATAGCAAAGCGTCTAGGGCTGAGCCTTCCACCCCAGTAGAGCCATCGGAGAAAGGCTTCAATCCCCCAACCGGCCCCAGAGCCAGCTTTTCAGTTAAAGGGGCCGGCAGTAAGCCCGCTTTGGAGATTAGAGGTGCGAGTGGTCGCTCGTCTGACATTCAAAGACGTGAGAGCGATGCACCCCGCCGCGCTTCACAGTCGTCGGCCACTGGCGTTTCAAAGTCAACGCCTAGCGCACCGGCAAAAGATCCTCATACACTTGAACGGGAAGCCCGTGATAGAGAGCGGCTACTAAAGGAGGCCCAGCGAATTGCTGGCATGGCTGGACTGGCCGGCCGAAGCAGTGCGAAGCGCAGCCGTGACACAGCTGATGAACGGGGTGGTCGGACGAAGAGCCGGCGCAGTGAGCCCGTCAATGTCGACGATGAAGAGCGCATGAAACGCATAGAAGCAGAGCGAGAGGGTCGCCGCTGGGACTAGGATACAGCACCTCCGGTTGCTTTGCATAGAAAAAAAAAGGATACTCGTGGCCAGTCGAGATAAAGAGAAGGATTGGCCGACTCATTAGTTTGAGCACAAAATTGTACTCATCCGATATGAGCGGCAACAAACATGGTCGCAGTTCGACCAAAATTTGCCCGGTGGCCCTTGACAGAACTTCTCGTTTCCGATCTCGCCGATCGGATTGTTGTTGTTATACCCTATCGTGCTGTAAGTAGTCTGTTGTGCCCACCATTTTCACTGTTCGTCATAAGCAGGTGTTTATGCTATGACTGAGATTATGCTTCATCACGGGCGAATGGGTGGCATACACAAAGGCAAGCTGGGCCTATGCTAGCAAAAGATAGAAATTAGTTATACTCCTGTATAGCGCCTAGGTATAATAGAGTAATTGACGAGTCGTGTTTGTAGTTGACTTTTTAATGAATTTGTGTTTGCTCATATCGGTGCAATCGATTTATTTTCACCTTCATGATGGTATGTTACTGAGCTAGCTATGATGCTTCGTAACATGTGGTAAAACTGCGGCGTGGCTGTATCTGTCCGTCTTGGAAGTCTAGATATTATTTCCAGTGGGATCCGCCTCAAGTGGAGGCAGCTGACAAGTTGCGTAAGACCTGGACCCTTGTGGTGATACTTTTTACATACGTCTCGCCTCATGCCTAGAATGCACAGCTTTCTAATTGCATGGTCTAACACGCCTACCTCAATCTTCGAAACTGGAGGATTCGACTGCCTCTAGTCTCTCTTGTCTTCCATTTACACGGTCAATCAAGCTCAAAGCTTTGCCTGAAAATGCCTGTTACAGAACTAGCTTTCATCCCTTCCGCCACCCCCGGGTCTATTCCGCACGCCTTTCTCAAAGCGGCCTGGGAAGGCATCGAGGCTCAGAATGACGTATGTGTGTCCACGATATCTTCAAATAATTCAACACAACTAGGTATCCTAAATACCTGCTACGCAAGCTCCCTTCGGCCTCTTCTCACTTACAATTCAACCCGTACTGGCGAGGAACAGGTTTCTTAAAGAATGACATACTAACTGGCACCAGTGGGTCGCAGCAAACGCAGCGTGGACGCTCCCATCAGGGGCCCCTGCCGTCCGCGGCGCCGCCATCTTCCAGCAGTGCGAAAACAAAGGCACCATGCTGATCACGGCGCACTGGGACTCCCCTGCCCAACATGCCAGGTGCATCGCCAGCGAAGAGAACCAAGGCGCCATAAGGGCGATCGCGTCTCATGCCATTGCCTCGGAGATCCGGTTCTTCCACGTCGACGGGGTCTGGTTGTTTGGACAGAAAACGCTCGAGGCGGGGCAGCACCTCTTAAGCGTGCTGCGGGTTACTGTGGAGGAAGGAAAGAGGGGGGAGATTGAGCAGCTCTGGAAGTATCAGGTGAAGCCTATGCTGTCTGCTAGCGCGAGATTTGAACATGTTGGGGGCTGGAGAGTTGAGAAGGAGCCTGGGAAGGAGGATAGGGATCAGTTTGTTGCTGTTGGGGCGTGGATTGATGAGGACGCTTTGGTGCTCTTTCTTAGGGACACGTATAGGGGGATGTGGAGGGTGGGAGCGCTAGAGAAGAGTTTCACGACTTATAGTCGTCTTGCTTGAGTATTCAGGTTAGTTTTGGTTTACCTGGTGACCTACACGATCTTTCCAAGCCAGATGCATACCATACCTTCCATAGGTAAAGAATCAAGAATGCAACTTCGTGTCATATGTGCAGATATACCTATGCCCCCTACTGGTGCCCACTTACCCTGTAGATAGGCTGTAAGTCAATGGAATGTGACCTATGATGGTGGGGCTAATCACAAGTGCAAGCTATCCAAGGTACCTAGCTGAGCTTCCGATCTCTAGGTAGATGGATAGATCCATCAACTACGGAATTGCCAACACCATCCATCCTACATACTTGGACATACATAATACGTCTCTCAACATGCGACACCGTATTACCTTTTTCCACCGAAGCGAACATGGCATAGAACCGTCTTCCCTCGACATCCGCGACCGCTCGATAGCCGGTCCAGACCTGGTAGCTGTTCGCGAGCACCGCGTCACGCTAGCCCTCGAGGAGCTCCCCGCCGAACTCCAGGAACTGCTCCACGAGATCCATGAGCTGCACATCCGTTGGAGTGCGCCTCGAGCTCACGACGCTCTTGGACCCTGGAACTCGAGGTTGCCGCCCGGCCTACATGCCTTCTACACGCCGCAACTCGCCAGCACCGCAGATTCGTAGGCAACAGCGCAGCTCCTCTCGGGACACACTGTCGCTGACTTGTTGAAGTGCCCAGCTATGCAACCAGCTTCGCGCTGCATTTGGAGCTTTAGACTGCTCAACGCCAGCTGTACGTAGCTTCAAAGAACTGGAGAAATGACATGGCTCAGTGTGGTCTCTAATGCATCCAAGGAGTCGTTTACCAAACTTCCCACGGACCGATTTTCGCACTCGGCCGCCTTCCAATACTTCCAACCACTAGATACCCTGGCCAATTTGTCTGCATATGCCGAGTTGTATGCATGCATTCCGGGGGATTCAGATTGCAAAGAATGGGCTCAGGCCATTAAAAATGCCGTGTCCCTGGACCTGTCCTACGACGCTATCTCTCACGCCGTAAAAATCACGGGTGTTTGGCCAGAAGACCGCCAGAAACTATCCATTGCTTCCCATCCAAATCATAGGACCGAAGTCGGCATTCTGACGCCCGACTCGCCTCCTAGCTTAGAGTCTCACGAGTTGGGAGTTACCGGCCTGCTGACAGTGCTAGGCGAGGATACAAAACCTTCCCCCGTTCTATTCTCATTCCCGGCGCGACACAAAGATGCTGGTTCGGCATTCTCGTCGGCATTTCTTCACCCGCTGGGCTTACATCCAACCTTGCAGCTAAGAATTGACTCCGGAAAACCACCGTTAGAAGATTCAGCCTGCTCCCTGCATGCATATCTAACACTACCGCGGGCTATATTTGCTGATAAGTATCAGCTTGGGGACGATGTATTTCTAACTTCAAAGAACTTGACGGCGTTACGTTATATCAGCCAGCCAGTTGACCTCGAAGCACCTGACTACGCAATGAAGCTATGGGGGTCTACTATGTTGTTGGAGCTACAGCCCCCAAGTACCGAGGTAGATGCGCCGTGGACAGCAGAGATCCCGCTTCATCTGCGGTATCTATCGCCCGCAGAGGGTGGGTACAGATCTATCAATGTTCCGTCGCCTGCCGTATTTTGGGCTTGTAATACCGAGGAGGGAACCAAGTTTCCAAACAGCCCGTTCGATCGGGCCAATCTGGGGTATGATGGTTTATTTGGCCCACGAACACTGTTCTGGCATGTGAATCCTAAATCAGAAGGGAATAACGGCCTCAATCACCAAGTCCAAGTTCCTGTTCTTGATCTGAACAAGAGTGGATGGGTTAGCACAGGGACGACTGCTGTGGTGCTTTTAGGATTTGCATACATCGTATACAAGCTGGCGTCGGTGTATTTGAGGAAAGGATATGGTAGTTCTAAGCCGGCCGCTGTGAGTGAGAAGAAGAAACAGTAACTTTACTATTCCCATACCATAAAAGAAAAAGATATGATCAAAATATCGGGATTGTTCAGTCTCTCTCTTGTATGCAGATATTATACCTCCAACCCAAGCCAAGTACCTACTGTAGGTACTGTACTGTAAAGCCGCTGATTGGCTGTGGTGCCTTAACGGTCCCCGCTGACCCTACCAATCACACCCACGGGACCGTGTGCCATGGCTCTCAAAACGGGAGGCTTCACTTTCATTGGACTTCCCGACCGTTCCGCCACCGCGTTTACGGTACTAGTCGACGCCATGTTTTCCTATGCTGTAGCTGGCATTGCGATTCTCCTCTTCTTGTACGATCCCTTCACCAAGTATCTAACAGCTGGTCTGGAGCCACAGCGGCTGCCTCGCACCCCACGGCCGCGGATCAACGAATCGCTGTTGGCTATCGACGCCGACAATGAGACGACGCTCTTGGACTGCGCACCCGACGCTTATTCGGTGCATATCCTCTCCAAGGCGCCACTTGTCGTTTATATCGAGAACTTTCTCTCTGTAGAGGAGCGGGGCCATCTGCTTGAGATTAGGTGACTTTTTACTTCACTTCGCCCTACTTTGTCTGTTGATTGTTCCGCATTTGCATTTGCGCTACTTTGACTTATATCTTGATTCGTAGACAGTTAGATATAAATGTTTTCGCTCTTACATGCCTAAAATCACAATTGACCACAAGTTAAATGTTAGCTGACTGGCCTACATAGTGAGTCTCTTTTCGAGCCCTCAACTATCACGAACGATGGCGAGAAGACGCAGCGCAATGCTCTTGTCCGTGACTCTGAAGTTGCCTTAATCCCGCGCACCGATGGTGTACGGTGCATTGAGTCTCGGGCGCGTTCTTTTCAAGGTTGGCGGGATGACCTCTGGATCGAACGACTGAGAACCCAACGATACGGGCCAAGCCAGCATGTAGGCCTCACTTACCACAGGCAGCGCCTGGTATATCAACGTTGTTCTCGCTGACAGTCATCGTAGTACACACATCACTTTGACTGGGGCTCTGGCACCCGAGGTTGGGGGCGCGTGAGTAGTTTCATGGTCTGGGTAAAAGCGGACGAGATCGAAGGCGGTGGCACAGAATTCCCTCGTCTTCAGCGGAACGGGCCAGACCAGCGATGGTGTCGCTGGATCGAGTGTCCCGATCCAGCCTCTGCCGACACCGGCGACGACAGCACCAAGAATAAGAAAGACGGCAAGCCCATCACAGGTGTCACGTTCAAAGCGGTGCCGGGCAATGCCGTCTTTTGGGAGAACTTCCGCCCTGATGGCACAGGCAGGGGATGGGAAGAAACGTGGCACGCTGGCCTACCTGTCACGAAAGGCACAAAAGTCGGACTCAATATCTGGAGTTTGGGCCGGCTGAATTGATGTCGTCTCGCCACTCCCCGATACCAATATTCATTCATATCAGCTGCCTCTCGCCTGTTAGCTCACCCCACGGACTAGGCTGTCATATGATGTCTGGTTCAGCTTGGACTATGTCCTGGTATCACAGATTTTTCATGCATGTCAGCAACACGAGAGGATGCTATTATTTACAAGTCCGGCTATCGGCGGCGCTCGGTGGTTCTCGGCGGTTCTCGGTGAGACGCTAATGTGAAAAGTTCCACATGCGGCAAGGTTCGACTGCAGTGGTGTCTTCGCAGACAACCAATGAGTCGACAGTCCTGGGCAGTTGGTCCACTCACACCGAGGATTACGACTTTGAAACCTCACTTCTATATACACTACTTAGGCGCTACAGGTATAGGCTAGGTTGCGTCCACGGTGTGGGCTGGAGACACCCGTTAGCTTATCGTGATCGGAATCCTGAAATGCCTGCATCAAATCGCATGTGAGGACCCACCCAAGCGTGGGGTCTCTACATGTAACTACCTTTGGGGCCACATCGTTGATGTCAGTACGGTACTAAGTATGCCCAGGTGTGGCGGAGACAACCTAGATGGGGAGCCCAAGACACGCCGCTGTTGGCTAGATGTCGAACCGTCGAGCTGGTAACAGGGACTGGAACTGCCGTTATAGTCGAAAATTTTTCCATGTTGAAAAAAAGATGTGTACACCAATACCGGGAACAAACTTGTCATGTTTTTGTAAGTGTCAAGGGAGAGAGTGCACAACAGCCACAAGCCTGCTATATGATAACTGGGAATTCTGCAGCCACATCGCAGGCTTGATCGCGCATACGTATAAGCCGGAATGCTGCTCAAAAAGGGCTCTGACAATCAATTGCGCCCTAATTGGGCGACGGGATAGCTGACACCAATAGAAGCTCAACGTCTCCCCACATGCGCCACAACCCCCCTAATGCCAATCAATAGCATGTCCAAGTAGCTCGATGACAACTTCTCGACTGGGTAACAGAGTGCGGAATTCTCCAACAGGCTGAACAAGTCGCGTCCCAAGACACGCCCCGGTGAACTCACAACCCACGCCGTCCGTCGGCTACGAAGCTCATCCAGAATAGGATATCCGGCCATTTTACTGTATCTCCTGACAAAAAAGCTGTTAAAGCAATAGGGTAATGATTATTCTCCCCCATTGCGGCTGTCCTACGTTCGTCATTGGCGCCGGAGTCTGTTCCTTTCAACCAATTGCACTTTACTGCTGAGTGCTTCTTGCCCATTGTCTCTTCCTTGTGTGTGTACTACCTGCCGGCCAGGAGAGATGAGAAGACGGCGGAACGCCATTGCAACATCGGACATGGGGCGACCCGCACTCTCACATACAGCTACCTACTTGTAGACAAGTTGTACCAACTAACACGTACATGACGTAGATCGACTAGGATGGAATCGAGTCATGGTGCTGAGTCTCAGCCAATATGTGTATTATTATCCTTGCCCATTCTACTAAGTATTGCCGCACTCGCTGAAAGGCGAGTTGAGTTAGCACATACTTAGGTACTGTAAAGCGAAACCTTCCGTCTGGCCACGCCGGTAGGTAAGGTATTATAATTACACCCGGGATCCCCGTCTCTCGAGAGAGTGAATCTAGACACAACCTCCCAGACTTCCCACCTGCCCATTGTTTTCTGTCTGCCCTGACGTTCTGACCTGACTTGCTCAAATTGATACTTAAATGAGACGAGCAGCGTCTTCAATGAGCTCAACGATTAACTATTTCCTTCGTGGTGCGCTATAACTTACACTATAATCCACTGTTGAAACCCTTCCTTCGAACAAACACACCACCTCTTATAGAGATTACAACATTTTAAAGTGTGGAAGCAAGAAACTCGCAAGAAATTAACGAGATCACACCATCGCTACCATGTCTCAAAGACCTGTTTTTGTGGCTACCCATCCCCGGGCCTGTTCGACGGCCTTTGAGAGAGTTAGTAGTGCCGATCACGCAATATGCAACCCTACTTAGAACAGCCACAAAGCAACAATAATCGAGCTAACACTTGGGGTGTTTGTTATAGGTGTTCATGACCCGCCAGGATACTCTCAAATGCGCCCACGAGCCATTTGGAGATGCCTTTTACTACGGCCCTGAGAGGCTGGGTGAGCGATATGCTGACGACGAGGAGGGAAGACTAAGCAGTGGCTTTTCCAAGACCACCTATCAGGATGTTATCAACCGCCTTGAGCGGGATGGCAGTGAGGTTAGACATCTCCATTCCATTACAGTCTATTTTCTTATTTCTTGTGTATCTACACGTTTGTTATCATTCTTCACATTCGCACCTGCACGCTTGCGTAGCATCTCAACCTATTATATCTTCAACACATAGTTTTTCAGTGTCCTCTTCTTATTTTAATTATTTTATCAAGAAACTGAAGATGCCTAAGAGAATGATTTCGCATCAAGCTGACACTGCAAGTAGGGCAAGCGTGTCTTCATCAAAGACATGGCATATTACCTGATGCCTCCCAATAACGGAGTCCCAGAGACTGCACCATCTCTACGCAAGCACACAAATGGCGCATCAGCCAACTGTGAAAATTCGGTGAACGGTCACCAATCTAACAGCGTCAATGGCCACAGCCACACCAACGGTGTGAACGGAGCCAGCAACGGTGTCGACAAGCACCAAAGGCAAGGCTCAGACGTCACGGGGAACCCAACGGTCATCCCTCTAGAATTCTTGAAGAAGTTCCACTGGACATTCCTCATCCGCCACCCGCGACGCGGCATACCCTCGTACGTGCGCTGCTGCTCCCCTCCCCTGTCCGAGACGACGGGCTGGGACCACTTCATGCCCAGCGAGGCCGGCTACGTCGAGCTGCGCCGTCTCTTCGACTACCTGCGAGAGCAGGGGCTCGTCGGGTCCTCGGTGGCCGGCGAGGAAAAGACCGGCGAGAACGAGGTCTCGATCACTGTCCTGGACGCCGACGAGCTCCTTGACCAGCCCGAGGAGGCGATCCGGGCGTTCTGTAGAGATACAGATATCCCGTTCTCCAAGGACATGCTGCAGTGGGACGACGAGGAAAACCAGGCCTACGTCGCCGAGGCGTTCGCCAAGTGGAATGGGTGGCATAACGATGCTATCAATAGCAAAGGGCTCACTGCTAGGACTCACGCCAAGGTATGTCATAACCAACCATCTATCTCGCTGCTTTCGTCCTTGGAGAAATCTAACATATTTGGCCCCGAACGCAGAAATATGTCACCGAGGAATCTGAAAATGAGGAATGGCGGCAGAAATATGGCGAGAAGGGGCAGAAGATTATCAGAGCCTCCGTCGAGGAGAATACCCCACATTACGAGTATCTGAAATCGTTTGCGCTGAAATTCTAGTTTTCGTGCCTTTTTTCTTTATCCCACTGGATTGTTCCCTGAGAGGGACATATCGTGGTGTTGTTCGGTAGTTATTTATTTCATGATGGATGATCTATGGTACAGGTGTATATAACTTACTACACTATTTTACAGTAGTAGCAACCTTTTCCCCCAAACCTCTCTCGAGGTATACATAGTAAGAGGGAGGACATAACGGGTGTACTCGGCTCCAGGGAGCTGTAGATAATAATAAGCAGGCTTTTATTTGCTCGCCAGCCTGCCAGCCAGCAATAAATATATATTCATGGTCTTTTTTTTGTTTACTTGCGTTCGCCGTCTTTCGTAAGCTCTTGCTCACTAGGCAATGACCTTATCACCATCATTTTCTTCCACTTCTTCTTCAATTGAGTCGTCAAACCTTTTCCGCTCCAAAATGGCCTCGTCGAGTGTCTCGTGTGAGACATTCTTGGTCCATCTCTGGGCGTAGTTCCGATCTTGGATGTCAGTCCACCAAACGGTCGCCGAGTGAAGCGTCTTGCCCGTGTCGTTGGCAGCCGGGACGGCCACCGCATCTGCATCCTTCTCGGCGGCGGCCTCCTCCCCCTCCGTCACCACGATCTTGTTGCCCTTGCCGAGCCCGCCCAGCACGGCGGCCACGTCGGCGATGGTGTTGGCGCGCTGGTCGTTGAGGCGGCGGCCGCGCTCGCGCGTCGTCAGCGTCTTGCCGCCCTCGTCGTACAGCAGGGCATCGTCCCACGAGTACTCGTGCAGCTTCTTGCACTCCCGCAGCCGCTGGTACACGCTGCGGCCGACCTCGCCCTGGCCGTCGGCGAACTGGATCATCGCCAGCGGCCGCCAGTAGTCCTTGCGCAGCTTCACGGCCTGCAGCTTCTTGCCATTGAAAGGGATCTGTTTGAGCGCACGGTTGGACTGTGGAGGCACAATGGTTAATGGAGCGGAACTAATGTGAATGCATTGTAGTGTTTTCCCTCTGCTCGAATATGTGGTGTTTCATTTGTTGCTGAAGGGCTCTAGGGGGAAGAGGCTTGGGGGTGCAACGAACGCACCTTGAGCACGGGCTCGTGTGAGTATATCGTCATGCCCTCTAAAAAGTGGGTGAAGATGAAGATCTTCTCGCCGTGGCCGGGCTTGAAACTCGGCTCGATGCGCTCGTCCTTCCTCCTCTTCGTCGTGGATGCGAGTCGTATGTTGGTTCTTGTTATCGGGGTCGTCGTGCTGCCCAACGACAGCTTGCCCAATTGGGCTGTTATCGGACTTATTCGCATCGCCATCGTGGTTGTGAGGCGTGTCGGTGTGTAGATGTGGTCGTTTGGAGTCTTCTCGTCCCTCAAAATTTCCTAATGCGCGACCGATTTGCTAGCTACCTAGCTGATACCTGAGGCAGCAAGCTGCACGTTACCCGTTATCGCTATCTGCGTCCAGAGCTGATAGAGGTGTCGCCAGCTGCTTTCTCTGTGTCCCGTCGACCCGTCAAACTCACCTACCCTGTAGACGGCAGCTTGAGCTTTAGCTTACCTACGCGGTACATTCCGGGCTTAGCTTGCAGGAGGTCAGAAGGTCTGGTATTGGCCTAGCTCAGCCTGTTTCTCGCTATCTGTTGGAGGCTAAGTGTCCCACGTGGGGCATGTCTTGCCTCTGAGACAAGTTTTACAGTGAGCACACCAAGGAAGCTCAGCCCAGCAGCCTGCTTCCAGCTGGCAGCCAAGCACTTAAGCCCCCCCTGTACAATGCCCCATATTGCGCCCCATATGCTGCCCCAGTATACCTATGATCGAAGCTTCCAGGGCACTGGTGACCTCAGTAGAAGCTTCTCCAAACAACGGGAAGCTAGCAGTGATGCCTGATGATGTCGAGAGCCGGCTGGGGCTTTCCCGCATCACACATCACACGGACATCATCATCATACGTTGCTCGAGCCCCGTCTGCTCCACAGCTTCAAGTAAATATAATTCAGCTCAACATCTTGACCTCTTACCTTTGTTTGATTCTTCTCTTCACTGATCAAACAAATACATTGTATACACGAAGCTATAAAAGCAACCACACACTGCTTCGTCCAAACGGACGCACGCATACAAGCGGCCCTCTGTTCTAGTTCTATTGTCACGCCCGCCATTTTGTCTATAATATCTGCGACATCTCCATTTCGAGAATCAACACACTCAACACCTTTCCGCCCGCAAGATGAATTCGCGGATGGAATTCACGGAGCGGGGCAAGCGGGCTTTGGAAGATGCCATGGCCCTTGCCGAGCAATACGCTCACTCACAACTTCTCCCCGTACATCTAGCCATCTCACTCCTGGATCCGCCTCCCGACAAGTCCAAGGACCAGCAGAACAATCCCCAACCCACTTCGAGTCTGCTCCGTCAAGTAGTAGAAAGGGCCCACGGTGACCCCCAGGCTTTTGATCGAGCTCTCAAGAAGACATTAGTTCGCTTACCGTCTCAGGATCCGCCGCCGGAGAATGTGTCTATGTCCAATTCTTTCTCAGCCGTCTTGAGAAAGGCGAACGAGCTGCAGAAGACACAAAAGGACACATACATTGCAGTTGATCATCTGATTAGCGCCTTGTCCGAGGACCCTACCGTCGCGAATGCTTTGAAGGAATCCAATGTCCCCAAGCCTAAGCTCATCCAGGATGCCGTCGTGGCCATTCGTGGAACGAAACGAGTGGATTCGCGGACTGCTGACACCGAGGAAGACAATGAGAATCTGGCCAAGTTTACCATCGATATGACTGCCATGGCCAGGGAAGGCAAAATCGATCCTGTCATAGGTAGAGAGGAAGAAATAAGACGAGTCATCCGAATTCTTTCTCGGCGAACCAAGAACAATCCGGTACTGATTGGTGAGCCTGGTGTTGGTAAGACGACGGTCGTCGAAGGTTTGGCTCAACGAATCGTCAACGCCGACGTTCCGGATAATCTCGCGGCTTGCAAGCTCATGTCTCTAGATGTTGGCGCCCTGGTAGCCGGAAGCAAGTATCGTGGTGAATTCGAAGAGAGAATGAAGGGTGTCTTGAAAGAGATCTCGGAATCCAAAGAGATGATTGTCCTCTTCGTCGACGAGATTCATTTACTCATGGGTGCTGGATCAACTGGCGAAGGTGGTATGGACGCAGCTAACCTCCTGAAGCCTATGCTGGCGCGTGGTCAGCTTCACTGTATCGGTGCTACCACCCTTGCTGAGTACCGAAAATACATCGAGAAAGACGCGGCCTTCGAGCGACGGTTTCAACAGGTATTGGTCAAGGAACCCACTATTCCCGAAACCATCTCTATTCTGCGAGGTCTCAAGGAGAAGTACGAAGTTCACCACGGTGTGAGCATAGCCGACAGTGCCATCGTGTCAGCTGCAAATCTCGCTGGTCGTTATCTTACCTCCCGACGTCTTCCCGATTCTGCTGTTGATCTCATTGACGAGGCTGCCGCTGCTGTTCGAGTTGCCAGAGAATCTCAACCAGAAATAATCGACTCACTGGAGCGACGGCTACGACAACTGCGTATCGAAATCCATGCTTTGTCTCGAGAGAAAGATGATGCTTCTAAAGCTCGTCTCGAGATTGCCAAACAAGATGCAGAGAATGTCGAGGAAGAATTGCGGCCACTGCGCGAGAAGTATGAAAGCGAAAGGAAACGTGGCAAGGAAATTCAAGAGGCGAAGCTCAAGCTTGACCAGCTCAAGGTCAAGGCAGAGGATGCTGCTCGAGTGGGCGATCACGCTCGAGCTGCTGATCTTACATACTACGCGATCCCCGAGCAAGAACAAAATATCAAGAGGCTCGAGAAGGAGAAGGCAGCTGCCGATGCCCTTCTCAGTCAGAATCCCGACAACATCGGCAACGCAATGATAACAGATGTTGTCGGCCCCGACCAGATCAACGAGATCGTGTCCCGATGGAGTGGTATTCCAGTCACGAGACTGAAGACCACGGAGAAGGAGAAACTTATCAACATGGAACGTGCTCTCGGTAAGACTGTAGTTGGACAGAAAGAAGCAGTTCAAGCAGTGTCCAATGCGATCAGACTACAACGATCAGGACTGAGCAATCCCAACCAG
The DNA here is from genome assembly GCA_022385695.1 of Xylaria arbuscula. Classification (NCBI taxonomy): domain Eukaryota; kingdom Fungi; phylum Ascomycota; class Sordariomycetes; order Xylariales; family Xylariaceae; genus Xylaria; species Xylaria arbuscula. The sequence continues at coordinate 695,263 of MU279363.1, read as the reverse complement.
CCGCCCAGCTTCTTGTTCAGTGGTCCATCGGGTACAGGTAAAACCCTCCTGACTAAAGCCTTGGCCGAATTCCTGTTTGATGATCCCAAGGCGATGATTCGCTTTGACATGTCAGAATATCAGGAACGTCATTCTCTTAGCAGGATGATAGGAGCGCCTCCCGGATATGTTGGACATGATGCAGGCGGTCAACTCACAGAGGCTTTGCGCCGAAAGCCCTTTTCCATCCTTCTCTTTGATGAAGTAGAAAAGGCTGCAAAGGAGGTATTGACTGTTCTGCTACAGCTCATGGATGACGGCCGTATTACTGATGGCCAAGGACGCATCGTTGATGCTAAGAACTGCATTGTGGTCATGACTTCCAACTTGGGTGCGGAGTTCCTTGCTCGACCCGCTGGCCGAGATGGCAAGATCGATGCTACAACTCGAGAGCTTGTCATGAACTCATTGCGCAACTATTTCCTCCCCGAATTCCTCAACCGAATCAACTCTATCATTATCTTCAACCGTCTTACAAGACGCGAAATTCGCAAGATCGTTGAGCTTCGGCTAAGTGAGATCCAGAAACGGTTGGAAGACAATAACCGCTCAGTCACGATCCATGTGTCGGATGAGGTCAAGGACTACTTGGGCAACGCGGGTTATTCCCCTGCTTACGGTGCTCGGCCGCTCCAACGCCTCATTGAGAAAGAGGTTCTGAACCGGCTGGCCGTCTTGATTCTCCGCGGCGCCATCAAGGATGGCGAAACGGCCCGAGTTGTTCTTGTTGACAACAAGATCCAGGTGCTCTCGAACCATACCGACAGCGATCTTGGCGATGACGAAGATATGCTGATCGATGAGGAAGACGCCGTGGAAGATATCGTACCGGAGGATATGGATGAGGATATCTACGATTAAGAATTTTTCTGATTTGCTCCTGCTTCACGATAACGGGCGAATGATGGCATGTTGCAAGGCATACAACCGAAAGGTTGCGGAGTTAAAGGGTTAATTTGTACTAGGCTATGTGAAATTGGGGATCCAAGTTTCAGGCGGGGTTGGCCCTGCCTTAGTTGCGATGTCACTTGGTAGCACTAAATAATGGACATAAATTCAGTTGAACTGATGAATATCGTATGACTTGAGTGAGTTTTATTGACTTATATTTGACCGTAGCTTTAGGGGGTTTAGCTCACTTTGCTTGAAGGCTTCGACTCTTAAGCCTAAACACCGATCAAAATCTCCCAACTCAATGGATCTTAATTTACTGAGAAATGCCAAGCTGTACCATGTCTTGTTCATAAGTTCCTGTGTCATGGATCATTATGCTAATATACCTATAGCAAGCACGTTAGAGTTTAATTTCTAACTTAATACTAAATGAGCAAGAGTTAGACTTAGCTTTCAATTGCAAAGAAACGCCTGTTCTATTAAAGATATCATCATTTGGTTAGTTTGGTTTATTGCATTATTACATGAAAAATTACATTCGTAGTTAATTCGGACTGGGAAGGGTTAAGTATGAAACGCAGTTGGTATACCTGTAAGATTAGTTCGGATAATACGAGGACATTGAGACAAGCCGTGGCACAGGCGAAGCGGTGAGAAGTATGAGTTTCATAAACTCTGGGTTTATAGTTCAGTTCGGTAGGCATGCACGTGTAATTAGTTCACCAAAGATGGGCCACGATACTCTATGCCTTTGTGTGGGTAATCTAGTATTTGCTTATAGAATTATGAGGAGCTACGTGACACACACACACACACACACACACACACACACACCCTCTCTCTCTCTCTTTTGACTAATAGCTCTTTGGGCCAAACAGGCGTGGCTGTACGGAGAGTCTTTTCAATGGTGGATGCGACCTGGATATCATCCGATTGGGCTGATACTTAGATGAAGATGTACTATATAGATAAATGCTGTTGGCCCAGCCAATCCATGTATCTATGTGTATGCGTTTCTTCTCAACAATTCAAAGTGAATAGCGAATCGATTTTAAAATTAGCAGAAAAAACATCATATAGATGTTCAATTAACTCTTTGTTATCAATTTCGATGCAGGTGCCCATTAACAAAGTCGCCAACTGCGGTAGCCATCTCTCCCATACGCCTCGGATTATTTTTAGCACGACTGTGATATACCTGCATCTAGGTTAGGATACTTTCCAGAGTCATATTAGAAGCACACTGTATCAGAGAAACCCATCACGGTGATATTACCATATATTACGTGATTTAAATACAAAGCAGTTCTTTGTTTAATTTAAATATCAGAGTATAAGGATGAGAAACGAAGTCAAACTTTTTTTAATTTTTTTCTCTAAATAAAACAGCCCTTGTCCTTCTGGGACTAGATAGTATCATTCATACATCACAAGCCTCTTGGCATAGCAGATGAGAGGGACTTACACGACATTCTGTCAACGCCTAGGCCTTTTCGGGCACAAAATCTCACGTAGGAGCTTGAATTCCAAAATATGGACTTGGCATGTCACGACTATCATTTTACCACAGACAATAAATTCCCTGTATGTTTCTAGAGCATGATCTCGTGAAGTCATACATCTTAGCCAGGTTCATGTTATCCTCTTTACAATCAATACTGTAGTGGCAGCAGCCTACGCACACTGGTGTACAAGTTGGTTTCAGGGCAATTTAGCCGTCCACGAACAATGAGTTACTCTACTTATAAGCTTATTAGCCCAGACTTAGCTTCAACTACGCTTACATAACAGGGCTGTTAGCGTAGGATTTCCCTCGACGTCAAAGCGTAGTGTATCTGCAAGGTCGGGGTCGATGCCGCCGGCTGAGGCTAGATTATCAAATTCCGTTGCAAGGTTCTTGACGATTCGACGTGTCGCCTACCTATCATGTGGCAGATCTAGATGAAGCGCAGTCATGCATCTCACTGGATTAGGCTTCGCCGAGTTACCGGGGGTCCTTTCACCTAAAGGCAACTTCCGACTTTTACTAATACTTAGTCTAGATTGATACATCCGAAGAAGTACTAAACACCTGCGATACTATCCCAACGTAGGGCTCTTCAGCACAAACTAATACGATACTCTTGGCGTTATGTCGGAATCGGGTAACTCAGTATGAATGGAGTAGGTATCATTATGATGATGGGCAGACATGGCCTATGGAGGATGAGATACGTTTCATTCCAAATCGTATACACTAACTGACAGTCAGATCCAAGACGCAAAAGTGAACTGAAAATAGCTACACATGTAGTATACACTATAATGTATCTGATCCGCCAAGAGGGGACAAAAACACTGTACATAGGCAGCGTAGGCGGGTGATAAATATATATCGAGCAATGGCTTCCAGATCCCATTCCGTCTTCTCGTCTCTTCGTCTCATCTATCGATCCAGATCTGAGCCAAAGCCAAGATGATAATCTCCAGCATCACACCAGCAGTCCTGGCGCTCGCCGCCTCCGTGGCCGCCATACCTTCAAAGAGCTGCCCAACCAACTCGACGGTGCCCTACACCACCATTGCCGGAGTGAAGGTCATCGACACGTCTCTGGTACGGAAGGCGCGCCAGCTGATGGAGGACAACTTCGAGCCCTTCCTGATCCGCCACGTGTACCGAACATGGCTCTACGGCGCCGCGACGATCCACAACAACGCGACGCTGACCAGGCAGGTCGATATCGAGGCGCACGCCGTGGCCACCCTGCTACATGATCTCGGCTGGGACACGAGGGATAACTCCCCCTTTACCTCGACGTACGTACCATAGCGACACCACAAACAGTAGCTCTAAGAAAAATTTGGCTAATAAGGGGTTCGATATAGTGACAAGCGCTTCGAGGTCGACGCGGCCATCTACACAGCCAACTTCCTGCGCGAGAACGGCGTCAAGGGCGAATGGACCCCACAGCGCATCCAGAACGTGTGGCACGGCATCACGCTGCACGGCACCAGCAGTATCGGCCTGTTCAGCCCGGCCCTCGACGTCGCCGTCATCGTCGACAGCATCAACATGGACTACCCGGGCCCGCACCCCAAGTTCCCGGCTGAGGTCTACGACGCCATCGTCGCCGAGTTCCCTCTGGATGGGCTAGGAGAGGGCACGAACAAGGCCTTCACTCACATCGCTGCTACCAAGCCCGATGTCACTTACGATACATTCCTCGAGCCTTGGGGTGTCGCTTTCGTCGAGGGGTATAACCCCGTCGGCCACCGTCTGTTCGACCGTGGGAATCCTAATGTTACCTCGACTCCTCCGACGAGGCGGGGTGTTCACGGCATGTACTAGGTTGACGGGAGATGTCAACTAGAACCTGGCGCCGATTCGAGAAGCATAAGCGCTTGAGTCGCGTCGATTCAGAATACCCTCCCGCATGGAGACATGCCCGTAGTGGTTCTCATCGTACCTCCGGAGCCGGAAGTCTAATGTCAATGTCAACATTGTTCCGGTCAGTTGCGAGGGATTTGAAGCAGGCGCTTCTATGATAGGATCGCCGTCATTCTGTATAGATCAAATATCATGCTTATACTTGTATATACCATAGCAAAAAAGAACATAACATCCAGTAATACGTGTGATTTAATCCAAGCGGTGGTGATGTTCTAATATGTAAAGCGGTTTAGTTTTCCTTTTTCTTGACTGGAGAGCGTGAGTTCTTGATCGACCTCTCTCACTTCACACCGACAGCCCATCTCAAGCCCACCTGGTTTATCTACTCAGGTACTCCAACCCATCGACCCCCTCTTCTCGGTTCAGGCCAACAGAGCACACATTCAAATCCAGTCTCCAGCACCGGTCCATCGACGAGATAAGGGCAAGTATTAGCAGTCTGGACCTTGCAGCCCGACGCGTCATACTCATGTGTTCTCCGACTATGGCACATCCCCTTGAAGTAAAGCGCTCGTCTCGTGCACATGGCGTCGTTTTTTTATATTAGTGTGTGTTCGGCTACCCGTCCGAATGGGAGAATCAGATAGATGACTAAAAAGTTGTAATGGGTGAAGAATTACATTTCCAGTTCAATTGTAAAAATATGCTCATACTTATATCTAGATGGCAGAACAAGGAAGTCCAGTTCATTCTGCTAGTGTAACTAATAAGGCATAGTTAATAACCCGCCTCATCAAAAGGCCAATAAATCAAGTGATATCCTACTCTTTCTGTCCTCTTATGTTTGGTATAAAGCAGCTTTGTGGAATATTAAACTGAGATAATGTGTTGCTTGCTTCAAGGGGAGATGGAGAGGAGAGAAAATGAAAGAAATTACAAAGGGAGGATAGAGGCGGAAAAGAGACCAGCCCTTTGTTTATTGCTATAAGATGCTAATGTGGAATCTAGGTTCGTATGTTCTATGGGAACTCGTTGAGGATCTTTTTAAGAATGTATTCATTTATATAAGTAAGCTAACCTAGGGTCTCACGGCCCACCCCATCACGGACCACCTAAATAACGCGTTTTCTCTTAGCTACCTATTTTTTCGTCTATATAATAACTTAACAACCACTTAACTTTAAAAGCTTTTTTTTTCTTTAATTTATTTGTTTTTAATTGCTTTTTTTTATAATGCTTTTAATTAATTAAAAATATTACACGCTTGCGGCAATATGTAACATTAAATTTAAAATGTTATAATAAGCAGCTATTAAAAAGTGGGCTATATTTTGCAGCTATTTACACTGCTATATTAAAGGTATTTTAACTTAAAAAAAAGCATATTAATTGTTTTAAGCTTTATTTATTTAATTTAAAGCTTAATTAGTTTATTAAGCAGTTAATTAAGCTAAGCTAAGCTTTATGCCTATGTTATAAATGGGAAAATAACTAGGTTAAATATAATAAAAAGTGTATTTTATATAATAGGTTTTATATAAAACTAAAGCTTGTAAAAAGTAAAAAATAAAAATAAAATAAGTGTATAATAAATAATTTTATAAAAAAGTGAAACAGGTTTTATAAAGCTTTATAATTTATATATAACAATTATTTTTTTTTTATAAATAGGTTTTTTATAATTTACAATGTATATAAAGTGCTATAATATTAATGTTATATTAATATAATTATATAAAGTTGTGTTATTATAATATTTAAATATATTTAAGTTTGTGTTTACATTTTGCCCCGCGTTAGTTTTGCTGCTTTTTTGCTTGCGTGCTTTGCTATATTAGTTTGCTTTATTTATTTTAGCTTTTTTTTTTTTTTTTTTTTTTTTTAATTGCTGCTAATTTTTTATAATTAGTTTTTAGTTATTATTTTTTATTTATTTATTTTATATAATTATACTTTATAATTTTTCTTTATTTATATTTTTTTTTTTACGATTTGCTATGCTTTTTAAAAAAAACCTTTAATATAATAATAATCATAGTAGTTATAGTGTTAATTATAAAAGTTAATAAAATTTACGTAATTATAACTTTATAGCTAATAATAATAGTAAAAATTAAAATAATACCGGTAATAATTTAAGTAATAATTAACTTAATAATAATAATGTTTTAAATAGTTTTTTTATATTTTTTGCGCTTTTTATGCCTTTGGCTTTTTTAATTTTTTTTGCTAAAAATGATTTTATGCTTTATAATATTGTTAATAATTTTAAAATACTTAATTTTAAACACGTTTTAAATTTATTATAAAATGTTTGCTTTTATAATTAAATAAAACATATTTAAAATTGCTGCTATAGCAAATATAATAATTTTAATAGCTTGCGTAATTTAATAGCTTATTAACATTGTTATATAAATATTAGCAATATATATTAATTAATTAAAAGTTTATTTTTAAACATTGTTTATATGTTTAAAAAAGCTGGTATATTTTTTTACATAATTTATAAAATTAGCTATAAAATATGCAAGCTTATATATATTTTTATATTAGTTTTATATATATATTATTATTTATATTAAATTAAATTTTTAATATAATAGCTTTTAATGCATTTTAAATAAAAAAGCTATATAATTAAGCTATTAATATTTACAACTTATAATGTAATGCTAACAAATTTATAGTTTTAAATAAAAATAATAATAAAATTTAAAACACTTTATTAAAGTTTTGTTAAAAAATTGCTAAAGATTAATTTTATTTGTTATAAATATTTTGCCGAGCTTTTATAATTTATTAATTTTAATATAAGCTAACTTTTAAAGTTAAAGATTTTTAAGCCTTTTTTTGCGCTTATAAAAAAGCAGCTTTTTATTATTATAGCATTATATTATAATTTATATAGCGCTTTTTTGCTAATGCTATATATATTTATTTTTATTTTTTTTATAATAATTTTTAATATAAATAAATAGTAAATAAACGCAATTAATATTGCTACGCTATGGCATTTTGCCTTAAATATTATAATAATAGTTTTACGTTTTAAATAATAATAATACAGCAGTTTTTTAAAAAGTGCAAAGCTATTATTATAAAAAAATATAATGCTAAAATATAAAATAAGCTATATACCGGCTTAAATAATAATAATATATGTTATTTTAAAATGTTATAAATTTAATATTAGTTTATATATAATTTATTAATAAAGTATAAATTTTTAAAATTTAAAATTATAAGTTTAATTTTTATTATGTTTTATAAACTTAGTGTTTATTAATAAAATATAATTATTTAAATATAAGCTTAAGCTAAATAATTTAAAGTAATTTATATTAATTTTAATTAAAAATTAAATAAAGTTTATATTTTATTTATTAATAATAATATTTTTATTTTTTTTATAACTTTAACGTTTTTTATATGTTTTAAATGTTTTAAAAATAATTATATTAATAATTAATATTTATTAATTATATTTTAAAAGCTAACTAATTTATTTAACTTTATAATATAAATTGCTTTAATAAATTTGTTTTTTTATTATGTTTTTTATTTTTTATTTATTTTAAAAGTTTTTAAAAGCTAGTATAAATAGGCTATTTTTAATATATATAATTTAAAGCTTTAATAATTACACTGAAAAAACGTTATAAAAACAATTATATATAGCAAAAAAAAAATATAATATATTTATAAATTAATTTAATTTAATATTTAAAAAAGTTTTATATATTTAAATGTAAGCTTTTTAATTTTAAATTTAAAACTTTTAATGAAAAAAACAACTAATTATTTAATAATATAATTTTATAATTTATGTTTAATATTATAATATTTTTAATATAATTTAATTGTTTTTTATTATTATATTATTAATTTATTTTTAATAGTTTTTAGTTTTTATAATTTATTTTATATTATAAATACTTTTTTTAAAGTAAAGTTATTTTTAATAAATAAGCAAAATTTAAGCTTATAGCTATATAATGTTTTAAAAAATGTTTTTTTAATAATAGCATTAATAAATAAATTAATAATAAAATAAGCTTAAAATAATAATTAAAGCTAATTAATTTGCTTAATGTTAATAAAATATTTTAAATATATTTTAAATGTTTAGTTTATTTGCTTTATTTAATTATTAGTTTAAAGGTAAAATGTTATTAAATGTTTTTTTTTTAATTTTTAAATAATAACAAAGGTTTAATTAAAATTAATTAATAAAAATTAAACCGTAATTTAAAATTATATTTAAAAAACTATTAAAAATATATTTGATTTTTTTATAAAATAAAGCTATTAATTTTATTAAAGTTATTATATTAAAAATAAAAATAAAATAATTAAGTTTTATAAATTTATTAATAATAATTAATATAACATTAATTAATTTTTTTTTATAAAAAGTTTTTAAAAAGCTAATAATAAAGTTTATTAATAGCTTTTATATAAAAGTAATAAATAAAAGTAAAGCATTAAGTTTGCTATATTTTCGATAATATTTTGCTTTAAATTTTAAATAAATAATATAGTTATTAATATAATTTTAAATATTAGTTTTTATATTTTGCTAATAAAACTTTTAATATAATAATTTAAGTATAAAATTTTAATTAAAATAATTTGTTATAGCATTATTATAATATAACTTAATAAATTAAAAATAAATAAACTTTTTTAAAAAAAATGTATATTTTATTATTATAATATATTAAAAAAGCTTATAATGTTTATTAAAAATTTATAAGCTTTTTTTAATTAATTTACTTTTAAATTATTTTATATTTAAATTTTTTTTTTTAAATGTTATAAATTATTTTTTAAAAACTTTTAAATATTTTTAAATTAAAAAACTTTTTATTATTAATAATTATTTACATTTATTTATGCATAATTGTTTAAATAAAAAATAATTAAATTTTAAATAAATATATAGCGTAAATTTTTTTAATTAATATTTTTAAATATTTATTTTAAATTTTAATTTAAATTATTATAAGTTTTTTTTTTAAAATAAAAAGCAAGTTTATATTATATAGTTTTTTTGCTATATAATTAAAATATTTTAAAAATAAATTAGCTTTATTTTGCTTTTTTTTTTAATATTTAATAATAAAGTTAAATAAAGCTAGGTATATATATTATTTAACTTAACGGTTATTTAACTTAAGCATTTTTATAAATGCTTGCAAATTAATATAATTTAATAAAACTTTAATTAATAACTTGCTTTTTTAAAAATAATATTGCTAATATTTAAAATATTTAATAATAACTAGCATTTTTTAATTTAAAGTTTTATAATTTAATTTAATATTATTATAAATATAAAAATAAAACGTTATAAGTTTTTATTTATTTTAATTATTTTTTTAAAAAAAGTTATTTATTAATATTGCTTTAAAAACATTGGTTTTTAATAATATTTACTTTTTAAAATTAAAATATATAAAAAAAATAACTTTTTTAAATGCTTTTTTTAGCTTATTAAAAGCTGCTATTATAAAAATATTAAAAAAAAATTAATTTTTTATTATTATTAGTGCATTTTTTTTTAAATAATAAAATTAAAAAAATATAACTTATAAATATTTTTTTATAAAATAACAATAAAAGTTATAAAACTTTAAAAATTATTATAATTTATAATAAAAATTAAATAATAATTATTTTAATATTATTATTAAATATAATATATTTAAAAAATTTAATTTTTTTTTAATAAAATTAGCATTTAAAAAACTTAGCGTATAGCTTAGCTTTTTATAACTTTTTAATAATAACTTGTATATATTTTATATATAATTTTTTATTAGGTAAAAATATAAAAATATTATTAAAATAAACAATATAAATAATATTTATAAATTTATTAAATTTTTTTATATATAGTTTTAAAAAATGGCTAAAAAATTAAACAAATTTATAAATAATATTAAAAATTTATAATAATTATAATATATATAAAAAGTAGTTTTTTATTTGTTTTTTTTTTAATTTATATTTTATAATAAACATTTTTAAAGTTAATTTTAATAAATATTTTAATATATAATAATTTGTTTAACAACTTTAAAATAAATAAAAAAATATAATAATTTTTAATTATAATATAATTAAGTTTTTTAAAGTTAACGCATAATTTTAAACTTTTGTTTTTTTTAGGTATAAATAAAATAAATGCTTTAGCAAAACTTGTAAATTTTTTTTTTGTTTTTTTTTATTTTTATAAACTAGTTTTATAGCTTTTTTAGCTTATTTTAAGCTAAAAAATAAATAAAATAATAAAAAAAATTAATGTTTAACATTAAGTTTATAATATGGTTATTTTATTTAAAATAAAAAAATATATTAGCTTTATTTATATTAAAAAAGTTATATAAATTATAAAACTTTTTTAAAATATTTTTAAATTTTAAATAATTAAATAATAATTTAATATTATTAATTTAAAGTTTTTTTATAAATTATATAATAGCTTAATAATTTTTTTTGTTTTTGCAAGCTTTAATAAATTAATAAGCAATAAATAATTTAAATTATTTTTATTATAATTTGAAAAATTATTATTATTTTTTTAAATTAAAGATAATTTTTTTGTTTTTTAAAATAATTTAAAATAGCAATAAAAAACTTTTTTTTAGTTTATTATTTTAGTTAATAATAACATAAGCTTTTTAAATTTTTTAAATAATTTTATAGCTATTAATTAATTTAAAAATAATTTAATAAGCGTTATAGCTAAAAAAAAAATACTATTAATAGCATATTAAAATTAATATATATAAAAAAGTGTTTTTTTTAATTTATAATATAAAGTAAAAATATAAAAAATATAATTATATTTAATATAAAAATTTAAATTAGCATCTATTTTTAAAAAGCTTTTTTTAAAGCTTGTTAAAAAAATAATATATAAGGTATAAAAACATTATAAAATAAATATAAAAGGTTAATAATTAAGCTTAAATTTTATAAATAAAATTAAGTTTATTATTTGTTTTTTTAGTTATTATTTTAATATTAAAATTTATTATTAAAATAATATTTTTTTTAAAGCTTTTAAATTGTTTTGCTTTTTATTTATTTAAATTTTTTAAATTTTTTATTTGCAATTTTTTAGCTTTTATTAATTAAGTTTAAAGCAATTAAAATTTATATAAAAAATTTTTTATAATTAAAATAAAAAATATTTTAATTAATATTGTTTTAAAAACATAAATTGTTTTTATTTTTAAGCTGTTTTATATTATTATTAAAGCAATTTTAATTGTTTTTAAAATTATTATTTTTTAAAATATTTTAATTATTTTAATTTAAATTTAAAAATTAAAGTTAATTTAAAAATTAATAATTGTTTTTTTTACTTTTAAAATTACGTTTTTATTTTTAATAAAATTAATTGTTTTAATTATTATTTTAAAAGTTGTTTTTAAAATTATTATTATTATTTTAGTTTTATTTTTAATTAAAGCGTTATTTGTTATTATTTTAATTATAATTTTAAAAAAAATTGTTTTATTATTATATAAAGTTTAAAAAATTATAAAAGTTTATTATATTATATTAAAATTTATAAATTAACTTTATATAAAAAAGCATAGCTTTTTTATAGTTAAATTAATAATATTTTTAATTTTTTATAAAAGCTAAATATTAATTAAACATTTAAAAAAATTATTAAATATATTAGCTAATACTTTTTAATTAGCTGTTTATATTAACATTTAAAAATAAAAATTAATATATAAATGTTTTTATTTAATTAATAAAATGCTTTTAATTAATTTAACATAAAATATATTTTATAAAGGTTTTATATTTAAATAAAATTTAATATTAATTTTTATAAAGTTGGTTTATTTTATTAATTATATATAAAATTTTAATAATATAAAATTAAAATTTATAATTAAAGCATAAAAATATAAATTTATGTTAAATAAAAAATATTTTCATTTAAATAATTTACTTAAATTAATATTTTTATAATATTATTAATAATTTAAGCTAAAATTATTTTTAAAATTAATATAATTAAAATCATTAAAAAATAAAAAGGTAAATAAAAGGTTATAATTATTTAAATTATTAAAATTTTTTATAAAAAGCAAATCTTAAAATTAATAAATTTAACTATTAAATTTTAAATTAAAACTTAAGTTATTAAAGTTATTAAAGTTTTTTTTTTAAATTTATAACATTTTTATATTTTTTTTAGCTTAAACTTATAAATATAATAAAATTAATTTTTTTTTAAAATATTAATAATATTTTCTTTTAATTATTTAGCAAATATTTATTAAAATTAATAAATTTTATTAGCTTAACAAATTATTTATTATTATAATAATTAAAAGTTAACAGTTTTATTATTTATAATATTAAAGTTAAATAAAATTAAATTATTTTAATAACTTAAAAAAATATTATAAAAATTTTAAAGTTTACTTAAAAATATATTTATTAATTTAACAAAACTTTAAAATTTAATATTATATTAAAGTGTTATATTATTATATTATAAATAACTAAATAATAAAAACTTTAAAATTATTACAAATGAAAAAATAACTAGGTTAAATATAATAAAAAATATATTTATATAATAGGTTTTATATAAAACTAAAGCTTATAAAAAGTAAAAAATAAAAATAAAATAAATGCGTAATAAATAATTTTATAAAAAAATAAAACGGGTTTTATAAAGCTTTATAACTTATATATAATAGCTTGTTATAATTATTTTTAAGCATATAATTAAAAAATTATTTTAAGCTTTAAATAATTTTATTATATTAAGCAAGCAATAATATATACGTTTTTTAGCTAAAAATAAAGCAATTAAATTAATTAAAGTTAAAATAATTAATTATAAATATATTAACAGTATAATTATAATTAATATTAACATTTTTATTAATTGTTTTAATATATTTAAAATTTAAATTATTTTTTAAATATATTAATATAATATTAATAAAATAAAAGTTAGCTTGTAATAAACCGTTAGTCTGTAGGGGCGTTAGTACTCGAAGCTCCACGTATTAGATCGTGCCTAGGGTGCGAACGTTGTACGGTCGGGTCGTAACTAAGTGGTCGTCAAGAGATTACTCTCACACAGCTATTCCAAGAAGTCGCTGTATGCTTAGATTGAATTGTGAAGTAAGAACTACAACTAAATACATAGGAAACGTTGGTCTATTATATAGACAGTCCTTCCTTCACCAATTCCTTATGGCTCATTTGGCTCACCCGGCTCAAGCCCTTGAGCCCCTTGAGCCCCTGGAGCCCGTCTGGCTCACCTGGCTCGCCCGGCTCAAACCCTTGAGCCCCTTGAGCCCTTTGAGCCCATCACGTGACTTGGGCATGCATTCCGGCTGTGGCTTGTCTCCTGGTCCAGCCGCATGCCTCTCACTGGTCACCGTGGCCTCTCAACAGGTCGCCCGCTGTTGGTTCGTAACATAGCTAAAATATTAAAAAAAATTATTAAAATATTATTAAAGCTTTTATATATTTAGCTTTAAAATATAACATTAAAAAAAGCAAATAAATAATTTTAATAATATTTTTTTTTGTTAATTATTTTAAAAAACGTTTATATTTAATAATAATAATTTTTTAATAATAATTATAAATTATTTAAAAATTAACAATTTAATTATTTATTTAATAAATAAATAAATAATTTTATTGCGTTAAATTAACTTTAAAACATTTTTATATTATATATTTAAGCTTTTTATAATAATTATATAAATAATAAGTTTTTATTAATTTATTTATAAAATAAAATATAGCTTATTTTTTATAAACTTTATTACAATTATATTATTTAATTATTAAATATAAAAAATTTTAATTTATTAAAAAAAAAACTAAAAAATTAACTTAAGTTTTTATTAAACATTTGTTTTAATATTAAAGCTTTAAAAATAAATATATTAATAGTTTATTATAAAGCAAAAGTTGTTATTTTAACTTTTAATATAATTAAACAAGCTTAACAAACAGTTAAAATATAGCTATAAAACTATTAAAAAGCATTAAAGTTAAAATATATCATTTTTTACAATAAAAACATTTTAAATATATAATTATTAAACTTATTAAAAGTAAATCGGCTAAAAACACTAGATTTTTTATTAGTTATAGCTAAATTAATTATTTTAACACTTTTTAAAAGTTAAAATTTATAGCAAATTAATTAAAAGCTAGCTATAAAGTTTAATTTTTTTAAAAACTTTTATTAAACGCTATTTTTAAAAAAAACTAACAAAGCTTTTAATAACTAAGCTATAAAAATAACATATTTAAAAATAAAAGTTTTAAATTTTAAAGTTAAATTATAAAAATTAATTAAATAATATTGCACATATATTAAAAAGCATTTAAACTAACGTTTTATTTATATAATTAATATATAAAAATTCAAACAAAAGCTTAAGCGTTAATTTATATACGCCAATAAAACAGCCAACTAACAAGTAAAATTAAACAAAGTTATAGAAGTTAAAAATGTTATTAAAGTCGTAATAGCTTAATTATCAAAAGAAACACTAGAAAAAGCCGATACAATAGGTGGTTGTTGAGAAAAGACAGCTTCAAAGTGGAAGGGTGGTAATTGGGTAGGTGATCCGCGATGGGGGTGGGCCGTGAGACCCTAGGTTAGCTTACTACAATAGCAATATATCAACTCTTTTACTCCTTGCGGTGCCTAGCATATAGTAGGCTGTAAAGAGTGAGTTAGTGAAAATGTATCCTATGAGATGAGATTAGGTTAGTATGACATCGAGTTACTATGACGTTGCCCAACACCGGATGCATGTCAGATAACCGAGCAATCATTTGCACAATCGTTGATGACAGGAGTCTGCTTTGTTCCTCTCGTCTTGTAAGTGAGGCAAAAAGACTTGATGCTAGTTTTCTTATTACGCTACGGCCCAGTTACTGGCCAACTGCTAATACACTATTTGCCCCTAAAGCCGTTGATTCCAGCGCCTTGCTTAGTTAGATGTTTTAGTTGAACAAGCCTGAATAAAAAACCGTCGAAGACGAAGCATATCGTAGCCCGGCCTCGGGAAACTGGCATAGCTTCCTATTTTGTATTGTACAATCTAATTTTCGTCATTATCGTCGCCTGCATCAGCCATGCTAGTGTCGGCTGCACCGGCTTCACCTTCGCTGTCGGCACCAGATTGACCATTTGCTGCGACCTTGGCTGGGCTTCCAGTTCCTTCTTCGTCTTCTTCATCGCTGTCATCCAGAACCCTACCCCGTCTCGCACGTTTCGAGGTAGTCCGTGTAGCAGCCTGCTCCTCCTCGTCTTCATCCTGGTTGGCAGTCTCATCTACATCCATATGATCGTCTGCTCCATCGTCCTTGGCAGCAGCGTCGATATCGGAAAGTGGTGAACTACGATTTTCGATAGCTCTTTCAGCACGCTCGAGAGCGTCATCGTCGTCACCACCATCGTCTGAGCTGTCCACCACGATTTCTGCAGACTTGTATTGTTTGGTGTCTTTCTTGGCCAACCTCCGCTTCTTCTTCGGTTGGCCATCGTCGTCATCATCGGAATCCTCTTCCTCATCTCGTCTCACCTTCTTCTTTCTCTGCGATCGACTCTTCGCCTGGTCGTCTGCTCGGACCTTTGGCTTCCGCTTCCGCTTGACCTTCTCTCCCGTCTCTTCATCAGTTGTCAGCTCAGCTTCTTCCTCAGCCTGTCTCGCCTCATCGCGCTCTCTTTCCTTGGCCGCCACCTCTTCACGTTCTTTACGGATTTTGTCTTGTCTTTCTTTCTGTTCGGCGAGCGCTTGTTGCCGTTGCTCTTCGCGGCGTTTTGCTTCGGCTTGCCGTTTCTCGAGCACAGCGGCAATCTTTTCTTTATTCTTTTCCTCGTATTCTTTCTGACTTTCGATTTGTCGCCCAAGCTGTTTGCGTTGTGTGTTTCGTGCCATGTTTGCGCGCTGTTCCACATCAACCTTGGGATATGGAGGCTGCGGATGTTGCGCAATCTCATCAAGAGCCAAGATAGCTGCTTCGAGACCCTCCATTGCCTCTTCTAGTTGGACGAGGGTACGCTGAGTCTCAGGCACATTCATAATGTGCTGAACTAGTTGAATCTGTACGAATGCTACATTGAACTTGAAGTGGACTTGTTCTGATGATACTTCCAGGGCCTATACAACTAGTCAGCTGCGCTACTATGCATACTCAGGCTTTGACGCCCATACCTTCTTTGCATAGTTTAAAGCCGTCTTGAAAGCGTCTAGGTTTCGCTCATGCCGACCTCGGTTAAGCCACGTCCGTCCAAGGCATGCTAGGATGCTTGGATCATTGTTCTTGCCTTCTTTTGATAATGCAATCTCGTAGTTCTCGATCGCTTTAGAAAACTGACGCAACTCCGCATAAGTGTGGCCGATATTGATATATACGTTAGCATCCTTAATGGTATCGCGCACCTTCAAGAAGATAGGGAGCGCGTTAGAGTAGTCTTTCTTATCCTCAATTAGGGCAATGGCTACACCCTGGGCAGCGTGAGCGTTCTTAGGATCCAGAGCCAGCGCCTTGTCAAAGAATTCCACCGCGCGAACATATTGGCCAGAACGTCTTCGTTTTTCGTCTTCCGTTTCGCGTCGCATTTCTCTGGCAGCCATCATGTATATATTACCCATACCGATCAAAGCATATTTGTCATGCTTGTCATAGTTTTGTAGGGTGTGCTTGTAATGCCTCAGCTCAGAATCCTCGTTGACATTCGCGAACTTCCTGCGCGAATTGACTCGTCCCAGAAACCAACCATACAAGGCACGAACTTCTAAGTCGGCCGAGTTCGCTTGATAAAGTTTCGCGACGGCGTCGGGACCCTCCTTATTGGGGTTCTTGCGCAGTTTGATATAGGCTAACCGTGCCTGCGCATCTGTGTAGTCGTCGTGACGTGCTATCAACTGTTCGTAGACTTCTACTGCTTTGTCCGTCAGACCCTGAGACTCATAGCTTCGACCAAGATTGAAACTAATAGTCGTAACTAAAGCGTCCGTATCCATATCTTCACCCTTCTCCCCAATTCGCATACACGAGCTTAGAGCTGCTTGGAACATGTCCGTCGCTAGGCTGTGCTTTTCAGCCTGCGAATAGAAACAGCCAATATTGTTCAGAAGCTGGGGTGGTAGATTATTTCTGAGGATATTGCGTACTTCGGTCGCATCCTCAATCCCGTCTGGGTGTTCAGATGGAGGAATCTGATCTAACTCAAGTTGTTCAACTTGAAGGAGACACTGTAACGCTTTCTCTGGTTGGGTGCTCTCATACAGACGAGCTAGATTTAGTAGGATAGAAGAATCCATTGAAAGGTTCTTTTTGGGATCTTTCCAAGCTGTGCGAACTTGTTCTAAATGGTCGATGGCTTTGTGCATCTCTGTCGTTTTATCCTCTTTGGTGGCGGCATGCTGGTTTGCGAAGACTTCTTCTGCATATAATGTACCCAAGAGGATCATAGCTTCATAATTGCGCTCATGTTTATTGGCCGGTTGGATAATTTTCTCGAGGCGAAGCTTTGCCTCGCCAAGATCATTATTGAGCACCGAGAGCTGGGCTACACCAAATTTTGCCGGAAGGTAGCCTCTCTCCAGGCCGCCTCTGGCTTCATCAGCACGCCGATAGTAGTCCGTAGCCGTCTCTACATTTCCGCTGTAGTGCTCCTTCCTCGCTAGCAGGTACCATCCATCACTCGCAATGGCATTCACGTCGGTGAATTGAATTGCCTTGTTTGCTAGTGACTCTACATGGGAGAGGTTTTTACTAGACAAGAAGTAACCGGCGAACGTCGCGCAGGTTAATGGTTGGTTTTTGTCGTTCTTGAATGATTTCTGAGTGAAATCGGTCATAGCCTTTTTATAGAGCTTGATGAATTCAGGACTGTGAGTAGGGACTTTGCTGCTGGCGTCAAGATAATACAGACCGAGGAGTATGAGAGCCTTGGAATCGGGATTAAGCTCGAGAGACCTTACCCAGGCTTGCTTTGCATCGTCTTTATAGCCAAGTTGCCATAGACAGCAACCTATCCCAATGCGCGGATCTGGATCAACGAGTTCCGGCGTCTTTAACAGGACATCTTGGAAAGCCGTCAGAGCATCCTTGTAGTTTCCAAGTCCATACAATGCACGAGCCTTGCCCATCAATGCCAACATATTCTTGCCCTGCGAGACCTTGCTAGCCTGCTCGAACGATTTCAGTGCGCTTTTGAGGAGATCGGCTTTGGCTTGATCAACGGGGCCCCCAGCAGCAGCAGCCTTTGAAGGAGCCTGGAGTGATGCTTTCAGAAGCTGAAGAACACCGCGGGCCAAAAATAGTGGAGGAAATGCTGGGTTGATACGTGAGGCTTCGTTGAGTGAGGAGGTGGCAAGCTGGAGATAGTGGTCTTTCGTCTTGGCTTCGGACAAAAGGGCACCCTCGGGGGGGACACGGGGCGCCTCTCGACTCTTGCGCAAATACATCCAGCAAACGCAACTGATGAGGCTCAGCTTTTCGAGGGGGGTGGTATCCTGCATAGCATTGCTGCCACGGTTGAGGACCTCGATAGCGCGATCGGTTTTGTTCTGTTTTGCGTAGGCGAGGGCTATTGTCATCCAGTAGAGACGCGCAGTGTGCTCATTCTCAAACATGTCGCAGAGCTCCGTCGGGTCATCGACAAGGTTGTTGAGGTCGATCTCGACGTTGATGAAGTCGTCATCTTCCTGGACTGGAACCTCGATGGTCCCGGGGATGTCAGAAAACCGCTTGCTGGCGGCTTGGGCGAGAGCTGCGCCGTTGGTTGCGCCATTGCCGTTAACATGGCCATCGCGTGTGGCGTTTGCGGTCGCCATGGCGGGCGAAGCGAACGATGGAGTCAGAGAGAGCGTGCAATTGCAGAGGCTGGGCGAGAGGGACGGATGAGAGGCGATGCGACGCGATGGGGAGAACTAGAGGACAGGGATGGGCGCGTTGTCAACGGACATGTCAGAAGACAGAACGGAAACTAGAGTTGCGCGGCACCGATCATTTCTATGGCTAGACGCATTTGCAGGTCGACGATAGCGCGGTTGCGAGGCACAGAGGTCGGCCAGTAATGATGAAAGCGGATAATCTAAATGGGGGAGCTTCAAAGGTTGTCGAGGGAGTGCAAGGCTGAACAAATAAACTTAAGTTTGGGTCGCCAGGTTCTCTACCTACTTGCAGATTACTGGTGGAGAACCCGAGGCCACCTAGAGTGGCTGTAGCCCCACCGCCATGCATCGCTAGTAGTGCCACCACCCAAATTAGTAGGCAACCTTACAAGGGTACCATATCCACCCAATATACCTACCTTAGCAATATATACTAGAAAATAAACTTATATGTTAAGGCAGTTAAAGCAGTTGCCACCTGCTAATTAAAAAGGTTTGCAATTTTTTTTAATGTTATAATAGCTGTTTTGCCGTTTTTGCTATTAATAAAAGCTTAAATACTATTTTTTAAAAATTATTAAATTAGTTAATTTTTTAATTTTAATATTTTTTATTAAAATTAAATTTTATTTATTTAATAAATATAATTGCTTAATTTAAAAAAATTATAATTAATATTTATTTATAATAACTTTTAAAATAATTTTTTTTATTGCGTTAATAAATAAACAAGCTAATAAATAACTTAAAATATTATTGCTAATAATTTTTATTTTTTTTTAATTGCTTTTTTTTTTTAACTTTTATTATTATTATTATTTTATAATATTATTATAAAAATGTTTTAAATAATAAATTTTTTTATATAAAATATATTATTAATAAACTATTAATTAATATATATAATATTAAAAAAATTAATAGCAAAAATTTATTAATAATTATTATTTTATAATTAAAAAACATTTAAAATATTAATTATAAATTTATAAAAACAAATAATAAAAAAACTTATAAATAAAATTAAAATATTAAAATAATTAAAAATTAAATTAAACTTATAAATTAAAATAATAAAAAATTAATAAAATTTTTAAAAATTAATAGCAAAAAATAAAGCTTTTAAAAATTAAAAATAGTATTAATTATATTAAAAATTAAAATAATAGCTTTATAGCTTTTTAAATAATGTTTTTTTATAAATTAAATATAATAACAATATTTTTAAAAAAGCAATAAATATTTGATTTTATAGCTAATATATTATTTTTAATAGCGTTATTTATAATAATGCTATTTTAATGTTAAGTTTTTTATAAATATATATATTATTTAAGCAATTTTTATTTTTGTCAATAATTTTAACTTTTATTTTTTTATAAAATAATTTAATTAATTAAGCAATAATTTAAAGTTTATAAATAATATTGCTTTTTTAAAATGCGATTTTTTTATAGTAAAATATTTAATAGCTATTATTTTAAATAAATTAAAAATGTTTATATATTTTACTATTATTAATATATGTTTTTATATAAAATTTATTATTTTAAAGTTATAATTAATGTTTTTTTAATAAATTAAATTTTAAACAAATAATAAAGCGTTAATTTTTTATATATTAACTTTTATAATTTATTATTAAATATAAAAGTTATATTTTTTTAGCTTTTTTTTTAATAGCATTAATATAAAAAGCTTATTTTTTTATTTTTTTTTTAAGCTTTATTTGTTAAAATTAAAAATATTAGCATAAAATATTATATTATATTATAAAGTTATTTATATCATTTATAATTTTAATTATTTAATTATTATAATAAACTTTTATAGCTTAAAAATATTAATTATAAATTAACTAAAAGCTATTTTTAATTATTATAAAACGTAGTTTTAAATTTTAAAACATATTTTTTATAAATTTTAAATTAAAGTATTACTGCTTATTATTTTTTTTAATATATTTTTTTTATTAATATTTAAATTAATAATAATTAAAAAAACCGTTAATATTTTGTTTTAAATATTAAAAAAATGCTTTTATAATTTTTAATATAATAATTTTAACTTTATTAAAATATAAATTTTAAAATTACAATAGCTTTTAATATAAGCTTAATATTATTTTTTTTAATAAATTATATATATATATTTTAAATAATTAATAATTTTTTACTATTTAAAAAACTTTGTTTAAAAATTTATTTAATGTTTTTAAAGCTTTTTTTTAGTTATTATATATATTATATATTTTTAAAGTATAAAAACGCTATTAAAATTATAATTAATAGCAATTTTTTTATTATAATAACGTTTTTAAATTTGTTTAATTTTTTTAACATTATATATAAAGCTATTATTATTATAAACATTGCAAAAGTTAATATTTAATATTATTGCTATTTTTTTAAACATTTTTTTTATTATATAAACAATGTTAATTAGCAATATTAAAAATTAAATTAAAATAACTTTAAACTTTAAAAATAGCTTTTTTTTTTTTTTTTTTTTAGCTTTTAGTTTAACATTTTTTATTATATATTATAAACATAATTATTAAATAATTAACTTTTAAATTTTTGCTATTTTTAATTTTTTAATTAATAAATGTTTTTAAAGCTTTTTATAATATAATAATATTTATATTATTATATTACTTTGCTTATTTAATATAATAGCATAAATAACGTTAAAATAAGTTTATATATTTAAATAATTATTAAGTTAAAAAAATAACATATTATATTTATTTGTTTTATATATAAAATTATTATAAAAATATTTAAATAATGTTATTATATTATTTAAAATTATTTTAAAAATTATAAATATATTAATAATATTAATAAAAGCTAATTATAATGTTTTTTAATAAGTAATAGTAAAATTATCAATGTTTTTATAAATAATATAACAATTAAAATTAATAATTTAAAAGTTTTTAAAAATTTGCTTAGCAATTTAATAAAAATTAACGCTTTAAATAATAACGCTATTTTATATATTAGTTTTTTTTTAATAAACTTAACAATTTTTTAAATTAAAAAATAAAAAGTAGTTATATTTGCTATTATAAACTTTAAAATAATATTATTAATTATTTTAAAAAAATATTTAAGCTAAAAATTAACAGCTAATTTTTTTATAAAGGTTTTTTTTAATTAAATTTTAGCTTTTAAAATAAAAATTTTAGCTTTAACGCATCTCCCACTTGAGCTGGACACCTAATTGAGCTGGCCACCCACGTGACATGTATAGCACCGGTAATTTTATATGGGGTGCTATTTACCCCCCTTTTTAATAACTTAACGAAAAGTAGGTCTATAAACTAATAATTAGTATATTTGGAATCCTTATTTAAAGGGGAATCCAATGATATTTTTCATTATTTTATAGCTATTTTCTTTAAGCGTGCACTTATAAAACTTTATTTTACAGGGATTATTTTAGCGTATTTTTTATATAGCCTTTAATAAAATAGCTATAAAATAATAAAAATCACCATTGGATTCCTCTTTAAATAAGGATTCCAAATATATCAATTATTAGTTTATAGGCCCACGTTTCGTTAAGTTATTAAAAAGGGGGGTAAGTAGTACCCCATATAAAATTGCCGGTGGTGTACATGTCACATAGGTGGCCAGCTCAATTAGGTGTCCAGCTCAAGTGGGAGATGCGTTAAAGCTAAAATTTTATATATTATAATTATATTATTTTTAATTTTATTTTTAATTTTATTATAAATAGCATAATTATAAGCAATTATATATTATTATATATTATTTAAACATTTAACTTAATTAATAAATATTTATTTAAAAGAAAATATTAAAAATGTTACATTAAAAATATAAAGGTTTTGCATTGTTTAATTTAAAAAAATAACTTAAAAAAATTAAAAAAAAAGAAATTTTATAATATAATTATTTTAACGTTAAAATATAAAATGGTAATATTATTAATTAATTATATAATAATATTAATATTTTATTATAAAATAATAATTTTAATTATTATTATATAATTATATTAACAATTATAAATTATTTAAAAGCCATTGCTTAAATAATATTTTAAAATATTTAGTTTATATAGCGTTTTATTAATAAAATTAATAATATTAAAGGGTTTTTAAGCTATTATATAATAGCTATTGTTTTTTTAATTATTTATTTTAACATTGCTTTATATTTTTTATATTTATCCGTTTATTTATAAATTACCTTTAATAATAACTTTCATTTATATATATTATTATTTTTATTGCATTTTTAAGCAATTTTAGCTTAATTAAGCTTTTGGCTTTTTTTTTTTAGCTTTATTAATGCTTTTTTTTTTGCTGTTTTTTTTGCTTTTGCTTTTTTTAACTACTTTAAAAATAGCTTTTCCTTTTATTATTTTATTTTTAAAAATAGCTTTAATTATTTTTAAAGCTTTAAAAACCGGCGTTTTTTTTATTTAAATAACTTTAATTATAATTAAAACATTAAAAGCTATAATAATAAATGTTATTAACTACTGCTTTTTTTTAAAGCTTTATTATTATTATTTTTTTATGTTTATTATAATATTTATAGCTTATTATTATTAATATTAAGCTTTATTTTAGCTTTATACCTTTAGTTTTTTAGCAGCAAGATTTTTTTTATTTTTTATAGCTGCTTTAGCTTTTTTGCCTTTTAATGCCTTAATATTATTAATTTTTAATTGTTTATTTTTAAATGATTTTATATTTTTTAAAACTTTTAATAAAAATAATACTTTAAAATTATTATTACATTATTAAAATAAAAATATTAAAAGCTTTTTTAATAAGCTAGTTATTATATAATTAAATAAATATTTATTTATTTATTTTTAATATTTTTTAACGCTTATTTTATTTATAGCATTTTAATGCTTGCTTTATTTATAACATTTTAACATTTATTTTATTTATAATAAACCAGTTAATTTATAAAAAATAATAAACCAAATAAAAAAAAGTTAATTTTTATTTAAAAACTTTTATTATTTAATTAACAAAAAATTATTTTATTTTTTAATGTTAATATTAATTAATATTAAAAATAATTTTAAATTTTAATTATTAAAAATTAAGCATTAATTTTATATTGCTATTTAAAAAATTAACAAAAAATAAAGCTAAAAATAACTTTAATAAATTAAAAAAAAAATTTTAATTTTAAAAACATGCTTTTAAAATTATATATAAAAGTTTTTAAAATTTTATTTTTATTTTTTAATTATTTAATAGCGGGTAATATATATAAAAGCTTTTAAAACTTTTTTTATAATTTTTAATATTTTAATTTAAATATTATTATATTATCATTTAAAAAATTAATAAAAAATAAAGCTAAAAATAACTTTAATAAATTAAAAGAAAAAAAAACAAAATTAATATTTTTTTTTTTTTTAAAAAACTTTTCCTTTTATTTTTATATAAAACTAGCAAAAGCATTTATGTTAAATTATTTTTTTTATTTGC
Source organism: Xylaria arbuscula (assembly GCA_022385695.1). NCBI lineage: Eukaryota > Fungi > Ascomycota > Sordariomycetes > Xylariales > Xylariaceae > Xylaria > Xylaria arbuscula. The sequence continues at coordinate 670,533 of MU279363.1, read as the reverse complement.
AAGTTAAAAAGCTGAAAATTTATAAAATATAAAAAAGTTAAAATAAAAATTATAAAGTTATTTATATTTAAAAAATAATATTAAGCTAAAATAAAATAATAATATTATTATAAACATTAAAATAATTATATTTTAATTTTTTATATATAATTATAATATATTTTATTATTATTTATTATATAAAGCTATTTTTAGCTTATTTAAAAATTATTAGCAATATTAATAATATTAATAATATTATTATTTAAAAAAAAAAAAAATAATAATATTATTATTATTGTTATTATTATTTATTTTTATTAAAATATTAAATAAAAGCGTTAAATTAACCGCTTTAATAACTGCTTTATAATATTAAAAAAAATCGCAAAATTTTTTAATTAGCAGGCGGCAACTGCCTCAACGTGTAAGTTTATTTTCTGGTATGTATTGCTTAGGTAGGTACATTGGGTGGATATGGTACCCTTGTAAGGTTGCCTGCTAGTTTGGGTGGTGGCACTACTAGTAATGCATGGCGGTGGGGCTACGGCCACTCTAGGTGGCCTCGAGAACCCTGCTGGGATTAGCATGTGGTACGGTACGTACCGTCTGAAGATGCGCACGAGCCACTTATTCAACTCATTCCTACTTCTGTATCTCAATGCCCTTTCAATGCTTTCATTTTTAGACATGTAGTGAAAAATATCTAGGTACGTCAGGTCCTATTATTATTATTATACTGCCTAAGTATAATACCCCTTACAGAAGATGCCTTGTACCGTACTAGATACTCCATTATTTTTACAACATCAATATCCACCTTTGCTATTAATCAGTACCTGGAGCGATCAGATACCACAGCTCCTGTACTGTTCATATGTATCAACGAGATAAAATAAAGCACGTCAATGCCAGTCACAATAACAGATGGACTAGGAAAAAGGAGTTCATGCATAGTTTGCCAAAAGAATAGCAACAAGATAGAACAACAGCATTGTATTCTAAGACACCGCTTTGATGCACAATCTCCTCCATTGTCTTCGCTTGACAAATCCATTCACGAGCACAACAACTCTTTCGTCTTTGCTGAGTGACTGATCACCTAGGATGAGCACATCCAAATACAAATAGCAGCGGCCGCCGCGAAGGATTTGCTACTCATCATCGCGCACTCAACTTTTAAAGTTATTATCGCACCTTTTCCAGATATTTGAACATCTTCAGCACCACTAGGACCCTTCTCGATTACGTCTCGCATCTTCTTCCAGACTCACAATGGCTAACCAACCTGGCAACTGGCGGGAGCAATATGGACAGCCGTATCGTAAGCGGAAGAACCTTGAATGCCATTCCGGCCACCGCCATGCAACCAACACGCCAGCAGCGGGACTTGTCTTAGTTCGACTGAATGCAGACTCGCAGATGGAGTTGTTGCTCGACCTACGCTCTATGGCCGTTGCATGTGGAGGCACCTTTGGTTTCATCGGCGGCCTTGCAAGCACCATCGGGGAGGCATCGCTGGCTACAGCGATGCGTGAGGCGCAAGAGGAGTACAATATCGATTCTAATGAGATCAAACCCACTGGTCACACGTTGAGAAAGGACCATGGTGGACATAAGTATCTCTATTATACATACGTATTCGCCGAGTACAATCCGAAGGATGGTCAAGCACCGGCTCCGGCGAGTGGCGAGTCAATACGATCAGAATGGTTTCCTCTAGAATCGCTTCCTGACAATCTAATCAAGTTCATTGTTGAAGATCTCCAGCAGATTAAGGACATCCTGTATGCCGATGTTTTGCCAAAGCTCCGTCGAGAACAGAACATGCAGCAAAAAGCGATCAGCTCACTCGAAATACCGGTAGACGAAGATGGGGACGTTGTCATGGGCGAAGCCCCCCCTGTACAGAATGCAGCCAATGACACTCCCACTAGCAACCCTGCCAACATGGGCAAAACTGGTGAAGTACACTATCCAGAGCTCCCCAACGTTCTTCCTGGTAACAATGGCAATAGCAAACCACCTGCTGACAGTCCTAGCAATCCCACTATGCCCAGTAATGGTCAAGTGCAATACCCAACCTTGCCGACGGCTGATGGTTCCAACGGCAGTACATCAGCTATGCCAGGTCCTAAAGGGCCTTCTGGTCAAGTTCGGTATCCGGCTCTTCCTACACCGCCCCATTCTTCAAAGCAGGAGGAGGACAAGGCAAAGACCGGAGACAAAAAGACAAAGACTGAAGACAAAAAGGCAACACCCCCTTCTTCACAGGACAAGGCAAAGACCGAAGAGAAAAAGACAAAGACTAAAGACAAAAAGGCAACGCCAGATAAACCTACACAGACACCTCGAGGAAGTATTTTCGCTAACCTCTTTAGATCCCCTTTCAAGACACCTTCGAAGCCCAGCACAACGCCTGCCAACAAGAAGCAAAAGGACCAAGGTAAAGTGCAGCAGAACGTCCAAAGCCAAGCCAAACAGGATGATCAAAGTAAGACTAAGCAGATTGAGCAAAACAAAGCCACACAAAAGCCTCAAAGTAAGGTTAAGCAGAACGGCCAGAACAAAGCTAAAGAGAACGACCAAAGCAAAGCCAAACAGACTAATCAAGGTAAGGCCAAGGCGCAAGAGAAAGACCAAGGTAAGGAGACAAAGCAGAAAGATCAAGTGAAGCAAGGAGTCGCGGCTTCATTGTCTAGTTTCATTCCGGCTGTCATGAAGCCCGCGGGGCCAGAGCCGAAGCCAGATGGGAGCGGTCTTTTGATCCCAGGGCCGCGGATACTTCCTTCGGCAGGCTTTATCCCTGGTACTTTTGAACACCATTCGGTATCAAAATTGATGCAGCTCCCGAGTAGTCTTAGCCAAGTGCCGCCACCATTTGTTCCACCGCCGTCCAAGCCCCAGTCAAACCCAACCCCCGCTCCGGCCACGGGGCCAAGCAACCAGAACATGCAGCCCACATCTTCCCTACCTCGGACTAGAAGGAATGAGCCTCCCGTTTCTCTTGGGAGTACCCCAACGTCGCCATCTAACAAAAGGAAAGATCTCCATGAGCCTATGCCAGGTGCCTCAGCCACGCTTAACAAACGGTCCCAGCTAGGTCAACCAGCCTCAAACAACAACGGGAAACCGATGGCACGAAAGGCATTCACCCCATCCCAGATGGACAGCAAAGGGCCTCAGTACGCAACTAATGGCAGTCGTACACCAAATCCGCCAGTCGTCGGAGTCAATCATGATTGGAACACTCCCAGACGCGACTTTGGATTCTTCTAAGTGTCCGTCCCTTCCTCTCCCCTTTACTCCCTTTCCCTCCTCCCCCCCTAAAAACCGGTGATGAGCTAACGCACGAACGGATGTTTTCCTAACGTTTTTCCTTTGTCACTGCAATGTTTACTAGTTAGTTGTTTACATGTTTACACGCAATATAAAATTGTTTTTGCCTATGAAAATTCCTGTGTCATTAATCCAATTTGTGAGTGCTTGTTCCTTTGTGAGATATTTTTTTAAGAAAAAAAATATAGAAGACTTCAACTATAGAAAATAATCAGTTAAGACATAATGTATAGTAAAATATTTCTCTAAATAATAGGACTTTGCAAATAGTAACTTTAAGAAAACCTTAATATTAAATCATAGTCTCATAATTAACAATCTTTTTGCAGTTTTCATAGGAATTTTTTTTTTTGAAAACAAGTAAAATCAAAACCGCATTTCTCAACTATAAATCTAAACCCGACAAATGTTATAAATAGAGAAAAAGAAGAAACCAGAGACCACAGTATCTGTCGCTGGTTATGGTGAGAGGGTTTCCGGGACTTGTAGATGAATAGGAGTAGAGCCCCCCTAATTAGTTTAGTTCGGTCTACCGACTCCAGAGACAGGTCAAAAAGGGGCACAAAAGATTTTAAGCGTTACCGACATACCCGTATTTGAGATGGACAAACGCGCTCTTGTAGTAGACTTGGATGCGTAGACGAGTGCGGCAGGACACAATTATGACAAACAATTACTGCCTTTCGGCTACGTTGAAGGAAGAGTATAAAATGCTAATTTCAGTCAAGTTGAACTTCGGTACACGCTTCGACGGTAGTATGAATGGGAAAACGTGCTGGTATATATAACGAAACGCTAACTATGTTTCGCCGGTCTTATAGTAACTGCTATGCGAGGCTCCTCTATGTGTGCCAAATATTCATCATCTGTTCCATCAAATTTTGTGATGCAGGTGAATTGCAAACCGCCCAATATGTCCACAACACTAATAGAATAAGCCGGCCGTTCCAGAAGTACGCACTCCAACCACGACGTGCTGTCTCGTGCATTGCATCTCATTATTAAGCTGGTCTAAAAATGGGGTATCGCTATTCATCAAAGAGGTTTATTTGGCGTGCTTTCGGAAGGCGAGTAACTCGGAGAGGCTTGGTAAAGGACAACCATGCTTTAAGAAGTCGTGCTGAAGAAGCTCGTCGGCAGAAGCACGGCTCTTGACATCCACACACAGACAGACAGACAGGAAAGCTTTCAGCTCTTTACTGAGTTTCTCCGGCTTCTTGAGGCGGGGCGTGCCGTTTGTCGCAATGAGATAGAGAGCTTTGAGAGGCTCTTCGTTAAGGTAGGGAGGCTCGGACTCGATCATCTCGATCGCCATGATACCCAAGGACCAAATATCTACTTTAGGGCCGTACTCTTTCTGCTTGACGACTTCAGGAGCCATCCAGTAAGGCGTGCCAACCATAGTGGCTCGCTTCGATTTAGTCTCTGTAAGTTTGGCGCAGAATCCGAAATCGGCTGTCTCTTGTTAGCCAAAAGCGTCAGAAGAATTCGAATTGACGTAAAACTCACTGATCTTTACATTGCCGCGAGCATCTAATAGAACGTTATCGCTCTTAATATCGCGGTGAATGATGTTCTGAGAGTGAAGGTGTTGTAATCCTCGGCACGTCTAGAAAGAGGGTCAGCAAGGCTTGCCTGGCAAGGGTAGTAAGTTCAAAACCTTGGCTTACCTCAAGACAAATTGTTGAGATCTGTTCCTCAGTGATGACAGGGTTATTGTCTATAACATCGGTCAAAGCGCCACCTTCCATGTATTCCATAACGACCCACAACTCCGAATTGTTGTTACGAAGGAAAGCATCAAGAAAGTTGACGATGTTGCGATGCTTGCTGTCTTTCATGACCATGATTTCGTTGACGATTAGTTCCTTGCGAGGTTGATGCGCCAGATCCATCTGTTTGATAGCGACTTGAGCTCGAGATCCGAAATTGCGCAAGACATCTCGAGCAACTGGTGAGACAGCACCTTCCTTGACCTTCGCCACATAAACCGATCCTGAAGCTCCTTGTCCAATCTTCTTTTGCTTCGAATAAGACATATTCGGGTCATCTTTAGATACGGCTTCTATGAGCTTAGCCATAACCTCCTTCTCGGACATTGTTGACATGCGAACATCTTGCTTCCGCTCAGGAGGAGGCTTGGCCGTAAGAGCTGCTTCAGCAGCTTTGACGCTATCACTTTGTTGAGGCTGACTTGGTTTCGCCGGAACATTCAATGGCTTGACAGAAGGGCCAGGTAGGCGTGATGGAGATTGGTTCTGGTTCTGGCCATTGGTACGAACCTGAGAAGATCCGTTCGTGTTAATAGCATTAGGATATCTAGACGTGGGAGACGGCTGATCAGCTCGGGGTGGCACACGCTGTGTCCCTTGGCTACCCTTAGGGTCCCGAGATATTGACACGGAGCTGATGCCAGGTTGTTGCGTAACCGGTGACCTTGAGGCTGACGTGGTCGGCGGTGGTGGTGCAGGTCTTTGTTGTTCACGAAGGCCATTTACCTGGTTTACAGGTTTTGGCGCAGGAGGTGGCGCTCGTGATGGATTATATCGTTCGGACGGTGAAGCGGCGGTATATCCACCAATTTCCTGCTTGGCTAAAGGCGTCTTCTTTTGCGGAATTGAGGCGTTGTAAGTTTCCAGGTCTCGCCTATTCTGCTCTTCGATTTCCCGCTGTCGCTCTAGCCTTGACCGTTGCTCTTCTCGAGACGCATCCGGTGGGACATAGTTTGGCGCCATACCCTGCATTTGCTGTCGCTGCAGGGATGGGTTCTCGGGTGGAGCAGGTCGTGGAGGTGCGTTCTGCTGTTGCGTAGGGATATTGCCATAGGCGCTCTTTTGCTGCGGTGGAAGAGGTCTAGGAGGGGCAACGGAAGCTCCGCCGGCATTGTAACCAAGCTGTTTGTTCCCCTGGCTACCTGGAGGCGGAGTCGGTGTCAGGCTAGAATACTGCTGTGGATTCTCTGCTCGCTTGGTCAAATCCGAATAAAAATCTAGAACCTCGAATACAGCTTGAGGGTTCCGCTCATAGTCCTCTTTTGTGATCGCAGAGGAGTTAAGCAGTTTAGACCACTCTGGTGGTAGTCCTACAAATTGTCCTGTTTGAGGATCGAAACCAACGTGAACAGCATGTGAGAAGTTGGTAGGATTGCTCACACCGCCCATGGTGGGACATCGACCGTAGAGGAGATCGATCCAGTCGTAAAGGTCATCATCCGACTTGACCCTGATGTGCAGTGTCCTAATCGAGTTATCGTCGTCACCAGGGCTATTGGATGAGCCATTGGTATGCCTCTTTATCTCAAAAATAGTGCCCGCGGCTTCTACCCTACCAACGTTGACCACGTCTTTAAGATATAGCGTGTAGGACACTTTGCCGCCTTCCGTCTTGTGGAAGTCGAGGTGCTCTTTTCGCAGTATCAAGTATTTCTGTTTCCATGGCTGGATAAAGTTACGACTTTCTTTGACTTGTGCCCAGCCTTCTTTGATGACGGCGACACCACCCATGCCGTCTGTCTGGTTTGATCGCTCGCGAGCCAGAGGGAGTGAAATCGTCGAGCCGGTATATGTTGTAGTAGCAGTGCGCGTTATGGGCGACCCGACCATGTTGGCCATGCTTCCTGGCATATTGGTATTAGGGGTTAGAGCTAGCCGTGGCCGGTCACTGCCGGGCGGCCGAGGCGCCGGGCCAGGATTCATGAATTGATTGTTCGAATATACGCTGTCATCACGAGCAGACATGGTTAGCCGGTGCCTGCAACTATGTAGGGGAATTCCCCGAGCAAATTTCAAATGGCTGTGCGAGTGTCGCTGGTTGTAATCAGGGTAAAGATAGGAGTTCGAAGGAGGACGGGATCAGGCTTGCGCTAAAAGGGCAACATCCCGCAACCGTAAGAACACATCGGCCGACATTTTGCGACGCGAATGACTAGCTGGTAAGATATTATACATACCTATTTGGTGCCGCCATGTTGGGGGATGGTTATTAATTTGTTATCCTTTTGGGTTTCGCCCTGATCTACTCGATTGAACAAGACCGGTTGGGCATCCAAGAATGGGCGCTTCTTGATTGAAATCAACAGACTAGAGCGCCGCCGTATGGTATCTCGGCGTCCAGACCCTAGGAGCACAAGAAAGCTGAGCTTTGAGCCAGCGTTGCGTCGATATCTGGCTAACACCACGGACGGACGCGACCAGAAGAAAGGGAGCAACGGTTGACTCTCGATACGCGGGGTTGCTGCTTGCAGAGTAGAAGAACGGGCAACCTTCGCATACACTATTAAGTGGGTTGGGTCGGCGGTTGTTAGAAGGCAGCAGTTCGGGTTTACAACCAAAACCGTGCGGATTGGTCACAACTTCGAGCTCGAACCAATGCGATGCTGGAGATGGGCGACTCTGTCGTTGCCCGCAATCCGAGGCTGAGTCGTCTTCACTAACAGGAGCCGACTTGTGCGCGCGGGGAATGCCTGAATTCTGTTGACTTGTTGGACATGGAGTTGTTGCTGGTTGCTACACGCACAATCGAAAAGGCGGCTACCCAGTGGTAATGTGTGTGTAGGTAGAGGAGAGGATTAGAACTGGTACGGCTGGGTAGTAGGGAATAGAAGGGATGTTATTATTCCAAAAGGGTCAAGGAGGGTCATTGTTGGCGGGGTTCCGTTGTGGGATTGGTTAGAAAGTTGGAAGGCCACTCCTGGGAACAACCGCCTGCAGCCCCCTGGCCCCCTAACCCCCCAGCTCATTACCTGTATTTAGGTACCTATCCTCCCCTGGAACTAGGGCTGGAGGACATAAAGGGGACGTCGAAGATGTGTTGCAGCACTCCAATACCTTAATGTCTTAGTTACTCACATACATGTAGGAGACTTATTAACAACTAGCTAACTCCAGCCTGTTACCAGCCGCACCTCTACCGTCAGGTAGGTAATCATCATAAAGGTACCTATCAATCCTTTTCCTAGGTATCTAGAGAATAGGAATACCTATTATGATAACTACTTAAAGATGTCAGCAGTGAAAGTTTTACAATAAACCGAGTCACTCCGTCTGTATGAGTAGAGATTCGTAGACAGACTCGTGCTTTAGAGACCTCCTGCATGGGTAATTCTAAGCTAATTGGGTTTCTGATGGATACATGTAGAATGCTCTTGGGAAAAGGTATTTACCAAGGCATCATATATGCTATCTAGAACAGGTTGACTACTTAACATGTGACTCGCCTAGATTTTGGATGGTTTAATATGTGCTATTGTGTATACAATCTTCCTCCGCTAAGGTTTGTAACGAGGATAATGGGCCTTACTAAGTATGTAGAATGTCGACATGCTGCAAAAAGAATCGACACCGCTCATTCATGGATTGGAGGTAACCATACACTATAGATTGTTACCCGAGATCCAAGAATAGCTACCTCCTAATTGGCCATGCAGTACCGCGACGAAATCGCTGCTAGCGGGCAACTAACCAGTCCAGTGGTCGGAGACCCGTTTCCCGAAGCTTGGGCGAAGGAGGCTACATGCGCCGAGAAAGGGGCACCTCTGGGGGGTCCCGCTCACGAGGATGAAAAACCTCTTACATACTTTATTAAACAGAATGTTAGTGGGCAACGACAACATGATCATGACATCTCGCGCAGATTCCTCCTTTAGTTGTAGCGTAAGTAGCAGAGTGGTTGGAGCAACAAGCACTCTCGCGAGCAAGTGCAGTGGCTGCTTGGTGTTACTATCGATCAAATAAGCATAAGCGTAGGTACTTAGGTATGGTCGTATGCATCAGGGGTCAAGGCAAGGAAGTCCTTCTCGATGCTTCGCTTATGCAGAAAATGCTTCTTGGACAGAATCAAGCTAGCCTGGCGAGCCTGGGTGTTGTACATTGTTTGAATGGCCTAAATCCGAAACACATCGATGAGTATTACTACTAGGAAGGTTACTGCGAGTATTTGCATCTCAAAGTGTTGGCTTGAAAGGACGTCGGTAACATTGCCATTGTCCTTCGATCCAAGATACTCTTCTACAGCGCAGTAAACGCCATGTCAACCATGACATCTGGAGAGAAACCAACGACGAAAAAGAATTACACACCCTTGTTGGTAGCGCATGAGTTATTTTTCTCTTACTGACATTTAGCTAGGCAAAGGCAGCGTGAAAGTGATTCGCCGTAAAACATACTGGATATGCCATCCCTTGTCGAAACACGAGGGGGGGCTGTAACGATATTTCTTATTACGCGCCGGCGTACACTACCTACCCAGTCTGGTGAAAGGTCAGCTAGGGGTGTCGAGATGGGAAAATCTCTAATTAAGCGCGCGTCGTATCGCAGCGCAGCGGTTTCACAAATAGCCTGGCCTCATTTTGCCTCACGCTGCGGCGGGCAGCGCAAACCTCACCTGATTCCGGCCGATCGCAGATGCACCTGTGGGACAACCGTCCAATCAACGCACCCAGATCTGCGCCTAGCAAAGCCATTCCGCTGCCGGGACGTAGTGATCAGCGGTAAAGCAAAGCGCGTTCGTTTCTGGTTTGCGGATCTGTCGCAAGCTCGCAGCCGCCCCTGCTTTACACTGCATAGCAGGCAAGCGAGGCAAGGTACCCATCATTAGCTGGACTCCTTACCGGAAGTCATTACCAAGCGCAGCAGCGTGACAATCTGTCGGCGCAGCCAGACCGTAGCCGGTGCGGGCCGGAGGCAATATGGTCTTCATAGCACAAAACAACAGTATCGATAAAACTGTGTGGTCAGAGCAGATGTTAGAGCTACTGGTTAGAAGAGTGACGAAGTATCTAATGTAGCTGCCCAGGTGCCTCGGTAGAAATCCCCCGCCGGGCAAGTCCAGTCTATTGAGTGGACCTAGCCACTTTTCCACGCCACAGTTAGTTGCATCTTCATTTTCGTATTTAGTAGGGTTGATTTAATTGTTAAGTTGTTAACCATCAAGGCCGCAACGATACCTTCCAGTCTGTAAAAATGACTATATGCACTAAAACAAGGATATTAGGTCCTCAGCCCTGGTGATTGAATGCTTTAGGTAGGCCCAATGTCCTTGGCTGTCCTGAAATTAATTACCTACATGTGCCTCTATCGGCCTGTTTCACATAACTATTCGCATCTACAGTATTCCGGCCCCCTATCTGACTCCATTACCAACCTGGAAGCCTTCGGAGTTGATGCGGAGCAGAAGCTCGAGACAAGTAGACTGTCCCTGCTCAAAGAGAGAGGTGGGTTGTAAAGTACCTAATGAAATAAATTCATGATATGATATGATCGTCTGCATATGAGATACCTACCTATACCTAAGCGGGTTGGAACTAGGTACATTATGTACATAGGTATCCCTTAATGAGGTACGTGTATGCATTTTAATTGGGGTGGCTTCTTCACCTTATTGAACTGCTCAAGTATGTAGATATCTCTTCATCTGCTTCTTAAAACACCTGAGCTGTACCTACTGCCTGAGTCTGCTAGATTGAAAGCCTGGAGGTACAGTACCTGGAGAGGCGATGTGCAAAATAACTGTCAGACTCGCTACCACCACCACTACCACTACCTATAGTGGGTCTGACAGTTATTTTGCACACCACCTCGCCTGGTAAGAAGCGAGACACCTGTACCTTATGCCCCACCTCATTAGTCCTAGATCTGTCCCGCTCTTGACCGACCCACCTATACCAGATCCACTAAAAATTTCGAGATTGCTTGGTGCAAAGCTTCATTGCTGAACAGCATTTCGCGCCTCTGTCTCTCTGAGTAAACCGCGTCGAGTGCAATAATCGGTCGTTCTATTATCACAAAATGGCGTCGCACAGGAATCGGACCGTCGCCCAAAAAACAGCTCGAGCCAAAGAGAAGAGGGAGAGGAAATTTAGTAGGAAGAGGGAGGAGAGGAAAGAACCAGCTCTTAGAGCAGCCCGGCTCGCCAAGAACAAGCCTCTCACTCTGGATCATAAGCGAGTCTGGGACGATGTCGATGATGACGAGCTCACGAGCAGCGTGGATCTGCAGGCGTTAAGGCGGCGGCGAATTCAGCAAGCAGAAGACGCCGAACGGGAAGCGATAGAAGCCACGCAAGCAGCCGACGACGACCGTATGAACGAGGACGACGATGCCGATAGCATGTTAGATTCCGATGAAGATGAAGACGAAAAAGATCCCGACGAGCCGTTAGATACCAAATCACATCCTAGAGAGAGTAGCCTCGCGCCATCGATTGCCTCGACGAACTTAGACCTCACACCGGAGACTCTACTCGCCAAGTTTCCATCTCTCTTCTCAGAGGACTCCCGTCCCCAAGAACCAAAAAGTGAGTACATATACACCCCAGTTTAGTGCGTTTATGAGGATCACAATTTACTCCCGCACGTTCCTGGCTAAACACTATACTTACTGCTCATATAGTTTTAATAACTACTGGCTTGAACTCGACGTTAGTAAACCAGAAAGAAAAGAGTATTTAATAAGCGCGACTTTTAGCTAATATAGTTAAAAGACTCCACGACGTCGCGCATACCTTCGAAGGCATATTTCCTAATTCGAAATACGTTCGCCGATCCGCACACAAATACGTAAGTATGGCGGGCATTATGTTAGATATACGTCTGGCTATTTTCCGGGGATATGGATGATGGTTGCTGAAGCTAGTTTCTACAGGGACATAAGTACAGTGTTCGCGAAATTTCGAAATTTGCTGAGAATCGAGGTTTCTCTACGCTCCTCGTGTTGAGGGAGGACCAGAAAAAGCCAATCGGTTTGGATATAATCGATGTGCCTTCTAAGATTAGCTTCCACTTTAGTAAGCTACTCAGTCAAACGCCAGACTTTGAGGGCGGGTATTGGGTGACACTTTTTTGCTAACCATTCATGAATTGCAGGCATAAGTTCATGGATTGAAGGTCGGAAACTAGTGAGTACCACTTTGCATTGTTTATATCTTCAGGCTCTCTGCATATCCCAAGACCCTATTCTGAGTAGAAAAGATGTTGCTGACTTTTGTGTTTCAGCCTGGACATGGTAATGCCACAAACCACTACCCGGAGCTCCTCCTGAACAACTTTTCAACTCCCCTCGGCTTCGTTACGGCCAAGGTCCTCCAGACCCTTTTCCCGTCAACTCCAGAACTGGGGGGGCGGCAAGCTGTAATGTTTCATAACAGGTAAAGGATAAAACTTGCATGTAAAGTCCTGTTCTAACTCTCCTTTTCCAGTCGGGATTATATTTTCGTTCGGAGGTATCGATACATCTTCCGAGAGAAGAGAGCCACTGAAAAAAGCATGGTCGCAGCAGATGGAAAAGAAATGCATGGTGTGGAGGGCATCCGAACAGGTGAGAGATTGGCCCCTTTTTACCCCCTCGCGATTGGACCCAATGAAGTAGAAGTTGCCCGGGACGACTGCAACTCTACCAATATCGTCAACTTCATTACTGGATGAACTAACATGATTCACTCGATAGGCTTGCAGGAATTAGGGCCTCGGTTCACTTTAAAGGTATAGTATTTTTATCTTTTCTCTGCTCATTTATCAAGTATTAACTTCTTCACTAGTTACGCCGTATTAGCAAAGGGATCGGGAGAGCTGGGAGTGATCCGAATGATCCTACCCACTGGCAATGGCAAGCCAAGATGGAAAAGAATCGCAAGCGGTTTAATCTATAAAATTAATTTTGCTAGGAACGATATCTTCATCAACGAATTTGACCTCCTGCTGCCTAGCGGATATTAGTTCTTTGTTGTCTAAGTAGGCTACAAGACACCCACCTTACCTAGATGTAAGCAGGCCTTGGGAGGTATTCATGGCAGAGCACATGGCAATTATGAGACAGTACATGGTAATGCGGGATCAAATAGACTGCCTATTGTTAAATACAGAAGAGAACCGGTACAGCGGCATAGACAATGAATAGATACACCACACCAATTACCATACTTTTTCTACAGCATACTATGGCGCATCACGGCCTTTCGCCAATCATATAGGCCAAGTAGAATGCTACCTAGGTACCTCTGATAGGGATCTGACGCAGGGCACCTGCTTGCCGCCACGCATGGTCGCGCATGACCAATGCACTTTAAACTGGCTTAGATAGACAACGGCCAGGACTGGCGATGGCTTATCTCTCCGGTTCTCGTTATCTCCCTTGTGACAAGCATGCATGACCCTACTTATTATACATTACCGGGACCTTTACAGCAGGTAGACTTCACTGTCCACCTGGGCATTCGGGCATCAAAGTTATTAAGCGGCCCCCGCCTACACAAATGGCACCAATTTCGTAGCTCTAACGTAATGGAGTTGGCGGACCGGACAACCCTGCATTGTATATACTTACTTAGTAGTATTAAGCTCCAAGGATACCATATCCACTTCTGGATACTTAGACCCTGTATAGGCAGTCTCAATACGTTCTTCTTCATCTGGCTCATGCGCAATACATAGAGGCCTTTTATTCCGCCTCGTCCGGACAGAGAAGATGGATCGCTTACGATCGCTGTTCCAGAAGAGGGAGGTAGACGAGCAAGAATATCGCCCGCTGTATGACGAAGGTGTCGCGCCGGGGCCGGGGCCGGGGAGCGACGGCGAAGATGAGGTGCCTTTCTCGTGGGTTGAGTATGGCATATTCGCCGTGCTCGGCGTCGCAATGCTATGGGCCTGGTATGCTCGCGCACGCCCTCTTCCTCTCCGAGTGGACAGAATCCGAGTGGTCTAACTGGTGATTGGGACAGGAACATGTTCCTTGCAGCCGCGCCGTACTTCCAACACCGCTTCGAGGCCGACGACTGGGCACTCCGAAACTTTCAGTCTGCGATTCTCTCCGTGTCGACGCTCACGAATCTCGCCGGCGCGACCTTCCTAGCGAACCGGCAACATGCAGCTTCGTATCCGTTCCGCATCAGCTCCGCGCTGTACCTCAACGCCGCCGTCTTTTCGCTGCTGGTGATATCGTCCAAGGCATTCCTCGAAGCGTCCACCACGACGTACCTTGTCTTCCTGCTGGGCATGGTTGCGCTGACGTCGTGGGGGACTGCGCTTCTGCAGAATGGTGTGTTTGCCTTTGCATCGAGCTTTGGGAGGTCCGAGTACATGCAAGCCATCATGGCTGGTCAGGGCGTCGCCGGTGTTCTGCCGTCTCTGGTCCAAGTCATTTCCGTTCTTGTGACGCCACCACCGGAGGCTGTGACGGCCGCCCCGAGAGCCCCTGACTCAGAAAAAGAAACGGCCGCGTTTATTTATTTCCTAACGGCCGTGGTGGTGTCGGTAGTGTCACTCGTTGCCTTCATCCCACTCGTTAGGCGCCATAACGCCATCGTCGAGAACCGCATGTCAGAAACCCTGGCGGAATCTATGGCCAGCATTGAAGAGGCGGAACGTGCGGCACGGAAAGTCGTGAGCATGACCACGTTGTTCAAGAAACTGCACTGGCTTTCCGGTGGTGTGTTCTTATGTTTCACCCTGACTATGTTCTTCCCCGTTTTCACCACAAAAATCTTGTCCGTGACACCGTCTAGTGACGGGAACCCGCTACTGCAACCGGCCGTCTTTATTCCCCTTGGGTTCTTCTTTTGGAACTTTGGAGATCTGATCGGACGGTCGCTGCCGCTCCTCATATCACTGCGACATCGACCAATGGGTCTATTCGGCTTCGGCATCGCACGAGCAGCGTTTCTGCCGCTGTATCTTCTCTGCAACATCCACGGCCGTGGCGCAGTCGTCAATAGCGACTTATTCTACCTCCTGCTGGTTCAGTTACCGTTTGGTCTGACCAACGGCTGGCTAGCCTCTGACTGTATGATGGCCGCAGGCGAGTGGGTTGAAGAGAATGAGCGCGAGGCCTCCGGGGCTTTCATGGGGCTCTGTCTTACGGCCGGACTGACCGCTGGTAGCCTACTGAGCTTTACTGCTGCCGGCATCTAATGAATCATGAACGGGCACATATAACTGGAATGCATGAATAGGCGCTGGCGTTAGGGCTTTATTTGGGGAGTTTTAGAGTGAGACAATCTCTAAGCTTCAGCGTATCTACATATACATGTGGTGAGTTTATCGAATGGAGCATGGGGGGAATCTGCAGCATAATTGGGCATACGCGGTCATATCAATAGAACATACTTCACATGCTCGATCTTTACCAGGCACGAGTAGTCCTGACCACATGAAATATATATTTAGGTATTGCATTCGCGGCGCCGAACTAACATTAGATCCATGCTCCCCCACTGAACCCAACCCCCTGGTCAACCAATCGTGGGCTGGCACTGGTCTTAGCGAGAGGCGATACGCACCATATAGCGCCGTAGTCTACTACCTAATTGAGTAGTCACGTAGCCGCATATTACACCGCGAGCACACCGGTAATCGAGCTACCAGGTTAGTCGGTGGGCAGTGCACACGGAACACTGCATTGGACGTGGAAGAGGGAGTCTTGGGAGCATCGAACGTTGAAGAAAGCCACTTACAAAAGAGAGCGCGTCATTCCTGGGCCGTCCATAGCAATGTTGGTCGCCACGGGCTAGATTCGCGTGCTTGGATGCGTACCTTGGCATCACGCTCCTTTCTCTCTTTAAAGCCTCAACGCCGTCAACTATCAAACCACCATGGCCTGAAGGTTATCTCGCGACCATTCACTCGTTTGCCACGTCTCTCACCTCTCACCAGTTGCGGTTTTGGGTTGAAACATATGTTTACAGGCCAGTCTAGCCTCAAGCATACGGTTCTGTCTTATTACAGCGCGCTGCTTCGTTTAACATTTCATTTCTACCTTTTTTCGGTCTTGATCGAAAAGGTTTCCCCTTGACATTATAAACCTTATTCTAGTATCATAATTTTAATCTTAAATTACTCCCGCTCTCCATCTCTTCCGTGTTGCCTCCGCTCGATAATGGAAGCGATATGGAAACAGCGATCAAAGCCAGCCTCCTCGGGCAAGGTCCATTACGACGGGGATCTTGAGGCTAATACAATCCGAGAGTGCGAAGAGCTAATCAACAGCCCCCCGAAAGTCAAGTTTGAGTATGTTGCGGAGGGCCGGGCCAATGCCGTCTTCTCAGTCCGGGAATCAGAAGACCCAGTGGCGCCAAAGGGGCGTTTCGAGGGCACTCTCCTCCGTGTCCCCAAGGCGACGCTGGGTGTGACACCTTGCGACTATGAGACCCTCCAGGACTTTCACGAGGGCCAGGTCGAAGAACGTGTCGGTCGCCAACATCTTGTGCCTCAGGTCCTTATCCAGATATCGGCCGCAGTTGCCGACATATTACACACAAAGAGGGGCAAGACGGACAAGAGCGAAATCAAGGCTGGATACGCCATGCTGATCCAAGACATGAGCACATCGCCAGGCTACTCCGTTCTCGAGTTCAAGCCCAAGTGGCTGGCGCAATCGCCGATTGCTCCGTCAGATGCACAGCGCTGTCGCACGTGTGCGCGCGAGGCGTTCCGAAACAACCAGAAGCTGGCCAAGAGACGAGCAATATCAGTACCGATATGTCCTCTCGGTCTGGTGCACGAGAACCCAAGCATAGTCATGGATACTATCAGACGCCTCGCACCGGGCTGGACAGAGCGAGACTGTAAGCGGTTGTCAGATGCGTTTGAGAAGAGCTGCATCCTGAAAAGGCTTCGTGAGCTACAAACGAAAGGGGACCCTGCCCAGGCCCTTTTGAACAACCCGTCGGATCCTGAATTCGGACTAGCTATGACACTGCGAGACTGCTCCTGTTACGTTCGCATGCCTACCGATGTCGATAGTGACGTAGAGATCAAGCTTGCAGACGTCGACAAGAAGAACTGGCGGGAGAAGCAGATATACTGGCGGGAGACTCACCGGAACTTAGTCGACAACGGCTGGTACACATGTGAGGAGCAAGTCGACACACCCATCTTGACTCAATGTGTCCTGAGTCGACAATAACCTACCCTACATAATCACAAACGGCAAGCGTAATAGCTTCAGCGACGGAACTAATACAACCAAGAGGGAGAGAGAACTTGGTTATCTAATGGCAAACATATAGACGGGAATTACTGCAAAGAGTGATTATACCCCTCAATAGATTTCACGGTGATTCACCCAATGGGTTAGTAGGAGCGAAGCGAGCATAGAGGCTTTCCCGAATAGTAGAGCCTAACCACATTTTCGACTATCTCAGGGTTCTGCCACGTCCTATCATGGGGTCTTTATTTATCGCAGTCATGCAAGCTATTCATTTTCTCCGCATCTGCTGCACCTGCATCTGTACGGCCAGCGAACTCGCCCAGTTTCGCATGACACCTCAGACACCTCAGACCTTGAAACTCACCGACAGCGAAGCTGATTTGTGCTCACGCGACAGTGGATACGTGATATGTGGAGAGGTGTGCGTTGGTAGTGGCAGAAAATGGTGGGTTTATACTACCCTAAATCTTACTCTGGTTCAAGTAAGTTGAGACCAAGAGTTGTGCAAAAGATGCATGGAATAGTACCTACATTGCCGCAGACATGTATCATCAGTCGGGTGACACCTAGTATAGGATAGGAGATGCCCGAGGCATCTTGCCTGCCAACAATCCTACCCTCGAATTGTAGTGCCGGCATCTTAGCTTTACCTTATAAGTCTCGTGATAACCGCGTGGTGGAATCATGAGATACCGGGTTCACGCGATCAATCCCATGGATTTCAATCCGGCGCAACTCTTACTTAATAGTTGCTACTAGAACAATCCTAAAAACAACAGTACACATAATATGCAGGTAGATAGGACAATGGGAAATATGAGGAGACCCTATTGTCTGCCAGTTACAATAAGGTAGCAAGAACTTGTTGCATAGACCATCTGCTCGTCGGGTTTTGGGTCTGACGAGTATAAACCGGTTGCGGTCGGCCGCGACTTCTCCAGCTCCCCGCTACACGCTAAAAAGAGGGCTAGATCCACTTATTGCCTCTTGAAGTTTCCATCAGCCAATCCAGGTCGAGTCATCTGCAAAATATTCAGCGCGCTACCTTTTGCTTCCAAACAATCAGCGGACAGAAGACCGGCGGCCACTGCAGGGTTGCGGGTACAGTGGGTGCATTACACATCATTTACTGGAGTTAGGGCCTAGCAAGGGCCCCGTCTCCTGTTCCCACTGCCCGAACCACACCTTGCATAGCGTCATTTTATGCACTAGGATAACAGGGCAGACCGTGAGATCACAGGTTTCGTCTGAACCCCCCCGGATTGTTCCATCAAGCCGAAGCTTCTTTTCACCAAGCTTCAAGGTTCTTGTCACGGCAAATCCTCGAATCTTTTTCTTCACCCTTCAACACCAATTCGCCGTAATCTGTGGCTCAACCTCAGCTAATACTCCTAATTCACCTTTTGAATGTTAATGCTCCTCGAGGTTTTTGCCGTTGCGCACTAATTCCATTCAACTCCGATCCTCCCGTTGACCAGTCGTCCCGGTCCCCACGATAGACGACTTTTCGAGGCGCCTAGCCACCTCACGATCCACTCTGTAACTTGTATTCCTCAATCGACAGGGTCTGCGTTTTTGGTGCATTCTTGGTGCATTGCTGGTGCAGGCCGACCGGCGGTCTGAATTTATGTACAGCCCACACAGGCGGTCAAGCATCCATCCCACTTCGCGACACGCCCCTTACCCGAGTCGACAGGCGGTCAAGCTTATCGCCCGCCGCGATCCCATTTATTCTTAAGTCGACACAGGCGGTCAACCATATCACGTCGCCCTCCGACTCCCTCAACGATGCGCATGTAGAACCCCCCCGAAGCCAGTCCTGACCATGGCCTTCAACTTCAACTGGTCGCCTCTCGCGGCCGATGCTGAGTTCTACAGGCGTGCACAGGAGCTCCTGACAGACGCCCTGAACAAGTCCCCCAAGCCCCCCATCATCGTCGATGATATCCTCGTCACCGAGTTCAATCTGGGCTCGGTCCCGCCAGACCTCGAGATCCTCGAGATCGGAGACCTTGCCGAAGATAGGTTCCGAGGCATCTTCAAGATGTGCTACTCTGGTGACGCTTTCCTGACGCTCCGGACAAGAGTTCAGGTACGTGGGTTCTTCTAGATCTCTATCTATGGATTAGTCACACCGTCGAACATGGAGCCGCGGACTTGAGGCAGAGCCCGGGGTTGCTACTGAGCACTAGACGTCGCTCTGCCTCCCGCATGGCACCTTTCCCTATAGCTTGTGAAGCTAGAACCAGACAAGGCTTCGGGTTCTCTCAGTTCAGCAAGTGCTGTTCTCTCACTATGCGACCCCCCTTCTTCACCCCCCAAAGTCTGCTCTCCTCTGCGCCCCGTTTGCAAACCTCCCCCCTTTCTCGTAATTGTCCATTTCGGTTGCAAGAACAATGCAACAATTTTATTCCACTTCATGCTTCTTCATCTGTGGAGCTATCGCATGAATTTTCTCAAAATGAGTCGCAGGGGTTCGCGCTCTGGGTGTTTTCTTAATTGCCCCAATTATCAACTAAGACGTTCTTGTGCGTCGTGTAGTAGCTAATACGGCTTGCAATGTAGGCAAACCCACTAAACACATATCTCTCAGCCAAACCAACCTTCACGTCGCCGCAGCCCTTAGCCGCCGCTGCTGGGATGACTATACCACTGTCCATCACCTTGTCTGAGATCAAGTTGTCTGCCTTCATCATCTTAGTCTTTTCTAAACAGAAGGGTATCACATTAGTCTTCCGCAATGACCCTCTTGAATCTCTCAAGGTCTCGTCGACCTTTGACTCTATCCAATTTGTTCGCGACTATCTTCAAAGAACCATTGAAGGCCAATTGAGAAATTTGATGATGGATGAGCTGCCCGCCATCATCCACAAGCTCTCGCTTCGGCTATGGTGTCCTGATCAAATACCTAGGGAAGAGGATGTAGTAAAAGAGAATGATGATAATGAAGCTGTTGTTGACCCATTCGCGAACCCCCCCGTTGAGGCGGTTGATTCTTATGGCCATGTTCTTGATCCAACCGAGATTTCTTCATTATCATTAGACAGTGGACCGGGGGCACAGTCATTATTTTCGCAAAAGAATATGCTGAGACTAGCCGCCTTGACTGATTCTCACCGAACGCTGTCCCTGTTTACCCCGGGTATCCGCAATGCTATGTTCAGGGCATGGGCCGGCCCTACAGACCGACACGATACCGGGGTGTCCACGCCCATTGCAGCACCAACCCTGTACCGAATGCCTTCTACACAGGGTAGTTCAACTATCTACACATTCACTGACGCCAGTAGTGTGGATCAGGGTTCTATGTCCTCACGACCATCTTTGGTCAGTATGAACTCTGCTAGTAATGGATTAGGTCTGGGGGGCGGAAGACATTCAAGAAATCTTCGGAAGAAGAAGACACGCGTTGTCAACCTACGACGACCAAAGACTGGGAGCGAGACGAGCAGTGACGCAGGAGATATTGTGTCAGATACAATATCGGTTACCAACCCCATTTCAGAATCTATGCTGCCCACCTCAATCCCTGAAGATATCGAAGAGGAGAACGAGACAGTACTACCACACGCTCCCAACCGGTCCCGGTTCAACGGGGAGCAGAGATCGATACCCATCAGACCCTTATTGAACAGGGATATTTACAACGATCCTACCATTCTAGAAAGAGTCCTTACTCCATCTGGCCTTGATGAGAGCAAAATGTCTCTTGACCAAATGGAAAGGGCAATGGAGGAGGCCGTCTTAACTGGACGGTCCGATTTCAAAACGACAAAGCCCGCTGACTCAGAAACCTCTTCAGTAATGCTAGAGCAAGCTTGGATTATGAAGATGGCGGACGAGATTGCTCGCCGGGTATACGACGAGAAACAGCGGAAGGAGAAACTGTGGGAAGAGCGTGATGACGCACCTCCACCAGCTTATCAACCAGTTTATCAAATGACACATTAACTACACAAACACATCCTTCATCACTGGTGTTTTTCCTTTGTTAAAATTCATATTTGGCGATAAATTGTATCATGGCACTCGGCGTTCTACACGGGGCTGATTGAGCTATACCCATTTTTCTAATGTATATGTTACGATAGATGGTGTCCAGCAGCGGCGTTATAGGGAGGGGTCAATTCTGGTCGGGGCTCAAAAAAGAAGAGCGGTTTCGGTGTGGGTGGGTATGGTGGGTTGGTTACATGAGAAAAACGGACTGGTGTTTTCGATCTAGGGATATTCATGACCATTCAAAAGTTACAAAGACGAAGTCCCAAGATGTGGGAATCACGAGACCTCTTTTCTCTTGGTGGGCTCAGCACATCATTCGCTTATTTTTTTTTTGACGCACAACAAAACACCTCACTTCACATCACACATCAAACATACACCAACCAGTATCCATAATGCAACCCACCAGTTTGGCATCCCTATATCGATGAGGAGTTGGTAATAAAAGGATACCTACTTAGCCGAGGATAAAAGGCGTGGCTGAGTTGATATAAAAGGGTCGAGATTCTCTAGTCGGGAGTTGGTAGTTGGTATAATATTTCTTAGGGACATTAGCTCTCGGAAAGGAGAGTGGAAGACTGAATCGGAGCGGAGAGGAGTGGAGAGGAGAAGAGGGGTAGAAAGACGGACTCGCACCTCGTTCATACATATATCCATACACCTAATCATGGGATCAAATAAAATACCTATTTGAGATTAATCTAGCGACAGTACTTGACATTTATAATTTCTGTTTTTGAACGAATAGATTTGAATGTGCAGGTTACATTCGCATCGCGTCGCAACTCACTCAATAGTGGGACTAAGGTAAGAGTTGCCTCTGGTGTGGATCACGTCGTTCTACACGTAGCAAGCATCTCGGCAAAGGGGGTGGTGGCTCTCTTCCAGAGCATTCTCTATAGTAAGCAAGTAGACGGACTCTATAGAATAGGGAGAAGAAAGCCGATCGAAATAATTGTCATCACGATGATTTCGGGCAGAAATAGGTACACTATGCATAAGACTTCCCACTTCTCGTCATCACGCGGATGAAGCATAACTCACCACGTGGCAAACTAAACTCATCAGATATAGCTCTTGCTTCATATGTGTAATCCGTGTTTATTTGGTAGTGTGTATGTTTCATTTCCTCTGTCTACTCTTGAAGCAGAATCTCAAGCCTACCTATCATAGGCTATGGCTACTTTGACGATACCGTCTTTTGAATACATATGTATATTGGAAGCGGGATCCTGTCTGTGGATCTTTGAGCGTCTTTCTGTCCGCCCACCATGATCGTGCGTAGTAGCAAGAGTGCCCTCGTCACCAAACACGCATATATGCATCTACTTGAGCGTTGATGATATCAATAATAACCATTTCGAGTGCTGTAACGCGATGATTTGGGCGATGTCGTATGTAGAGTAGCTTCTGAGTTCGTATGATTAGCTCTTTTCTGAACGATGCTCTGCTTCTTGACTTTCAGTCAACGTGACCACGTATCCCCTCGGGCCGCTTAGGCGGGCGGGAAACAATAAAATTGAGACCGGGAGCAAGCGTTGGGTCCACATGTAGAGTGACGAAGTTTGGTGGCACGAACGTCGAGGTAGAGCCCTGCTGCGAGGAATCGGGGGAGAGCGACTTGTCTCTTGAGGATTCGGGAACGCTGCTGACGGAGGCACTTCGAGAGCCTGAAGTGCGGATCGTTTCCAAGGGACTTCTTTCCCGAGTTCTTCCCCTGCTACCGCTCCGACGGCTGCGATGGCCCTTGGTACCGCTACGGGAGGTTTCACCAGTGGTGTTACCATGCTGTTCAGAATCGGATGATGAGGAATCTGGTATGATTAAACCAAGTAGCGGATCTCGGGACGGGGGACCTTTTCGTGTCTTCTTCTTTTGGTTATGGGATCGAGTCCCATGAGCAACGGCGCTGCCACTACCAGATGGGTTGTTGCTGGGACCTCCGCCTACAGCCTAGGCGGCGGAGCTACCAGCAGCAGCGGCCTTATTGCTTGCCTTCAATGCAGCGAGCTCCTCCTCCTTGGCATTGACAGTCTTGTTCAGTTCGGCAATCATCTGCTGGACTTTCTCCTCGGCCTCGCGTAGCCTTTTAAGCTCGACCTCCTCTGTCTCGCGGCTGAAGGGCTGACCTGGACGGGTGTTGAGGGGGATCATGGCACTGCGCTCTTTGACGTCGCCTTCTGCGGCGGTGGAATTCGAGGCATATGTGCTCTTGCCCTTACCCTTGCCTCTGCCGCTGGCGCCGGGAGCGGCCGTGCCCTTATCACGGGCGCCCGAGGTCAGGATCTTGTAGAACTCTTCAAAGGGCTCGTTGAAGACCTGCTCCTCGTAAGTCCAGGCGACGACTTCGCCGGTGGCACGCATGGCTTCCTTCTCAGCCTCATTGCGGCCGTACGGGTGCAGTCGCAGATGGTGGTACAGTGTCTGGGGCTTCTCGCCACTCTTGCTGTCGTAGTAGATTTTGATAGTGATCTCGAACTCGCCCCAGCCCGTCTCGTTAACGACGAAGGCCTTCTGCGGCTTCTTGCCCGACTTTCCACCGACAAGGGCTTCATTCTCCTTCACAATGGTCTCGGCGTCGATGGTGCGGAGGTGGTTGGGGATGGACTCGTGAAGCTTGAACTGCACGCGGCGCAGCCAGTAGAAGATGTCGGTGTCCTCGACACCCTTGACGAAGACCTGCCAGGAGTGGGTGTGGTCGGACGGCACGCCGACGGGGCGGGGGTTGTCGGTATCGTTGAAGGGCCGCGCAGTGGTGCCGTAGACGAAGGGCCGGAAGATCTGGACGCCCTTGACACGCTTGCCCGCTGGTGGCGCCATCGTAAACCGTGGGTACTGGACGTGGGCGGCGTAGGTTGAAACCTTATTGCTACTTCGAATCGGATAGAATTAAGACGAGTGGTATGGATTTTATCTCTGGATTGCTCTCTTGGAGTATATAAGCTCAGACGAGAGATGTGGCATCAAGTCCTCTAGCAGAATTGGATGGTAGGAAAAGATGTATGTAATTGATTGTATGGAAATCGTGGTGAGGGAGGGAACCAACACGCTACCAGCCGAATACTCTGTGTCTTGAAGCTTCCTCATGCAAATCCCCGTTGTAATTTCCCAGAATCTGAGAGCGTCGCGAATCGTTTGAGATCCGATCGTGTGTGTTTCACTCGATGTCGGTGTTCATAGAGCAAGCACAGATTACTTAGAGCTACATAGCATTGAGCTAGCGCAATGAAGCAAATGGAACGGAAGCTGCCCGCCACCAGCCTTGATATACAAATAACTTTATTGTGGAGCTTTGGAGCTCCACAAGCCAATAAGATCATCCATTAGAGCTTGCATTCAAACTAGCATTCTTAGTGCCCATTATACCACCAGCCTTACACATGTGATAGAGGGAGACTGCATGCAGTGTTAGCATCGTATGATGTAGTCGATATTTCAGAATTATGTTTCCATATTAAGAAATCAATTATCTGAGAATAGGTCGTGAATATACGAATTGGCCGGCTCGGCATAATAAGAAACTTTTTTGAACGGAAACCTGAATTCAACTCATAATCTTCAATTGCATAAAACCTCACCACTATTAAAACTCACAGTTGTACTACCTCTTCACTCTACTCAAAATCTTCGAGCTGCTGCTCATCTCATCATGTCAGCCGCCAAAAGGCTCGTAGTATGCGGAGGCAATGGATTTCTAGGATCAAGGATATGCAAGAACGCAGTGCAGCGAGGATGGGACGTCACATCAATTAGGTACAGTCCCAGCTACGACAAATCCGTCTCACTACGTACGGATTACATAGCTAACATACATCACAGCCGCTCAGGAGCACCGAAGTGGGACGCAGTGACATCTTCCTCAACACCGCCATCATGGTCTCACAAAGTATCATGGGAACGCGGCGACATCCTCCGGCCAGCCACCTACGCGCCCTTACTCAAGGGTGCCGACTTCGTGGTGCACAGCATGGGCATCTTGCTAGAAGCCGACTACAAGGGAGTGTTGCGCGGTCAAGAATCACCCATCTCCGGACTGCGCAAGGCCTTCACGTCGGCACCGCAGCCGGGAAATCCGCTGGAGCGCCGCGTCGGCGACAAGTCCGACGGCGGCGACATACGGCCGCCCGAGACCCGCGAGCAGCTCACGTACGAGAACATGAACCGCGACAGCGCCATCATGCTGGCCAAGGAGGCGGCGGGGGAGAACGCGGCGGCGTTCGTCTACATCTCCGCTGCCGGCGGCGCGCCCGTCCTGCCGGCTCGGTACATCTCTACGAAGCGGGAGGCCGAGAGCACGATTGCGCGCGAGTTCCCGCGCATGCGGGGCATATTCGTTCGCCCGCCTTTCCTGTACGATAGCTCGCGGCCCATCACGATGCCCATGGCGGCCATGACTGGTATCGGGGCTGTTTTCAACGGGGCTACGGGAGGTATCTTTGGCAATTTGATGGGCGCCGCCGGAGTCAAGCCCCTGAAAGTGGACGTCGTGGCAGCGGCCGTGGTACAGGCACTTAGTGATGAGACGGTGAAGGGACCTGTGGAGGTGCCCGATATCGAGCAACTTGCCAACAAGGCTTGGAGAAGCTCAATGCTCTAGTCAGACTGCCTTGATAGTCCGTTCAGAGCTTGTAGTATTACATAATCTATAGACTGTACCATAGCTCTTTCATTCGTCACCAATAGGTCAATCGTAATCATATTTGATAACTGTAGCACGCTGGAAAAATACACCACTTCCCACCGAGTCTTTCGCACACTCTCATATTCTCGTCCCACGCTCGAAACTGTCCCTGATCTCAGCTGTGTACTTGTTGTAAAAGCGGTCCAGTTTCTGGTTGAACTGCTTGTTCTTCTCGTTAATATATGTGACGTCGCCATCATCGCCATTCCTGGCCATCCGCTCCTTCCTCTTCCGCATCCGCGCGTCGTCAGCTTTCTTCAGATCGTCGACCAAGCGGTCAATAGCAGCCTTGTCAGGTTTATTCTCGTGGAAACTCGTCGAGTCGGCAGTCGAGTAGAAGCTCCCATCCTTGTCTACGGCTATGAGCTCGCCGTCCTCCATCTCGATGATCTCCAGCCCTCCCGAGGCCGCGGCCTTCTCGATGGCCTTCATCTTGTCCTTCTCGTAGCGCTCCATGTCCGGCGCCAGGTTCTGCAGCTGGCGCTTGTACACCTTGTTGCTCTCGGCGCGGTAGTCTTGGAAGGCGTTGTTGTCGCGGTGCGCCGCCTTCTTCTTCACGCGCTTGTCCCATCTTTCGCTCTCTTCCGCCGTCCAGTCCCATGCTCGTTTGCGTTCGAAGTCCTCGCCTCCTTCCTCCGTCTCTGCCTTCAGCAGCTTGTACTCGGCGATGTCACGGCGGCGACGCAGCGCCGTCAAGGCTGAGGGATCTGTTGCGAGTCGTTGTGACTCTTTGGCTGCCTCTTTTAGGTTCTGATCGGAAGACGTCTTCGCGCGCGCCTGCAGAGCGCGGAACCGTGCCAGTCTGTCTTTGGCTTTGGTAGCAGCGTCGGTCTCTGTGTTCGACGACGGTGTTGTGGTGTTTTCTAGTATGCTTTCTCCTGGCTCATCTGCATCTTGTTTGGTCGTTTCTGTATCGTCGCCTCCGGGTGCCATTTCCTCAGATTCCACTGTTGATTGTGTCGGCTGTTCGCTGGCTTCCTCTGAGGCCGGGGCCGTCTTTCTTCTCTTAGCGGCTGGCATAGCTCTCACAAAATTTAGGAGATTGAGAAATCAAAAACCTGGGAACTTTAGAATGAAGAGGCTAACGAGGATAACGTAGATGATGGATTGATGGTTGAGGGTTTTGGGTTGGCGATGTGATGAATGGATCAATCTATATCGGACCGTTACAGGAGGTACTTAGGTACATGAAAAGCTGCGACCCACAGGTACCGTATCCGTTTAAATGGGTACACTGTGTTAGGTACTGTACGGTCCGAATCGATTCGCAGACCACCCGAGCCACCCAATTCAAATATGGATGTACCTAGGTAGTGCCCGTGGGGGGGTGCAAACGGCCAAGGGCCTATATGAATAATTCTAGCTAGCTAGGGCAGAGTGGGTGCAACGAAAGACGACCCATATGTGAGATGCCACTAAATGTCACGGAAATTTTACCACTTGAAATATTGATTAGCCACAGGTTTAACAAATAAAAAAAATACTATATTAAACTAGAGGTTTGAAAAAATATTAGCTATTATTTTTTTTTATTTTTCCTAATTTTTAATTGTTGCTAGATTAGCAGTTAGAAAAGCAGTGTTTTCGTATTGGTGTGTAGACTGGGTCGTCTTTCGTTGCACCCACTCTGCTAGGGCTTTAGGCCACCACCTTCCTTCTTTATTCTTCTTTTCTTCTGCTGGCTACAGCACTCGCTGGTCGAGACCTTGAATACACTATTTAGCTTCAGCCACTACCTCACTATCAGTAGGTATCACCTACAATGAACAAGATATGATTCTTGCTCTTGAGCTTCGGAAAAGGGACGAGGATGCAGATTTAGCAGCGGAGTCAACCGTTACAGAGCATGGCTGCTAGCTACCTCGATGAAATTGTTATGTTTATTTATCATTACTGCCTTAATGCTGCTCATATTCTAAGGTGTTATCTATCAATTAATTCTCTCAAGTTGGTCTATAAGAGTTGAGTATACTCTACTACTTACTGGCCTTCACTCAAATTGCATTGGCCGACACAGGCTCGAATTAAAGCCATCAAAGCCATGTATATAAGCTTGGCCAACGAACTTCCATCTTGCCGAGTTCTTCCCTTTGTGGATGACGAGCGGGAATCTGGAGACCCTGCACAGCATAATAGCATCGCCTACACGGGTTGTGCGTGGCACAAGAGCGAGATAGCCTTTCTTGGTCTTCGCCAGGCGACGGCGAAACGCAACTTGGAATAGCCTGTCGAACGAGGCAAATCGAGACCATGTTTTCCTCACATGGCCGAGGAAAGACATGGGCTTCGCAAACGACTTGAAGCGCTTGTACCATTTGTGTTGCCAGTTGCGGATCGGATCCAGAGTGTGATACCACTCCCAGAAAGCCGCCCTCGTCACGTCTTCGCCTTCCGGTAATAGTGCGCCCGCGCATATAGTATGCCAATACACGTCAACGAGCGCCTCGTCGCTCTTTCTTTTATCTGCACCCCTGGCAGGTAAACCCGCGAAGGCCTCCCATCGCACCAGGATCTCAAGAGGCAGGATAAACTTATAAAACTCTGAGGCAGCTTTGCGAAACTCCCCGGTGAGTTCTCTCACGCCTTCTTTTATATCTCTCAGGCCCTTTTGCACTTCTCCAAGCGTTTCCTTCCACTTTGAATCGCCGTCATTGGTTCTTGGCTCCACTGGTCTCGGCTCGTAATTCGCCCCGACGGTGTCTATGACAAAGGCTTCGAGATCGGTAATGGGAGGCAGAGTTTCCGTTACATCGATGATCTCGTCAAATACATACCCTGACACTGTGAGCACGGATTTATCTTCTGATATCTCAATATCGGGTGACCTTTCGGTGTGCGTCTCTGTACTACCAAACTGCTGGCCATGCTCATCCGCGAAGGGTAGGGCAATTGGATCAGATTTCTCCCAGTCAGGCGCCCAAGATGGTAGTTGAGTGCCATCGTGATATAGGTCGACATCCTCACCCCAGAATGCGATTATGAATAGTTTTATGAAAAATGAAATGATCAGTATAATAACTTCAATAAGCATGGCAAGCAAGATTCTTGCTGGGAACTCGCCCGCTCCCTTGTCCATGGAGTCGTTGGGCTGCTTCTGGACGTCGGTGTGAGAGTCGCTATCGTCCTCGAGCACGTCGTCGGATTTATCAACTTCGGCATCGAATTCATGTATTGCATCACCGTCATCTTCATTATTCAACGGCAAAAACTTGAGGAGAGCCAGGCTATTTGTTCGCAGTATAAGCTGTACGGCGACAGTCTTGCACAAGGCTTCAATACTGATCCCGTAGTCTGCCTGAATCCCGAGATTTCGGGGCTCTGATACCAGACCAATGAATGCGTATATTTTATCCCTTGGGTCTGTGGCCAGTCTCGAACGAAACATGGAGAGAAGCGCTAATAGTTGTTGTGCGGATTCGCGGCGTTTTTCAAGGTCGCATGACGACTCTATCGCGGAATATACCTTGGCACGTCGTTCAAGGTAGTTGGCCGCCTTGATCAAGGGTCTCAACGTTACATAGTCTTCCTCTGCACTGCCATAGTCTCGATTTGACGTAAGAAACCGACCCTGTTCAGAGGCGTATGTGACAGCTTCAGATAAGGCATACCAGCTCACTGACTGCCAACCGCTAATCACGAGAGCCTTCTTAGCCGACAATATCTCTTGGACCGTCCAGGAACGCATGAACCAGTCTTGAAAAACCAAATCCTCGATTCGTTCTTGCTGATCTGAGCTGACCTCGACTCCCCAATTGGTTTTGTTGTCGATCTGCCGCTCTGGGTTTCGCTTGAACTCTTCTGCTTCGCTTGCGAGGCTTTCAATAAGTGCGAATGTGCTTTCCGTATGATTTCTAGACAGACCAAGCCAAACCAAGACTTGTACAGCGTTGCGGTAGATTTCGCCCATTAGCTTTACCTGGCTTGACCGTTCTTTGATATTGCATTGATTTATGCAAATTGCGTCGACCTGGAGTAATTAGAAAGATACTTGATATTACATCAATATCAGGAAATACTCACCCATAGCATTCGAGAACTGTTAGTCAAACGCAGATGTCTCAAAGCAGAGCGGAGATTGACTGTGACATCGAGAACATTTCCGTCAAGGTAGATGAGTTTCGTGGCCGCCGGACTGCCCCAACAATAAGATAGAGCCTCGTATTTCTCCATGTCAGCCTGCAGTGTATGAGGTGTTAAGAGACAGTGTATATCATCGGCTGGATCGCCTGGGAGCAGCTCTAGTAGGCGAATTGTCCTGTCGTAGTTTTGGGCTGCCAGGTCTTCCTTGTAGACATATCGTCTCGCTGAGGATTTATGTATCTGTCCGTTGAACATAACATAATTAGTGAGAAACTGAAAAAACACGTTTTACTACACCTTTTTCGAGCACTAGACATACGTTCGATTTGCCGTGGTCAATTTCATCTTCATTCGGGTCACCTTCCCAGTCTGGGAATGTCTCTTTCGGGTCGAGTATACCAACACCCTCCAACGGTCCTCTCCACACGGCGTCTCTCGCCCAGTTCTTTGCCATTTTATCAGAAATCCCACCGTGATGGTGGAAGGTCACTAAGGCGAAACATAGAGTGTATTAGAATGCTAGCACATTCATCATAACGTCGAAGAGAAACAGTATATAGATGTTGAGCTCCACACTTACTTAACACGCAGTCAGCCCTAGGCATTTGGGCCCCTGCGGCCCAGGTGGATATCTACTAAGTAAGACTACGGTAGCCTAGAACTTCATCTTATAAATAGTAACAGTATCGGGTGTTCGGTTTGAAAAAGCTGTTTACCATACGGTATACGTCATTCTATCTGATTATCACAGCTATTAGTAAAACATCGTTATTAATATATTATACGTGTCGCCTTCGATCATTTCTCTGAGACCTAAGAATAACAAGCATGAAGAAAAACATTGTTTTTAATAACTAAAAGAAGATGTAAGCGGCGAAGAGCCTATCTTATAACCATGTCTTGTGTGTCAGGGGTTCATACTTTTGGGTAGTCGAAAGACTGCGAGCATGAAGGTTCTGGGAAACCGCCGTTCGCTTACTGACTATAATTTTTTGAGGCAAGTGAAGTGTCTCGCTAACGCCTTTTTGGCGCTCCAATCGCCATCTATATTACGACCAACCACTAGGGTGCATAGAGTCCAGAAAACGATTCCCACTTTGGGCGTTCCTAGAAGGCCCATCCCATGACATCGTATCTCCCCCCCTACCGAGCCCCAACCTCTCCGAATCCCAATGAAAAGGAACACTGTTTTCATAATCCCAGTCCAGCCTCTCCAGCAGGACGGAATGTTCATATCGAGTGGGATCTGACTTATTTGTCTCTGCGAGAGATTCTTTTGCGTCGTCCCGATACGAAGGATCTCCAAAAGGCCGGCATAACATTACTAATAAATCAGAAGATAACTCCTCAACTGATCGGCGGTAGGAGGGAGGAAGGACCCCTGGGTCGTGGGTGTTGTCTTGCATGCTAATATCCTCTGAGCCCTCCTCGAATGAGCTGGCCGCGGCTGTCTTTCCACTTGAGGAGGAACCCCTCTCGTCAGAAGATCTACCACGGGACTTGCTGATTGCCTCGGTATAGCTTTCGATGTGTCCGAGGACCGAGTTGTAGATAGCTTGAGCCTTCTTGTGAAAACGACTAGCCACGGGGTCGGCCAAGCCGCAATATGCGAGGGTTTCAAGACATGATCGCGCATTTTTCGTTTCGTCCCGGTGCGAAGGGACGAAACTGGAAACAAGGTTTTTCAAAACAGAGTGCATGATAATAATACACGACGTGTAGCTTTGAAATCTAGATACTCAGGAAGATGGTTAGCTATGAGGACTAATCAGGGTACAGACTTTTAGCGTATAGATAGAGTAGCTCGGCATACATAATAAGCCAACAGCGTTGGAAAATGCTATTTTCGTCTAACATCAGTTTTAATATTTTAGCCGACATGTTGGCAGCAATTAGAGCATTAGGGCCCTGCTTAGAGAGCAGATCGCTTGACGGGTGCCGTAATATAGAGAGACTTATATCTGGTTGACCAACTCGAATATTCTCGGCGACGATTCGCCGAAAGAGTAGCATAATCGCACCAAGATATAGGAGGTGGACGTGGCATATAGAACGCTTCGCTTCGAGTGGTACATCGTGGTCTGGTGCGCTCTGAAGTTTCATTTGCGGAGGCAGCTGTTCGTACCAAACTTGAAGGTCGCGTATTATAGAGTTCAAGGGCTCCGTAGCTAAATATTTAAATGCCAAATGCATATGTAATATCTTAGCCTTAAGGACTGTGGGTGTCAAAGATTAACATAATGTACCAACTGCTAAAAGGCTTAAGGGGCCTTTACCGGCAATTTTGGTCATTTCAGTTTGAACTACTGTAATTCAATATTAGTGGCAGTAGCTCATTGGAAGAGTCGACTTGCCTTCTGAAATGCTGTGTTGATCATCGACTTCGACTTGTAGCTGGCAAGACTGCTCTATGATCAACTTGCCGAAACGTAGAAGAGTAAAATCAGACTACGTACTAGTGCTACCCGCTGGAGAACTTGATCATTGCCGGTTTTATATCCTAAAGTGACCGAAAGCCAGCTAAAAACGGTGATTGTTAGTGGGACGACTGAGTTATCGATCGATATTCACCCACGCTGAGAGGAAAACAAGCGTACGCCACGCCTTGCGGTACTCTAACCACGCCGAATCGGTTATTCCATCGAGTTGCCGCCGTTGGCAGTGTAGTCCGTACCTATCACATATTCCGAGCCCGGCATCTAACAGCTGTTAGTTTACTGTTGTTGACAACCGGAAAGAGAGCTGGGATATTTCTTACCTGAATAAGCCAGAGAGGCAGTGGTTTTGCTAAAGACATTATACATACACAGAAGCGTACAGACTTTGATAGCTTCGAGGGGTCGCTGTGTTATAACATCTTCTAAGTAGAATTTTGCGATGTTGTAGAATGTTTCCCCAACCTCGTCGTTTTCTTCAATTGCATTCGTGTACTGAGAACCGACCGCTGCGACGGCCATCAGGGAGCCGATATCTGCCTTTAGGTCTTTACTCTGACCGTCCACTTCGCCGTAGACCGAGTCGACAAGGGACGAAACCTGGTCTTGCGAAAACACATGGAACAGTTTCCCGCTACAGCTAAAGAATCCGTCGATAGCACGCTTGGTCACCGTGGCGCTAGGAATAGCCAGTACGATAGAGTTGTAGGCTTGCTGGACTATACGGCCAACAGCGGTTGGTTCTCCTAATCCTTCTGATTCGTCTGGCGCAGGGCGACTTACCTGGCCGGGTTGGAGTTCGCGGATGCGTTTCTCCAGTTCCTCGATCCGGGTAGTCAAAATTGCCTGCGTCGACTGTCCCTCCTCGCCACGAAACACACATTCTCTATCTTTCGCTACGCAAGCCAGGCATCTCGGTCGCGTTCCGTCGCACTTCATTACTATCAGCGATCACGGTGCATTGCGAAGGATGAGCCCAATTCTGAACTGGGTAAAGATAGACAACCTTAGCTTTGAGTTTACGGCACGCTTCGCAAGCCTTGGTCGCCATATTAGCAAGAATGTGACGCATCTGACTTGTTGGTGCTACGTACAGTCTTCGTGCGCTCTATATTGGGACGCTTGTGATCACGGGAGTCACCGCCATCGTCAGCCCGCTGTGGCGTGGGGAATGGCCGTATGGCACGAAAAGACATGATCGCGGCAGGATTCGACGAGTCGAAAAGGGTTCAATTTTGTGTGAAGATGGGGTTAAGTGGATAGTTATGTGTTATTTGTACCGTATATAAATGATGAAGAGTGTATATATAAGTATAAGCGAGGGAAGCGTTGATCAGCCACACGACCACTTACAAGTGTTACCTAATTGCAAAAGGTTGTAACCTACTGAAGGGTCGAGACTGACCAATCCGTGTCGGCTACTATACGTGTTGGGGCCGTGCTACCACTCGATGGCCTCATCTCGCCGCAATTCGATGAGCTAGAATGCCTTCAAGTCATCCTCGCATATAGTTTGTGACTTGTCACTCCCATTGAGCGCGGTCTGGATGTGGCCAGCCCAGACCGTTTGATCCAACAGAAAAACGTAATGGAAACGCGAAACCCTGGAACTCCTGTGTTTCTGGTTAATTACTTACTGTGAAATACCTAGAGCTTTTGCGACCGATAGCCCTCAAGTCCATACTACGCCACACTTGGACTTTCCTTTAAACATGCAGACACAACTAAGCACCTCTAAGGATGAATGACGGGAGAGGGCTTTGGGTTCATCTCCATGGCATTTGAACCATGCGTAGGGTTCATGAATTCGTCGTCAAATACTTGAAGAAAATTCATTGCCTAGTACAGTGTTCGTGGCTCTGATCTTGACCCCCGCGGACCGTTTTCGGTGTGAATTTCAATTTACGAGATCGCAATACGGATACTGGGGCTCCAGTTAATACTCAGTACAGTTTTGACAGCATGCAGATGCGCATCGGGGCAATGCGCGGTCGATCAGGGTATCTCTTCCTTGCAACTGGCTGCCAATAGTGAAAGGGGAACACGCTACCTTGGAGTGTGGGAGGTCGCGGAGATGCTGTTATTAGTTAACGGGCAGAACCCGGGAACCACGGCTTTATATCATAACCATCCTTTCGAATATTCTGGGTTCTGTTCTGAGCGCGTCAAGTGGACAATTCTGTTGGTCTCAGTACAAACCTTGTGCGACTCATGTCAACCGAACCAACGGATCCCAAAGCTGGTGATGTCCATCTTGACAGCATTTTCGAGGCTCAGCTTTTGGTGTGGCGGGGTATGGTTTCGAGAGCCGGGGATAAGCTACCATCATCATAAACCCGTTTAGTACTTGCAGAAGAGGTGTGTCCGATTTGTGAAATAACTGGGGTAGATGAACCTATCAACTTAAAGGCTCGTATTCTGCTCCTACTCAAAACCATCCATCCCAGAGCCCTAGGTGGAATCTGAATGGATCGCAAGGATAGAGTTGGTTCTCAATTCAAAAGAGGTGCACTTGTGTACCGATACCAAACCAAATCTATTGGAGCCAACATATCTTGTGATATCGGTTGACCCGCCTATTACCCTTCAGTTAGCAGATCCCACTCGACGTAATCACTACCTACTTATGTATGTAAGGACCAGGAAGTAAGTGTATTCCATCTTGCAAAGTATTGATTGATACCAGTCGACAGAGAGCGTATTCTTCCCTCCGAAGACGAAGACCTCGAAACGGCCGGCGAAGAGGCCGTTAATGTAGACTCTGCTTCCGTGTAAGTCATAAGCCGGCTAACTGTATGTGACTTACCAAGTTCCACGCTTTGGCCACTTTACATAATGGTGGAGCGACTTCCTAGGAAGTCGCTCCCCCTTAACAATTGAACAAAATCTAGAAAGGTTCAAGCTCGGTATAATACAATACTAGTTTCAAATACTATTCAATCCGTTTAGAACACATCGACGAAATGATTTTTTATATTTATTTATATTTATTTTTTTTATGTACGAGACCTGTTACAGCAAGCATTGCAATATCAAATGAATGATGTTTTGTGGTAAGGATAGGCGGATTCTAGACCTGCAAAGATACCAGTGGGAACCAATTTAGTGGTATGTTTAGGTATCTAAGCACCGCCAAAGCACACTAGGTCCACCACAGCACTGTTTAGTCTGCACTACCCCAGACGGGAAGCTCCCTAGCACGTACACTAAAAGGTAGTACAGGTAGAAGTAGTCTGGGGTTATTAGTGTCGTGTGCTCCAGCTTGCAGTACATGCAGATACCTGTACCCTCGTTGTGGTGGGCAACCTACTACGTACATGTAGGTGGTAGGTAAGATGTACGTTACATTCCTGGGGTAGGCACAGTAGTATTGGTTACAGGTATTGAATGTGTACGTAGTAACTTGTCTGTTCGCATCACCTCCACTCATTGAACTGTCCTTTCGCTTCCTGCGCAGTGACTCTCTCAAAGTCGCAATGATGGAGAAGGCTCTTTTCCGTTTTCGATAGCCCTACTTTCACTTCACGCCGTCAAGATGAAACGACCGAGCGGCCAGTCCGTCCTCCCGAAGCTCCAGGCGAGCACACGACTGTGGGAATGCCAACATCGCCACTATAGGCGATGGCGGCCACGGCCCGGCGAACCCCTACGAAAGCAATTCCCTACCTTCGAAATCTCCAACTTACTCCTAGACCTCGATGCCGACGGCGTCAAGGGCGTGCGTGCCTACGACGCTTCGCTTGATGGCGCGCCTATGTCGGCAGCCGAATGGAAAAAACGCGAGTTGGAGCCCGTCAGAGAGCGCGTTGCTGCTTTTGAGAATGAACACGACGAATACGAATCCAAATTCAAGTCGATATCGTCCCGTAGATTCCATCCATTGCATATCAACAACTTCGATTTCCTCGCCCTAGCTCTGTTGCATTCACCGAGTGCTCCAAAGACGGCCGTCCGCGCATCTGCACATGCAGCCAGCCTCAACTCTGTTCTCGACCAGAATGGGGTGCCACATACTATACGGCATGACATGTCCAGCACGATAGCTTATATGCTGTCTCGCCACCACTCGATTCCCTACAGCCTGCCCTTAGAAGAGATGCGTCCCATGGATTTCAACGAAACCCTGGCCTTTGCTGACATCGACCGACTCGTGACGGGGGCGATACAGACGCCACAAGGCTGTCAAATGCTATCCAAATCTTTGGACCATCTCCATGAACCTCTATCTGCAGTCGTTGGCACCGAGCCCGTTCGAGTACTGTCGCTCCTAAACAATATATTGATCAACTTTGACCACTATGCACTACCTTTATCAGACAAATTCTACAAGCTAGGCATTTGGGCCTCCCTCAGATGCAGAGCTATCGTAGCAACTCGGCAGTATCTCGAGAGGATGCTCAAGCATGGCAATTGCAACGACAAGTTCATCGACTCAATTCTGTCATATTTATTGAATAATTCAACAGCTCTATATCCTTTTGATTTTAGTAAATTCCAATTAGACGCCTCAAGTCGACTACAGGCGGTCTACTCGCTCCTCACAGGTTATATACCCGGCGAAAGCCAGCTCACATTCCCCCTTCGATCCTTCGTCAGCCGCAAGAAACCCCGCGGCTTTTATCTGTACATTCAGTGCTTGGCACGTCTGGGGGCCTTCCGGACGATCTGGCATGAGTGGCATGAAACGAACTCCGCCTCTCACAGCATGGACTCTGATGCACAGCAAGGCTCCGCCTTCAAAAAGGAAGACGAATTTGCGAAAGCGATTGTGGAAGCCCTGGCTATGAGTTCCGGCATACGTAAGCTCGCTATATCACCGGAATTCACAAATGTAACAGGCCAATTCCAGGAAGACTCCCAGCTAGATTTGTTGTTCATCTCAAGATCGGCGGAGGCACGTAGCCTTCCAACCAAGAGCATAATAATCCTTGATCGCACTCATATGTATGCGGCGTATCAGCAAAGCGTGTATCAAATATTTCAAGAAAAGTCGATACAGAAAGCGTTATCCGCTCTCCAGGCGTTCTTAATGAACGAAAAATTTTTCTCAGGATAAACCCCAATATCCAGTTTGGCTTCTGTCGCATAATCAATGACATGCAGCCGCTTACATTTGTTTGCGTCGGTGAAAGTGAAACCGTAGCAAAAGTCACGCGCTTGTCAATAGACAGCTGTCCTGTTTCTTCCATTAATGCAATGCACTAATATCTGGTATACATACAGATACCTGACTAATGCGGAGCTTCTAGCAGACGGGGACAACAATTTGCTAGGGAGCGAGGCGAAACTGCCATCTCAAGAAACTCGTCAACGTGCAAGTTTATAGGTTTCGTATTCCAAATCATTCTACCTATATCGGTTCACAGGGAAATCAATTTACTATATCATTAGAGATATTGGAACTTCAGATATCAATCACACAACGGTAATTTCGTAATTTCGCTAACAGACGATGCGCACAGAGTATAGACGTCACGCTCTTCACTATCGCTATAAGCTAGATCCATATTAGCTATCCACGTGAAGGAAAAACATCACTAGCTTCATCTCCTTTATATATGTTTATTAATTGCTCGTTCAAGTCTGATTGCTTCTCTCATGCTTCGAATTTTCTATCATTGGATACTGCCAACCCGGCATGCTTAGCTGATGACTCGGTTGGTACTATATCAAAAGCATCAACATCACTTGAAAGCCATCAGCATGGAATCCTTTAGTTGTCAAATCATAAATGATAACACTGTCGCGCGAAGCACCGTAAGTCGATCACATCGCGGCGTGCTGCGCTATTTGAAAAGCGTGTTCTTCGTTAGCCGTGGAGTTGGAGGTATATAAAGAGAGAATGGAACTCTGAACCCAGGCCCGGATGTTTCATTACGAGACATGGCATGATGTCCTTTTTCTCATCTATGACTGAACTCACCTAGCTCGAGATGTCCAACTCCCTACTACCCGTCCCGTGTCCTGTACCCTCACCAGATGGATACTGTGCATCCTCAGGATGTTTCTAGCTAACATATCTTATCAGAGGAGAAATGGACCTCTCCTCTAGGTTGAGAACGTGAGTGCACATATATTTATCATAGTTGTTAGCGCCTGTTAGATGTGCCCGTCCCGTGAAAACAGCTACGCCGGGTTTCGAGATAATATACACTGTTTAACAAGCAAGATGGTTTCCCGCGCGAGGATCAATAATACCAAAGCTTTTTTCGACATTCTCTCTTCATCAAATTTCACAAGGATGCGTCACCTCTGCCGTCACTGATATATGCCCTTCCCCCAGTAATCGAGCTGCTTGCTTATCGACTCTAGATGGAAGAGGATAGACCGGTCTAAGACTTTTATTTCACGGCTACATATCTTGATAGTTAGACAGCATCCTGCTCGTATATCAGCGGCTAACGGACAATCTCTCAACCTTACTCCAATCTCGCGCAAATCATTATAGGCTCTTATCTTGAGCTTCTATAAGTTATAAGTATTCTTAGAAGAGCTCAATGGGCATTAAAGACATCTTCGCAATATCTAATGCTGCATCTCTCTCCTTCCCCTTTCCAAACTATAGACTCAAACTCCCACTACATAATTCAGGCTTGAAGTCTCACCCACTCATTCACACACACATCCCTCGGCAAGGTAAGAAAATAGCAAGGGAAAAATTTAGACAATCGATTCAAAGTCTCTCTTACGGTCAGGCACCTCAACTCTAGTTAGGTGAAACACACATACTATTGCGCGAAAGTTTGAAATACCTTACGAGTACTATCTGACTACCTGTCTCCAGAAATCTCTTTGTGATCTCGTGATAGCGCTTTTCTTGACACCATGTAA
Source organism: Xylaria arbuscula (assembly GCA_022385695.1). Lineage (NCBI taxonomy): Eukaryota > Fungi > Ascomycota > Sordariomycetes > Xylariales > Xylariaceae > Xylaria > Xylaria arbuscula. Next base: position 631,273 of record MU279363.1, on the reverse strand, counting down.
CTGATTGGTGACAGAAGCCGAGTGTCGTCACTCATTCTATTATTACCTTATCTTTCAATACCAAGATAGTGATCATGCTAGCTACATAGGTAGGTAGGTGAATGCGTGGCGACAAGTTTGAAGATAGCATGCAACCAGCTGGCCGATGCCGGAGCCGACGTAAGCAAAGCCTGAGAAATCCCATGCATATAGCTCCACTACTACTGGAGGCGAACATATGTAACCCCCGGGGTCTTGCTTTGCCTGCTTTCTTTGGAAAGGGGAAAATAGGAAAAAAAGGGCTTATGTTCACCTAAGCTGAAGTGAGCGAGAAGCTATCTATAGAAACTCTTGGCTGCCGCTATAACGATCGATCTAGCATACTAGTACCTATGTTGTACATGCTGCTACCGCGACGATTTCTTTTCAAGGGTTAGATTTGATTGTGGATTTTGCTTTGGAATCTCGAGGAGAGATGATTAAGCCATGAACTGGTCGGCTGGTTGTTTGTAGAACTGTGAAGAATAACGGTTGCGGATCAGCTACCTATTGAGTGCTCTACTGATGTCTCCATGGTGCAAATCCATCGTCACTACTCCCCGTCAGACTAACTAGCTCGGCCCGTGACTATGCTTTACTTCTGACCCAGTAGCTGTTATCTGGCGTCGCATTTATGGACTCTATACTACTTTGACTTGACTCTTATCAGACACTACCTACCTTTTGTGTTCTCGAGTGCATACAAGCGGGTTTCATACTCGGAAAGCAAAACCTTTTGGTCTCACAAAGTAGAACGAGCATCTTCGTCGTAAACCTACCGATCTATAAGGATACCCCGTCATCTCACCTCGTTACTAGACAAAGCAACGAAAGCAAAACTCGCGACGCATAAGTCAAGGCCGAAGGGGGCCAGTGTAATGCGTATGAGGTCATCCGTGCTCAGCGAAAGGATAGTATACTTTTCGTTCCATGTGATTGGACACGATAGGAACCTGAGGGCAAGCCACGTTGAACAGCTCATGTCGCAAGGTTCAGAATGGGAAAAGGCGTTGGAGTGCGAGGGTCCGCAGGAAAGGTGACACAGCAGCTCGAGAAGCATGAACGTCAAACAAGACCGCATGATCTCGTACGCCTCCTCAAAAATGATGTATGTATGTAACGTGCAGCGCGAGGGTGATCGCGAATTGTCGCCTTACACCCGGAGGAATGGTTTGGGCCGTCATCGAGCAATATAAAATGATGATTTCGAAAAATTTCCGGAGTCCGGGTGAAGTCGCTACAATCTTAGCCGTGTAGGATTCTCTTGGTGTGGAGGTGTACTATGCGAAATCGGAATCTTACTCATCTCGTGACTTTTGTCCAGGGTATGTAGTTAGCGAGATACAGCAGATTTAATAGCCCAACTCGAAAATAGTGGCATATACTCTGCGATATCTATGTAGGGTCAGATCCTGTGTACATATGTAGCTCGGGATCGCTAGCTACTGTAGCGTATACCAGCTTGCCAAGGTAATGAGATAAGATCACCACGCTCGGTTCGCCTCCCGAGAAACGGCCGAGCCATAAAACATTCGTTGCGTAGTGAAGCTGCGATTGCCGAGCTGATGGCTTCATCGCGCAATTTACTGTAACCACCGCTGGATCATATGCGTGTCATAAATTCCCACATCTAGAAATATGTTGAAGTTCCGGTTCAAGCGTAGGGGTGAGATGTAAATCCGGTATGCCGGTACAGACTGGAGCCGAGGCTAGGTCACGGAATGGGTAACCCCCACGACCTAGCGTAGGGGCCTGTTCCTTGTCTGGTTTTCATCTTGTCTGGGAGCGGAGCGGATTCGTTATTATCGCGACTATTGTGTAGACACGTCTAGAGCTCGAACCGACATCTGCTTATTTTGAAGACTTCATTTAAAATAGCTAGGTACCGAGCCGTTCACAGATAAGTCTGTCGACCCCCGGCTCGTTGCGCTGCGTTTTACTGTATGCGATGACTCGGTAAGCGTCTCCTGTTCTGATAAGCATTTTATCCCTGGACTCAAGGGACCAGGGTACCTGCAGGATCTCGGAAGTCGAAATTTGAGGGGTCAACGAACGGCTGTTCAGCATCATCTTGCATGCCGTTATACACTATTATATACATAAGGCCATGTCGACACTCTTACGACTTTTCCGTTTCAGCGGCAATGGGAATCGGTGGAGAAAAATCGACTTCCCCGCCTTTGAGATTTGTAAAGGAGCCGGTCTTATCAATGAATGCTTGCATTCATGCTTGGAACTTGTTAGGAACTGTGTCGAGATGCGATACTGAAATCTCATGTTCTGGGCCTAGATTGCGGCCCAACGAGCAGTTTCATTCCGTGGAGTCCCTAGGTCCGCGCTCATTTTCTCAATGCCCGAATGAATGAGGATATTGCATTGTGCCGTCATGCTTGTAGTAATACAATGTGCGTGAGCAGATTAAGAACACGGCTGCACGCTGTTTTGTACTACCCTACCATAGGAATGACGGGTCGCTTGAAGGTATCAATGGCGAGACCGTACAGGCTGGATCGAAATTCTCCGACTTCATGGCACAACTGTGAAGTTTCCGTACATATGAAGCTCGTAGGAGGGGGTCGGGTACCGTCAATACACCATCAAGCTCGAGAACTCGAAGATCTAAAAGGGTTGCAATTGGAGAGGTGTCATTTACCAAGATCTCTGTAGCTTCCCTAGAGATGGGAGGCATCAATAGTCAATAGCTCTCTTCGTCGAAACGATTGATTAGGATCGTATGGTCAAGGAGCCTTGGTAAAGATCGCTCCGGTCAACTCGCTCGTCTACGTACGAGGCGCCTAGCCAAAGAAATATTGATAAAGGTACTGGCTGCTGACCTGCCGTTGGCATCACCCTCGACGAAGCAACAGGCCCCAAGGCGGGGAAGAGAGGTGACAATTCGGTGGTGCCACAGAGACTAATGGTACGACCGCTCGCCTCAATGTGAATAGTGTGCTCTCGTCCTCTCGCTCTCTCGTATGAAAATAGATTCATCGAAAAACGTTCCACCAATCTAATTTCCCCGCGTCCGGTCTGCACTAACGTGAGCATCAGCCTTCTAGGCTAAACTGACTAATGCCCTTGATGCGTCTACAAGTAGTTAGCGTACGTCTGTGTAGCAAATCCAGCTACTGTAGACGTTGAAGCAAGCTTGTTTCCTCGGCAGCTCGGTAATGATTGGCAGCCGAGCCTGCAGCGGACAGCAAGGTTTTCGAAAATGTACAACTTGGTGTTGCATGGGCTTCCAACAGCACCGTACCGCCATTGGGAAATTCCACAAAGCGTCCTCCTCCGGCTCGGCTTTCGCATCTTTCGACAGGGGGCCGGGGCAAGACGTGGGATGACAAGACTTGCTGTCAAAAGAGGTATGCCGAATAATGAGGCCATTAGCCGATCCAGGGACTTAAGATCAGCAGCTACCTACATGGGATTATGGGATTCTCGGTGGATCAAATGTGCAAGCCGGCGCAGCATGCACTATCAGCTACATCGTCCAACGACAACGTGCCTCGACCATGCAGGATCGAAGCGCATTGAATTATATAGCTACTGTGGCCTGCTTATCATGGCTGAAACCCCTCCCCACGATTTGCTCATAAACACAGTCAGTGACGAGCGGCCCGACGCAAATGAAGACGGAAAAGGTAATGATTCACGTTTTGTGTCGGAGTTGCGAAACACTGTACAAGAGCTTGGAAACAGGGAAACAGGTTGAGACGGGCTTCTGAGATGGGGTGCATTATCAAAGGCTGTGGCATTCTCGACACCAACAATAACAACGCCACGAATACCTACATAGAGGCTTAGAAAGGGCAAAAGGGTTGTATGGCATGGCAAGCTCCGGTGATTGGTCAGAGCGGCTTGTGCCGTAGTCCATATGGGAATCGCATGGGAGCCTCCCCTCTCATGGGCTTGCTTGTCGGTCCTATTGGTCGTAGTGATGAAGAATTTTTGCAGTTCCTTGCGATGCTGAGTTGTGACGAAGGCCTTTTTTATTTTTTTTTAAAAAAATTTAACCCTTTCCTGGTTAGGTCTGTAACAGGTTTAGAGTACTGGAGAACGACATGGAAAGTTCACGGGGCAGAACACGGGGGGTTGAAGTGGGCTTGCCAATCAGATTCGAAAATGGAAGCAGGATGGCGAACAACTTGGCGCCCGTTGCCCTCCAATGTGCGCCAGACGGCCAAACGGCAGCCTAGGCGGGGCAGAGTCGGGTCAATTTTGGAATGGTCGTTTTGTCTTTCTTCCCTCACCTTAGTTACCTACCATTCACGATGCGCCTCTCGTGCAGTGTCCCTAATGCATCCGAGTAGTATGGGTCCATGCGAGACACTCAAAGACTTTAGTCGAAACGTGCTGCATCCTGTGGATGACGTGATAAGGAAGCTACACGTAACCCATACGGCCGTTTAAAAAGTGTAGGTAGAGTTACGAGTTACCAGTTGAAACTACCATTGATATTGTTTTGACGCCTCCATTACATGTATATGGATTGTGCCGTTGTGAATCAGCCCTCTCCTTCCTGTAAGGGCTGTGTCTTGGGGGCCTCGGCTGCACTCAATTACACACCCGTATACTCCGTACACTTCAAAGTACCTAGGTAGGTATACCTCTGTACAGAACTCTGTAGACTTGATCTCTCAGCCAATCCGCTGCAAGCAACGCATCCGTGTTTGGAAATAATGACCAAAATGGCCATTCCCGACCGGGTATGTGCATTACTATGTACGTGCAGTGCCTTCTTTTATGTACAGGACGTTACCGTCACGGTGCCCTAGATATATTCGAGAGCAGTAGTGCTTTGGAATCAATAAGACCTTCAGTTGAGGGCAAGTTTAGACACCGTGACGCTACCGTCCGGTACCTGGTCTTGACTTCTTCGACTATCCTATCATATTCTCAGATGCACAACAGAGAGAGGCACATACACGGAATACCAAGTATACCTGTAGAGCGAGTGCATGGCGAGACAGGTCGCCAATAGAAGTATCTTCTGTAGCGATCTGGAAGCCTTATGGAACAGGTCGCTTTATGTGGCATTCTGTCTTATCCCATGCAATCGACTCGCGGCCAACAAGGTACCGGATGCAGGTTGCCTTCCCGCGACTGACTTATCCCCCAAATGCACCGAGTCCAGAGAGCCGCCTGGTGGATGCCGGTGGAGAGATGCGAGCCTCATCACGGCGTGACATGTGGCATTAGGGGTGATGGCCCAGTCTTCCATATAAGAGGGTACTGTAGGTACAGGTATTCAGTTATGAACAGTAAAACAAGAGGTGCATCCCTATAACGAATTGAAAATAAGACTCCGCCAGATCGGGTGTTTTTACGAATGAGACCTCTACGATAACCTGTACACATGTCTCACTTAACTAACCATCTAACGCTACCTGTGCTATATGCTATATGTGAAGGGCGATGCTTAATGTACCAGGTGATACCACATAGAAATACATGGGTACCATTTGAGATACAAGAAGAGATGTTATAATATGGTAGGAGGGTAGTAGCAGCATTCGAAGTTGATTATAATAAGATGCTAGATATTGTCCCGCATACATGTAGGTAGTGCTACCGGTACATCACCGTTGTGTCAAAGGATACCTGCATGTGCACTTACTGCCTGCTTCCACGATATCGAAGGAAAAATCCAGTTGTATATGATGCCCTAGATGATAAGGCGTGATCAAGTTGGAAATTTTTGGAAATTTTTTTCCGCTCCTCGCTTGCTCACTTCTAGACCGCAACCCCTCCGAACCCCCCAATCAACCCCCCCGATTAACCCCGTCAACCCCGTCAATCCATCGCAAACTATCGTTGTACTAGCCCCAGACAGGCGTGTAACGCCAGCCAACGAACATCTTCAAAGCAACCCGTGCACAAGGCTTCTCATCCAGGTAACAAGCTCACTTATTATGGCCCACCGTTGAGGTCACCGAAAAAGGTCGAAGGGGGGAAAAAGGCAAAAAATTTTGTCCTCTCCATTTTTATAACGTATCTTACTCATCATCTAAGCCCCAGAAGTCTCTGCTTGTCCCAGCGAAAAGAGTTCGGCAGGCAATTATGGCTGAGACATGCAGATGATAACTCACCAGTGGTTGTTGCCGAATTCATCACGCCGTTTTCGGCTATTTTGACATAAACACCTTGATGGACAATAGCTAACGTAATACCTCGCTGGATAGTCGTAGTAAGAGTGTTATACGGGGCACGTACTATTATTGCCTATTGCCTGATGACCCTTTTTTTTTTTTTTTTTTTCCTCCGATAAAAAGCGAAGAGTCATCGGTATTCTAGCGCTTATACAGATTCATAATTAACCCCATAATACTACATCCATTCTAGCTCACTGCTATCTGATATACCTATGTACTTAGCCTTAACCTTGTGGTACCTGAATTCCAGGTGTGTGCGTGCTTGCTGTTACTAACTAGCCTGCTGCTATCTATACTCTACCTAGTATGTACACTATCACCCACAGTAGCTCTAGTGTCAACCCATATCAGACCCATATAGCGTATACCCGCCCGAGCTGCATGGATTAACTGCAACCTGCATTACCACCGTGCCTAGGACCTATCCTTCGCTATCTGTGGTCCCAGGCCCCCGAAAACACCAACCAGGTTATCTAACAGCCAGGTGGGTGACAAAGTACCATCCTTTTTTGTGTAGGGCTCCAGATAGGTACCATACAGTAGGCCTGCTGTGGTATATTATCGTTTCCTGCCCGCGGGGCTTCGCTCCGCTTCCTCTCGCTCTCTCTCGCATCACCATATTCGAACTTGTTAACTCTTCCAACCTGCTCTTGTGCCAGTGTCCCACCAATTTATTTTCGAAATAGACGTGCCAGCCCTTGAAGACCTTCATCATCCGGTGTTAGTCGCTCGTGTTCCAGTATTTCTGCTGCCGTTTCCAATTGTCCGCCGAGGTACCTACTGCTGTTCTTGCTTGCCAAACCAACGGGCCGCTTTCACCTCCAACGCCCCAGATATCTTGGACAGTGCCCCAAATCAACCGGGCCAATTTGCTATTCAAAACGACCACAACTACACGCAGTGTTGGTACGATTGAGTTTCATTGTACCTGACTGTTTGATTCAGGCAAACATACGTGCCCTTTGGTTCCGATTTACGTGCCGGTTAGCGGGGCTCCATATTGCTCTGTCATCTCGTCATATCACGAAATTACGTGGTGCTTGACACTCACGTCACGGCATCCTGCATTGTATTGTGGAATACCGGCAACCTTTGTCAACGCCGTATTTATTGGCACGCAACGGGTTACTCAGTCGCATTGTTCATACGACATCCTCTACTTTATCTCCAGTCGAAATTTCCACTGTCTCCACGATATATCTCAGTATCCCTAGCAATTCGCCGGTTATACGGAACTTCAGAGTATAAGTCAACCAGCTCCGTTCCCAACGCTCGGCCAAGCATATTTCTCCAGCACGTCCCGTCGGCCTCATCGTCGCGTGAGTTTGGGAGCAGGCATACGAGATAGTAACGCCATCTTATCGCTCCTTCGCCAAAGCTATAGAGCACCCCGCCTCAACCCCTCCTCAGGGTCCTGATCAACGAGGACCCCTACGGATTAGCTGACCAGGCTGTACCCCTCGTTCATCCAATCGGTCATATACAGCCTCGATGCATCACCATCGTAGAAAATCCGGCCATGCTTCGACTAATTCTTCTATGACTGATGTCCGCAAGGCCGGTAGCGCTTCAGATAACACCCGGTCCCGACGGCCTCAGACTCTAACGAGGAAGTCAACCCCCCAGGCGTTACAGAAACTGGGCAAGAGTCCCAGGGACCGCGAAAGAGAATGGGAAGAGCAGCAATGGTCGGAAGATGAGAGGGAGAGCTTCCCGCAGTATTGGTATGCTTCCACACCTTTCATTCTCGCTTGTGTTCCCCTACTGTTTGTCCTCCCCGAGCTCCGGATGCAAGTGGTTGCTCTCGGCGCCACCTTGCGAGGGCGAATGCACTGATCCACGGCATCCCCCCAAAAGAACCCATGCATACCAGCTGAGGCGTCTCGTGCGTAAGTTGCGTCATCACATGATGAAGACTGAAGAGCCGCTCCACGTTTTCTGCGTGGATAGCTTGGTTCGCGCCCAATGAACGTCGCGCGTTTACGTTCCTGCATCCTCATTCCCCATGCTTAGACTATACAATTACCTATACCGCTTACTGACTGGGTTTATAGCATGACATGCGAGAAACAATTCATCGCACAAGATGAGAGATTCTTATATTGCTCTGAGGCGTAAGCCCTTCCTTCACCGTCCAATAAAATGAAATACGACTTACTTACTTGCATCTTAGCTGCCGCAGGCATGATCAAAATGCGACGACGTCACATTCGTCGGTTGGAACGCACAGCGGCCATAGTAGTGGAAACTTGCCATTTTATGCCTCGGGAAACCCAGAACCTCGAGACATCATTCCTCGGGCGTCGCCTTCTCGCCCCAGTTCAAATTATTTCTCTCCTCCCACTACTCCCACCAGTTCCCAATACACCAGCGCCGTCTCAGCGTTAAGATCGCTTAGTCAACGCCCTCCAAGTCCTCCATCCCCGGTGTCTACGAGCGCCAGTATCTGGCCGTTCACCCGCAGCGCAGCCACTAGCCCTAGTTCGTCGTATACACAACCTCCAAATGTATATTCTTCGACATACGACGGGGGCTACCAATACTCTACATACAACTATACCGGTGGCGGTGGCATGATGACATCAGACCGACCGCTGCCCGTGAGGAACCCCTCAGCCTATTCTCGACCCCGGAGTATTGAGCTCGTGACTCCTATGCTTAGTCGCTACTAGACAAGGACATGCATTAGTAGCAAAATCCAACGCAAGTCGTTCGGGTAATTGCTGTACATTTGCAACATCGTCCTGCGTTAGTCTGTGCTATGCATTGCTGAACACGCGCACGCTCAATATATGCCTTCCCAGTCTAGTCTAAGTCATCTTGACTTTGCAGACAGTCCTTGTACTATCAATTTACTAGCGTGGGGAATGGGCGCGCATCCTTATCTTGGGGTCCAATCGAGACCCTTTGTTACATTAGCCAAATGCGGGGTGTCGCTCGGATGTCTTGGAATGGAGAATCCAATCCTCCATCCCCACGCCGCGTTGGTTGACGACAAGTGCGGGATGAGCAAAACGATGAGGGTCCATAGCTATGTCCGGCCACGGCACCCAAGAAATTGGAGTAGATGGTTGTGCACATTGGCTGATGTGACCTTCCCTCCTAACATTCTCTGCTTATTCTTTCGCTGCTGCTCGGCACGACGAAACTGAACCCGTCCTCTGCTCTCATCCGTCACCAATTTGATTTCATTCATCGCACTACTTTTACTTTACCCCTCTCTATTCTTTACTTCTTGCATATCTCAGAGATTTCTTTCGTCAGAGATACCTAATAACGTCAATGTTTTTTTAATCACGAAAATACGAAATGCATATAGAAAGTATCGATACATCGATGCTTTATACAAGAGCGGCGCAAGACGGATTGGATCTAGGAGTTGCATTTTTGGACGGAAGTTCTGAAGTAGTTCTTCACATTGATCTACTTGGTGGTATATTTGTTTTTCATGCCGACACGCATTAATGAGCATTTACAAAAAATCATGGTGGCTAGCAATCTTTTTACAAATACATAACTCTTTTAGTTCCGATAGCAAAAACAACAGGATATAATATGCACTGAACAGTGGACACACACTCCTCGTCCCTTTACCACAGCCGCACACCGCAAGTTTCGAGTTCTCACGATATTTCTGAAAATGGTAGGTTACCTGGGAAGAGTCTATATGGTTATACTGATTAAATACCTCCCTACCTTCTGATAGAGGATGCGTATGTACCCGTACCTTACAGACGACTCTCGAATTTTGCAACGTAAGAAGGGAGACAAAAGATGCGGCCACCTTCGCCGACAACCCCACTCCGCCGGTACCTTGAATTCAAGCGGAACCAAAATATAGGGTACCGCCCAACTACTGTAGATCTACGCATCCAGCCCTGCCGATCGCCCACGGATCATGCGGAGCACAGCCCGAAAAGTTAGATTTATGGGGATCCCACGGTAGGTAGCTCGAGGTAGCTTTACTGCACTAACAATAACACTCGACAGCACACCCAATGCCTACATACATACAATACATACACATGAGATCACATTTGATCTGCCGATAAGGTAGAGTACTGATGAAACGGTATTGGTGAAAAACAGACTTCTACATCGCTTTTCTATTGTCGATGGGAGAGCAGAGAGAGACTCACGCGCTTTCAGGTTTGCTCCGCCCGTCCGCCCGTCCGTCCTGCGCCCCGTTCCCCGTCATCGACACGTCAGTCGACGCAAGGTACGGCCGGGAAGAGGAGCGCGGGGTGTACACTACCTACCAAGGTTCAATTCAATTCTTTTACTTTGCGATTCTCTCTAGCCAAGGTAGGTAGTATATCCGCTTTCCTTTGTCTTCCAGTTACCTAACGTAGTGAGTACACTACAATCCACTATCAGAGTAATTATACAGTACGCACGGCTTCACCCGTGGAGAATGGGTGTTTCCTTTTCCGGTCTCCTGTTATGCATGTATGTGACATGGGATTCTGCGCGTTCTAGAACGAATCTTGATGACTCATTATTTTCTCGGTCTGTTAGGTAAGGGGGCAAATTTGCCAGGCAGGTAAAATGCATACAGCAGGCTTGTTGGCGAATGGGGGATGTGAAACCCGGTTCACCCTGACCCGGATTTGTCGGCCCCGCTGTTGAGCATTTATATGCAGGCTCGATGGTGTGATTTGTTACGTAAATGGTATTTAGGTTCTTATGGTTGTGGTTTACGCGTTGTGGAAGACTTTAGAGTAAGAAGTATGTACCCCAGTAGTAGTGTGTAGTTGGGTTGCATAATTCATTAATAGAAGTGGAACCTTGCAGGTTCTTACTACTTGAGGTTTGGATATCTCGTACGATGTGATCGTATGGAAGAGTCATAGGCGATTCTACTGTCGCCGTCTTTTATGATATTGGGTTACTTTGTGGGAAAGGGAGTGGCTCGGTGCTGTAGCCTGTTATTGACTTCAATTGAAATTTCCTTGTTTAGATAAGTACCGGGTAACATTCTTCTGAGCTCGCCGTAATTACTTTGGACTAACCGATCATGAATAGGAGTAGGAAAAGGTTTCGAGGTACAGCTACATTATATTTAGTTACTTCGATTTCAGCGCACGAGGGAATGGATAGTGACAATAGAGGACACCAGCATGAAAGAAGAGGTAGCTAATTTATGTTTATTGTTTCTCTTTGCTATTCAACGTTGAGATGACCAAAAATCATTGACCCCTTAATATTAGGAGCCACATGCTTGATCCTTTGTGAGTGAATATACACTCGTTAGTATAAGCTCCAAGGATATTAGATGCCTTTCATAAGGACCCTCTGTTGGGATTGCTCATAGTCTGACTATAGACACATTCTATATCTTACCACGTTAAATACTAGTTGAATATTTACAGTGAATAAGTCAATGTTTCAACGTCATCTGAATCGAATCTTTGCTATTTTTTCAACAATCACCGAAAACGAGGAGGCTGTATAAAATTTAAGCATTGTGTTTATATGTGCATGGAAATGGAAATAGAAACCAGGGTAGTCATTAATTAGCCTAAGGTCACAAATACTTATGTCGACTTGAAAAATCTCTAGATGAGTAACTCTGTGTGCGGGCTTTGAATACATCATATGACAGGAGTCTCGTATATACCTCGATTTATAGTTATCCGTGTTACATACCAGACTCAACTGGACAAGAGGCTTGCTTGTAATTCAAACTCGATATGTAAGCTTGGAGGCCTTGAAAAAGCGATTTTTTAAATAATAACCTCCATGTTGTCATACCTGGGCCTGCTGTCTTTATCATTGGTGAGATTGCGTGACGCTGGCAAGAATGCATTGAGTGAAACGCTAAGATTTGTGCTGGCAGGGGGATTTCCCCAAAATGATTTTCGACTAGATATCAAATATGGTCTCGACATTCCAGCAATGGGGCGGTAGCGTAGTTGGGAGCGCGTCAGACTGAAGATAACTTCAATCATTAATCTGAAGGTCACCGGTTCGATCCCGGTTCACCCCAATAAGTCGAGACCTAGCAGGTAGGTTCCACCTGCTTTATATCTTTTGCGCTTCTATTTTTGCTTTCCTCCTATGTGGTGCAGCGTTTTGTATGTAGCTAATTGACTATCTTTCATCCTGCTGCTGTATGTAGGCAACCTACTTGGTACTAAGCCTATTATTATTGAACATCGCTAAGGATACCCAGCTAGGTAGGTAGTAATTAGGACATGAGAAGCTTTAGACTTGCAGATTGCCCAAGCTATAGTTTGACCTCTACTCCGACTATTTGAATGATCCTACTACACCTCGACGACGAACAGTATTCATGATACAGCCCTGTACGGTATATAGCAGGTACAACTAGACTAAATGCACTGTGGGATCATTTGTGGGTCATTGCATCTCTGGGCTTCGGCAGCAAACAATTTGGAGATGACGACCTAGCTAACATCAGTACAGGTGCTGTAGACCCCCGGACCTACTCTGTAAAAAAGTTCTTAACGCGACAACATCTTTTTTACGTGAACGATTTATGCAGCGCGACTGAGGCATTTGGTGGGTTAGGCGTTTGGGTTACATTCATTCATTTTCATATGATGCGATCCAAATTCTCTATTACATTGCTACATTTTCTTTGCGCGCTGCACTGTGACGCTTTGGAAAGACAGGATGGCGACTTCCGACGATGAACGACGAATGCAAGCCGATGAGGAAGAGAAAAGTGCCCTTTCGTCCGACTTAACCGACAGCGAAAATGACCTCTCTGGTGGTGAAGAGACGCCCGCCAAAATCGAGTGGTTGGCGACCGGTCGAGAGAAACGATCCACGGCCGGCAACCGTATGAAATCGATGCTCGCTGCAGAGGAACCCGACGACGAACTTGAACTCCTCTTTGCCGAAGATGAAGACGATGCGGGCTTTATGGATATCGGAGACGATGGATCCGACGCCCATATGTCATCCTCAGATGATGAGGATGCGCAGGGAAATGCCGACGATTTGGAAGGGGAGAAGGAGCTGGAGAAACATGCACGCGAGAGCAGACAAGCGGCTCGTAAGCGGAAGGCACAAGAAGCCATACCGCTCAAGTTCCGCAAAAAGGTGAAAATAGACACCTTGCAGACACCAAGCACAAGCGCTACACCGGCACCCAAGCCCCCCAGACCGAGGAAGAAATCAGAGAGATTAAGCTGGCTTCCAACCCCTGCCGATTTGCCTACCAGGGCCTCGAAGCGAGAGACTACGATGGCTGGCAAAGAGCAGCTTCATAAACAGATGGCTGAGAGGGAGATTAAGCGACTCCAACAGGTCGAAGCTATGGAGCGTAAGGCAAAGAGGATGGAGGCCCTCAAGAAGCCGCCCATGACACAGGCAGAGCGCCTTGCTGAGGCTGCGCTGGTGGAGAAACGGAACGCGAAAAGTCTCAATCGCTGGGAAGAGGCTGAGAAGCAGCGAGAAGAAGAGCGGAAAGCCAAGCTGGCCGCATTAAACAACCGGACCTTGAAGGGTCCTGTCGTGACGTTTTGGAGTGGCGTCGGAGAATGGATAGACGGAAAACTGAAGCATGTTGGCAAGATAGTCACCATCGAAGAAAAACCAGCAAAAAAGAAACGGCATTCTACTGTTGGGCCTGAAGGGATAGGAGATGGCTCAAGCGAAGATAGGGCTGGTCAAGCCGAGAATATTCACACCTCTCCTGACAAGGTAGCTTCCGTTGAGCCTGATCCCGCGCCGCCACAGCACATGAATGCGAAACCCGAATCGAGCAAAGAAGGCGAGGCAGCAATAACAAATGGTATAAGATTGGTTGATGCGAAAAAGGCAAATCCTGTGTCCTCCACGAATGTTGGACAAGAGTTCCAACCAATACAGAATGAAGCTACCGAAATAACTCCTACTGAAACTTCTACCTTACCTGCCGTATCCACGGTAGGAGAGGGAGAGGCCACAAGTACCCCGACATCTCATGGTCACCATTCAAAATACCCAGAAACTGCTTCTCAACCACATATATCACCGCCTTCGGATATCCGACCGCCAGATTTAAAACCCCCTGACCTCCAGCCGCCCAGTGCGGGCTTGTACACTACTAGCATGTTCGCGCCACCTGCACAGTCGTCGTTGATGAAGCCTTCGGATATGAAACCTCCCTCAAATAGTTTTTTGGCACCTCCTGTAGGAGTCTCTCAAAATGGTTTATCTATGCCCATGATTGGCTACCATCCTCCACTTAGCTCAACAACCTCCTCCAATGTTCTGGCTCCTCCAAACCCGACGCAGAGACAGTCACCATTATCAATGCCCCAAACTAATATCCATACCCCTCCGGCACCCACGCCAACACAGTCTACACAAGTCATATCGACACCAAACCCTGTTGCGCCCTCAACACCATCAACTACACCGGCCCTTCCTCATCCCCGACCACCAAAAGCATCACTGGGCACCTCGAAATCTACGAAGGGCAACGCTCTCAAGCAGCCGAAAAAGGAAGCTGCGCCGCCGCCACCGCCCTCACCTCCCGCTAATGGAAAAGCTGCACGAAACTGTATCATATTGCAGAACTTCAACGAGAATGCAATCAAAGACAAGTCGGTGCAGACCCGCATTCTATTCGGCCGGGAGATGAGTAAGCTACCAAGTAAGTCACTAAAATCATCTCCTATTGTATGTCGTACCTATGCTTAATGTGCTCCAGAACACGGACCAGCGGTTCGTTGCGTGATCACGAACCACCCTGCAAGATACAGAGATCCCAGGACGGGTCTACCGTACTACAATGCATATGCCTTTAAACAGATTCAGAGACTTTACAGTGGCGAGTATAAATGGAGTAGCTTGGTAGGCGCATGGATTGGTAGTGAAACATCGGCAGCTACAGGTGTCCCTAGGAGATTTCTGGATCCAGATGCGCCTGCGCCTCCCAAAGTCCAGACATCTGTTGATCCACCCGTGAAGGACGAACAAGTAGCAGATGATCCGAATCAAAATATGGAGCCCCAGACAGCCGATAAACAGGGTACGGAAGCTCCAGTGCTGCACACTTCCCAATCAGACAACATAGTCACTAAAGTCCCTGCGAGCGGCTCCTGTAACAATACTCCGGCCACAGTTGGTGGGCCGCCTCAGGAGACCAACAAGGCGGAGGCTCCCTTCACCACAAGCGGACAGGATGGCACTGCCCAGCCGCATGTGGCAACAACCAGCGCTACATTCGCACTGGATACAGGGCCGGGACCAATGACTGGCAACACGGATACAAAGATCATGCACAGCGTAGACGCGCCCCCTCTGCAGACGTGATGAACACGCCTTCAAACTTGCCGAGCGTACCACTCGCAACATCGTCGTCATTATCATCATCGATGTCTCCAATATCCGCGGGAAACGGGGGCGGTGAACTCATAAAAATGGGTTGACGCATCTGAGGACTCGGTGTAGGGTATCATCGCATGAAATCTTGTATGTAATAATAGATGTACCAGACAGAGATGAAAAAGAAAAAGCAAGTCAATGAGCAAGAAAAACATTGACAACCCCAACCAACGCCTGTGCAATGCTTCCTCCATTTGCCAGAAATTATTTTATACGCCCACGAATGCACGTCCCTTATCGTCCCTAAGTAAAGCGGACCGTTCTCATGAATGTCCGTCTTACTTAGTGCTTCCTCTTCTTCTTGGCCTTGTCCCCATACTTGGGAAACACAATCTTGCTCGTCTTCCTCCGTTTTTCGATGCGGCCCTTCTTGCTATTGGACTTGCTAGACGTGGCAGCGCTCTTAGCGGTGTCGACGTCCATAGCATCTATAGCGATTGTAAATCTGATTAGCCATCTTACTCTCTGCCGGGTAGATTCGCACAAATGAAGGAGAGGAGGGAGGTAAGGGAGGACTCACTCTCTGCAGCGGTGGCAGCACCCTCCTTCTCGGCCTCGTTACTACCAGTAGGATCGGCATCTGAATCGATAATCTTGATAGAAGAGTCGCTGTCGACCACTTCGGGCTTGGGCGCAGCTGCTAACTCGAGGAGCTTTGCCGAGAGCCGCGCATTGCGTTCTATTTCGACGGGTCCGAAGACGTTGGCTTTGAGGCGCTGGTTGTTCGCTTTGCGCGTGCTGGCGCGGGAGCTTTTTGCCATTATGGATGTGGTCTTGGTGTGTATTTGAGAAGGAAGCTCAGTCGGTTGCTAGCTAGACTCGGGCACGGGTTTTGAACCGTATTGAGGGGACAAGAGGCGTTGGTTGTCCCTGAGTTCAATAGTCAAGTATGGACTTGGTTGAGTAGAGAGACAGGTAGGTCGTCAGAAAAAGTTTTGGTGGGGCTTATCGAAGATCGAGGGTGGGCTGGCCGATAGAGCAGCAGGGGTGGGTAGTCTACTTCTCAACTTAGAACTCTATGACGGTGGGCTAGTCCAGTAGTGCCAACCGTGACAGAACTTTTGACTTGTGAGATAGAATTACCCCTTATATTCTTGACAACTAACAATATTATATTATACTTTGAATATTTTGAATTCATTAAACTTGTTATTTATAGCCATGGTTTTCAATGTTTTGTTCAGTTAGTATTATTAGCCCATCTATACAGGTCCAGTAATACCAATTATAACAAAATTAATGGTTACCTACTAATGTTACAGTCTATATACTACTAGGTATGCCAGTGCCAGAAGGCCTGCAATAGTCCAGACTGGAGTATCCAAGCTTCCGTATGCCTTTGTGTCCACTCCGGCTTAACATTCAGTAGTTTCTTTCGCTATAAAATAACGGGTTTTTATCAGGTTAAGCTGTTTTCCATCTCTCAAGTTCTATCTCCAAGGTCATCACAAGGGACGTATTAGAGGCTTGGAGATAGACTCAATTAGACCATAATCTACCAGGGGGCAACTAGGTCCTTGACCATTCGGATGGCTTCCTGACTCTCCCTCGGATAACTGAGGCGATATATACATATCGTCGGTATCGCTAACCGCCGACCTCAGACCGAATGTCTCAGATTAGCGACGGCTGAATAGCCTCGCGCTAGACAATTGGCAATACCGGTACCACTTTCAGCGCGTGTTACGTCCGTAGATAATACCAAGACCTTGGCCTCGTATTCAGAACGTGCGACACTTCCGTACAACAAAAGTTTTGTCACAGCTGGTACCAATGGACCTTCATGCTTCACAGCACTACGGTCAAAGTGACTGCTGCCACTTTCGTATTACTGCTCCGGACGGGTAAGATCCTTCACTTCGTGGAGATTTTAATAGCGGTAAGCCGAATGTCAAGGTTTTCCACTTCCAGTCCTGTGGCGATCGGCAGCTCCCAACTTGATGATACGTGACGATAGTGATCTGCCAACCGGCTGCATGAGGCGCCTCGTGTGGATTTCCATCACTGACCCAAGCTTTTTGATGAATTGTTGGTGTAGTTCGAAGCGGACGTTCGCAACCTTCAGCCCGCTCGATTGTAATCTGATAGTCTGTTAGACACCGAGGGCAGGACCGCAAAATATCTCGACATGGGATCAATCGGTGATCGTGATGGTCTTTAAGCTCTGGTATTTCATCAATAAAATAAACCTTGTATCCGAGAGGCATCGCTGTCATGATATGCGGGCAGATAAAATGATCTTCGTGACCGATTGCAGCCCCAGAGCATACTGAGTCTTGGCCGTAGAAGACATGTATGGCTCGAAGAAAAAGCTCGTTGTCGACGATCCTAGCAGACCAATCCTGAGTCCAGGACCGGGGACTGAGCTCTACAAAACGTCTGTGAAGGTGGTCAAGGGGCAACCCCCTGGGTGCGCCAAAGAGGTGACGGTTCATTACTAGGCGAGCGTGATGATAGCCGCTAATTCATAAATATTAGTTTTGGGGCTTGAACCGCAGAGTATAGTGAAAGGATCGTTTTGTGTGTTTGTACTGACATGCCATAGTGGTAAGGTTTACTGAGGCTAAAGGCCTGGCCCAGGACTGGACAGCACTCGTAGCAACAATTTTGGATTTTCCGAGCTCTGAGATATGAATCAACCGGGGTCCAACTCGGCGAAAATGGGTGCAGTCGAGAGCAAAAATGACAATAATAAAGTTTGTCACCCAAATCCTTTTCGAGTAGCAGTAAGAGGGTGTTGCGGTCGGCGCTATTCAGCTGTATTCTTTCCTTAAGGATAAGATAAAATGGTTTGCATGTTAATGACAGTGCAGCAAGAGCATCTGGAGAGAGTCGGTCTGATATTAATAAGAACACCTTAACCGGGGTGTTCAACAATGACCCGGCCGGAGATGCGAAGTGACCTTTCCGAAGCCGCGACAAAGCTTGACCCATGATTAGGTCGGTGAGTCGACGTGTAGCGGTAGTAACGTGAGTGGTGTGGCACGACCTCAGTGTCGTAGGTGTCGATGCAATTCTGTTTCGGATATTGCTTTCTGGCTGGATAAATCTTTCCGTGAGGTGAAGACTCGAGTTACCTAGTTTATCCCCAAAATCTTGATCGGCGAGGATCTCTCACTTAGTTTATCGCACTCGAACGCACGAAAAATGTCAGGTATAATAAAATGAATGGATTGACGACTGCTTAAGTCTTTCGTGGTAAACCTGCGGCTCGGTAATAGCGATCTGTCCTCATGCAACAGATTACTAGAAAGCCTGCTTTCCACAAAATTAGAAGGCCACGATTTCGGGAAAAGTGTAGCTTAAGAAGTTCATTACCGGACCTCCCAAAACCTTTGGGTTTTATTAAAGTTCATTGAAATCTGGTTTGTTGTAATTAGTTAGTTTAATATCTACAGCTTAATTATTGGTCGGTCTTGCTAGCACAATAAATTACAACTTCAAATTGTTTAAATTTGAGGTATGTGGCTTACGTATCGTGAGCTTCTTTGGTGTTTTAAAGGCCTAGTAGTAGGCCATATAAGCTTAGGTAAGGGGCCTCTAGGGTTTCCCCCTGGTAACCAGAAGCTACCTAATAGATGTCTAGAGGCGGTATTCATAAGAAGTGTTATGCCAAAGGCAATAGGAGTCTTAGAAGAGAATCTGTTAATTTAAAGGCTGTTCAGGAGTGTTGAAAATTTAGATCGATGCGCAAAAGCACTTTGATTTACAGCATCAAAATGAAATAGAGCTTCGCCAGCAAAGTTTTCCATTTTAGGGATAATTAACTTGGTCCTACACCACATTTTAGTCTAGCATTTGGGATTGCGACTCGATATCTAGCATCCTGATATTTGACGCAGGGAGATTTCCCTTGATCATTCTATGAGCCAAAGCAGAATGCCGCCAGTCGTGACATCCGTATGACGTGGTTCTTGGCAGATACTTCCCCGTGAGCCCCTGGACTGCTGCTACGTGCGCATCCTATGTCCAGGTCACCTTCTGAACAAGGTACACGGTGCCTCCCCCAGCCAACGGTCGGTTATTAGACAAGCTGCATAACTCGACGCACAGTATGGAGTTATTAATCAAGGCTGGGCTGCTATTTAGACAGCTTCTGTTCTAGGAGGGTTGCAAATCTCGTCTTAAACTAATGCAGTTGTAAGAGTAAATACCTAATGTACTGCGCGGGAAGCATAAAGTGTTTGTCCAGACTGCCAGGTGATTATATAAGAATACAATATAAAACGGGATTCGCTCTAGGGGAGATAGAAAGGTGGGGCCCAGTTTGGGCAAGGCTCAGGCTAAAAGCGGCGCTGCTCAGGTACAGCTCCTATCCCGGTTGCAGGGGTTACTTCTC
The DNA here is from genome assembly GCA_022385695.1 of Xylaria arbuscula. Taxonomy (NCBI): domain Eukaryota; kingdom Fungi; phylum Ascomycota; class Sordariomycetes; order Xylariales; family Xylariaceae; genus Xylaria; species Xylaria arbuscula. The sequence goes on along the minus strand of MU279363.1, from coordinate 611,419 downwards.
TGGACCAGGAATCAGACCGCAATAGGCAGGCGGTGAAGTTTCCCACCGTGGTCCGGCGCAACAGCAGCGACGACGAAGACAGCAAGTGACGACAGCCTAACTAACATTTATATTTCTGCCCCTCCTTGGTGACCCTCTTCTTTGTAAAAACGAATAAACGTGTATTCGGTGCTCGCGCTTTGTGTGCTAGACGTCAGCTCTCCGCTCTAACAATACACTCTACGCGCTCCCACGTCTACAGATTGAAACATACTTCGCTAGCTTCTCAGTGCAAACCAACCGAAAATCCAGACGCATCTCTCCGTGCTTCGACTTTCTCAAACACAATTCACCTCGACAATCGAAAGCATTGACGCGAGATCTCGAGCTTGGCGCTGTTCCATTAGGAGCTGTCATCGTGCGACCCTTCATATAGCGATACCGTAACGGCTCTTCGATTCTCGATTCTCGAGCCTCATTCGAGGACTGCTGCACACGCATGCGCATCGGAGTGTTTGGAGGGGGAGAGAGAGAAACGAGAGATCTGATACAGTTACGGGGCGCTCCTCCGCCTTGGCTCGATTGGTGCTGGCGTCCAGATTGCTTGCGGTTGCAGGCAGGACTGCCGAACAAACCGTGGCAGGCGCAAGCCCGAGCCTTCCCACGACGGTCTTCTCCATGCCGCTGAGACGGGCGGGACCTGCCCATTGCCCTTGCGCACCTGACCGGACTGGCAGCCGCGGTGAGCTGAAGTAGCCGCCACCGTCGTAGCCATGTCTTCTTCCAACAGTGAAATCCGCCAGATGGAGCGCACCCTTTCGACGCTGCTCAACAAACAGCTGCAGACGATATGTCGCCAGAACAATCTGGGAACGAGTGGTGTCAAGGCCGAGTTGCAGAACCGCATCAGACAGGGTGAGTCCGCAGAGTCCCGACAGGTCCCTCCTCTCTCCTATCTTAAGTGTGTACTACCGGCAGTCGAGTCTTGGTGCCTATGGGCACCAGGATTGGAGGGAGAATGACCGAGCACTTTATGTATCGCATTCACTGTCTACCTATTTGTACTTCAAGTTCTGTTCTGATTATCTGAATTTCGTGATTACATTGTACTCTAAGTTACATGGAGTGGCTGGCCTTGGGTGCCTTAAGCTATCTTAGGTACCTACTCCGAAGTACCTACTCCAAAGTAGCTCCTTCCTCAGGCATTTCCCGTCCCCTGGCCCAGCTTGTGGTGCAAACCCATTTCAATTGCACATACGTTGGTACCTGGGTACTCAGACTGCTCCCATGCTCTCACTTGTCCACCACTCCACCCACTTATCCATTCGAGATACCCACAGCCTCACATCTCACTGTCTGTGTGATATTCCCAAACCAGCATACCACTCTACTAAAACGCTCCCATGCTTTCCTTCGTCACGACATTGTTCGGATCTAGTCAGCCCATCTCATCTCACCTCGGTTCGCCCTGATGTCCCGTGTTTTAACTAACTTTTTCTGATAGCGCTGATCGAGAATTACACGGCTTCTCCCTATAATTTCCGAAAAATACAGGATACTATTCACAATATAGTGCGTGGTGGATCTTCTGGCCATTCACCGCAGCCGAATATGCCTAACTCGTTTCCCAACGGTGGCAACTACAATTACTCTGGAAAGGGTAACGACTTTCCCTCACCAGCTCACCGATTCACTGGAGCGAGCAATCCTGCACAGCCTGTTCCTAGCTACTCCAGCACAGCTGGTAGTAGTAATCTGAATTACTACAAGAATGCTCACCAGTCTCTGCGTGATTTGCAGTTCAAGCCCTCGCCTTTTTACTCTATCATTGCGAGGATTGGTGAAATCCGGACCTGTGACGGTAAGCAAACTACTGCTATCTGTGACATGCGCTTTCAACAGCGTCACTAACTGATTCAGTAGTTATGACCCAGCATCGTAATACAATTCACTTGTCTATACGAGTCAGCGAGCACGCATGTCTCTCCAACCTGGGAAATGACAAGTCCTTGCGTTTGATGGTATTTTGCTCAGGAGACAACAACGGCGTCCAGGATATAGCATTCCCACACCAATCCGAGTTTAAGGTCAACGGTGGTGAGATCAAGGCCAATCTACGAGGCTTAAAGGGAAAGCCGGGGACCACTCGTCCGGTCGATGTTACTAGTTCGCTGCGTTTAAAGCCTTCGAACTACAACAACAACATTGAGTTCACATATGCACTCACTAGTAAGGTGAAGAAGCACGACCCGTCTCCCGCAACAACAGTGAGCAAAATAGCATTGGTATCAAGCGGTGAATATCTCTTTCACCCATGGCTAACGTCTGATATTACAGAAATTCTATATGGCGGCATATCTTTGTCAGATGGTGTCGGTCGACGAACTTGTCACAAAGATTCAAGGCCGGAAAATTGCCAAGTCTACAGTCGTCCAGGAGAGTATGTTGTCCTTCTCTGCTCTGGTCTTCTATGATCAATCTGACCTTGAGTAGTGACTCAGAAGGCAAATGATCCCGACGTGGTCGCTACGTCAACTGTTTTATCTTTAAAGTGCCCTCTGAGTTATACGAGGCTCAGTACGCCTTGTCGGTCTGTGCTCTGCTTGCATATACAGTGTTTCGACGCAAATTCATATCTACAATTACAAGAGCAAGGCCCACAATGGATCTGCCCGGTGTGCAATCAATCGGCTTCATTTGAAAACCTGGCCGTAGATGAATACGTCAGAGACATCCTCGAGAACACGACAGACTCAACTGAGCAGGTCACGATCGAACCAGATGGCCGCTGGTCGACACAATTAACCGAAGCTGCACCGAAGAAATATCGACCTTCCAATACAAACGCTAGTATTGACGTTGAGGATGATGTGTCTGTCGTCACTGACAACTTCAGCCATAGTAATGGGGGATATGGCGGAACCCCGCATCCGTACTCGACACCTATTCGATCCTTCATGGGTGGGGGGACGCCCGGTTCTGGCTCAAGAGAGCCCTCAGGAGCACCGAGGTCTGGAGGCAATAAGCGGCCCGCCGCTGAAGTCATCGATCTCACTCTTGATAGTGATGAGGATGATGAACCACTTCTTAGACCGTCAAAAAAGGCCCGGTCGGCATTGGATTTGTAGAAAGTGCTGTAAACTAGTGGCTAGCAGGCCCTTAACTGTTTGCGTTTTCGTGTCTTTCTACGGCGGCGTTGGGCGTAAAGCGTGAATACAGGGATATACTTACAGACCAAAGCGACTGCTTTCGAGGGTATGCAAGAAATGATGGTTTCCTGGCGTTGGTCGCATATGGATTCTTGCATCTGAGGAAAGCAAAATTGGTTTGTCGGGGCACAGAGAGGGTGGATCTTCTATTGCCAGATATATCAGCATTTCCATTGCGCTCAATAAGGACCTTCACGCTGCTGATGCGAACAAACTGCTTACTTGATGTCTAAATTACTTTTCATGCCTACGATTCTGGTTTGCACATATCATGGATCTATATAACCCCAATCGATTGTATGATCACGGCGTAGAATAGTTATATGCATCGGTTCTCGTTGGTCCTTGGCTGTAACTAGGCTTAAGGCTACTTACCTACTCCATGAGGAGAATCGAGATAAAGATGCGCCAACTTTGAATGCAGTGGAGGTCTTTAGAGAAATGAATAGCAGCAGCTCATATTGATGCGATATCTACATGCTCGTCGTGGTATGTAAGGAGCCGGACCAGCATATAGAATAGGTACAGCTGAGGTAGGTTACTTAAGACCAGAGGCGGCGGACCAATCGATAAGCTGTATCCGCCTTGTAGCTCAACCCCCATGCCCCTGTATCCCTCGGAGCTCTCAACAACCTCGACAACAATCGACGACAAACCTATTCCCAACCTTCGGAGCTATAGTAGTTACTTTCGGACGTCGCCCCTGAGTATTCTACGGGCTCATACCATAACTAAGAAGAACCAATCAGTCGACACATTCTCAACCAGCGTTTGACGATAGCTTAAGTGGTTGCATTCATCCATTTACGTTGCGCCGGACCTGCGCCTTCGCATCTATAGCGTTGTAGCAATATCGCGACCAATTGCGTCGATTTCACATCATACGATTTCCCTGCTATCGGTATTCTCATCAGGAAGGGCGCGGAATTATTGATACCTGGCGCTGCCTTGGGGAAAAGGAAGACAACCGAAAGCGAAAGGACCGCGGGGAGGAAAGACTCAGGCATAGAACCGCCTTCGTCGGTTCTTTCGAGAGGAGATCACATCACACACACACTCCCATACACACAAATACGCCAATATGTCGTCCTTTGACCAGCCGTTACCGCCGTACAACGCCTCCGATCCCACGGCGACGTTTGTGGGGACCTCGTGTCTCGACTTTTTGCTCATCGAGCTCGTGCCCATGGCATACCGGATCGCGAACGAGCTGGGGGAGGCGAGCGATGAGAGCGGTAGCGGTGGCAATGACAAGAACAACGAAGAGGTGGGGTCCGTTAGCACATCGGCTGGCACGATGAGCGCGGCGCCCGGGACGGCGTCGGTGAACAGTAGGAAGAGCAAATTAGACGAGGACGAGGAGAGAGAAGCTGTGTTTTTCCGTCTTGAGGGCCTGGGCTATCGTGTTGGGCTGGGACTTGTAGAGCGGTATGTGTCTTTCCGCCCCTATTTCTCCTGAATGTTTCTTTCTACCTGTGATTTCCTATTACATAGTCATGATACGGCTCCATGTGCTGCTACCTGCACGACACTCAACAATATTTATTCTTGCTTATGCTAACTCCATCCCCAACCTCACAGCTTTTCCCGCGATCGCCCGCGGTTTACAGACACGTTGGACGCCATCAAATTCATATGTAAAGACCTGTGGATGCTCGTCTTCAAAAAGCAGGTCGACAACCTCAAGACGAATCACCGCGGCGTCTACGTGTTGACGGATCACGCATTCCGGCCCCTGTCTCGCATGAGCACCGACGCCGGTGGCCAGGCCGTCGTGCGGGCACAACCTGTACGTATCCTTACTTTTCATCTCCACCCCACCTCCCTCTTTCCCCCATGCCCATCTGAAAACTAACGAAAATAAACAGTTCCTCTGGTTCCCCTGCGGTGTCCTCCGCGGCGCCCTGGCGGCCATGGGAATCAACGCCACGGTGCAGGCCGAGACGAGCGAGTTACCGGGCGCCGTCTTCCAGATCAAGACTACGCCGGCAGCGCCCAAGTAGAAAACGGCAGCAGAAAGGAAAGTAAGAGAGTAAATACATGAGAGTTCGGGGATGAATAATCTTGCCGAAGCTTCTTCTAATTAGTCCATATTGGAAGATGGACACTCCGTATGGCGGTTGCGTGGACAGGGCTAAGGGGTTCGGGTAAGAGACCTATCCTACGCAGCAAACCCCAGAGAAGACGGCCCCGCGTAACGCCAGACCAAACCCAAAACAAATCAAGCCAAGAAAAAGAAAGGGTACAGACTATATCCCAGGAACGGGAAACGAGAAGTATAGTACAGTCCTGACACGCCCAGTCTGACGCGGATTTCCTTCATCTCCCCCAGGATATGATAGAGAATAAGAACGAGACACCAGCTACTGGAAGAGGGGAACTAGAACGGGGACTACGATAGACTAAGCTAGCATCCAGAACAGAGAAGTCAGCATTAAGGGCATGAGGATAGTACCTAAGGCAGAAGCTAGCTAGCTAGCTAACTCAGGTAGCTGCGAATCAAACGATAGACGATACAGCCCAGCAATAGACTAACTTAGGGTGGCTTTTTATTTATTGGTTTATATACAGCAGCAGACCAACGAATATTTACTTTTCACCTTAAACTTGACTCACTTAACTTATGCCCCTCCCCCCTTTCCTTCTCCATTATCTTGTGTTTGTGATCTCTCTTATTCCTCCGACCGAGTAACACGGTCCGTCGTGATAGAAAATGGTAGGTAATGATCCTTCTTTCGAAAATAATGGGGGATAGCGGAAAAGTGGGATAGGTATCGAAATAGCGGGTGGATGGAGAGAAGAACATGTCCGGGCATTCGATTGGGGGGGTGTAACGATCACGGAGAAGATGGGAAGTTTCGTTCACGTCTTCACAGCCTAGAAGTGGACACACAAACAATCAGTCAGTCAAATCTGATCTCTTCATTGTGTGTCTTGTAATTTACAAGCGCGTGACTGTCTGTGTCCTTTGCTCTCTCTCTGAGATTTATGCCTTTTCCTTGCGTCTTTTTTATTCTTTCTCTGTCTACAAACCCGCTTATGGAAAATTACTGTCAAAATTCCTGACGACTCGCGGTGTATGAGGGTTAGATGTAATTCCTCCATCTAGGCATAGGCAAAAACAAAAGAAACACATGCGTGTAAGCGAGAAGCCTGTGCCATACGCCACGCAGCAGTAATATCATTCCATGTCATGTCTCATAGCATCGAGGGGGGGATGATTTACTTTCCAGCAGGGGTCTTGGCGAAGGTAATACCCTTCTCGATGTTATCCTTCAAGCCCTTAAGGGCGGCATCGACCAGGGTCTTCTCCTTTTCAGTGATGTTGGTGAGAGGGTTGGTGACCTTCTCAACACCGTTGGGCTAGAGTTGATCATGTCAGCTATACACTCTATCTATAATGCGGTATAAGGGTACGGAGGATGTGGTCAGTTCTTACACCAAGCTCAACGGGAACAGAGAAGAAGTCCAACTTAGTGGCCTCGTGAATCTCCTTACCTCCCGGAACACCGGGAAGGTAGACAAAGCTGGGCTCAATAAGGCCCTTCTCGCCCTTGGCGGCCTTCAGGACCTTCTCGGCAAAGCTGCGTGTAAAGTCAGTCATGTTATACTTAATAACGGAGTCATTTGTCCTACCGGTAACCCGCGTAAGCCATAGATAGAGTGGCAGAGCCGGCACCGTCCTTGGCCTTGACAACCTCATCGCCACCGAACTGGACACGGTTGACGAGAGCATCGTACTTGTCGGCGGGGATATCGACGCTGGGGCTGGTCTTGCTGAAGAGAGGGACAATTGTCTCCCCGGAGTGACCACCGATAACAGGGATGTTGAGCTCTGTGCTCTTCTTGCCAGTAATCTCGGCGACGAAAGTCTCGGCGCGGACGATGTCGAGAGTGGTGACACCGAAGAGCTTCTGAGGGTTGAAGACACCCTTGGCCTTCAGGGTTTCGGCGGCAATGGGCACAGTAGAGTTGACAGGGTTCGAGATGACGAGGATGAAAGCGTTGGGGGCGACATCGGCAGCAATCTCAATCAGACCCTTGACGATACCAGCGTTGATCTTAAACAGGTCGTCACGGGTCATGCCAGGCTTTCCTGGAAATGTGTGAGCTGTGTGAGCGATTTCAGGGGTTGCAGCCAATGGCGACGGGGGACGTACGGGGAATGCCAGCGGGGATGACAATAATGTCAGCATCCTTGAATGCGGCCTTTCCGCCGTCGTCCTTGGGCAGGTAGCCGGTCACCTTCTACGGGTAGATTAGACACTGCCATTCTGATACCTGGGTTAGGGACGAGCGACAGCTATTGCTTACAGCGTTGGAAGAGATGTGGGAGAGATCAGTGGCAACACCGGGAGTGTTGACGACATCGTAGAGAGCGAGCTCGTCAACGAGGGGGCTCAGCTTGAGGAGGAGGGACAGCGGCTGTTTGCCGCGAACATTAGCTCTCGTGACGTATTGGATTGTGTTGAAGGTATTTACGAACCTGGCCAATACCGCCAGAGGCTCCGGCAACAACTATTCAATCACCATGTCAGTGAACCCCGATAGTCGTGCAAAGAGCTGGCTCGTGAGGCTTCTTACCAGCTTTAACCATCTTGACTGTTTTTGTTGAGGTGGGGTAATTGAGCTTAAGATTACTATGGCGGGGTTCACGATCAGACACGTACGTAGCTAAGCAGGAAGATGTTTTCTGCTGAGAACGAGGTGAAAAGGATTCTAGAGATGTTGTGTTGGAAGAGAGGAGATGGCCAGGAAATCAATAATGAACAAACTAGGGGACGCCGACCAGGAGCTTACGAACCTTTTCTTGTCTTATACTTTGGAGAAAGCTTGGTTGGAAACAGAGGCAGATGGGAAAGTCAGTGCAGGTGGGGGGTCAGCGGGTTGCGGGTCGTGTCTCGGTGGTACCTGGGCACTAATAGTGCGGGGTTGCGAAATTTAGTCTAAATCGCCGTTCTCACCCCGCCAGCCGCCCAGAGGTCATCCAGGTTCTAACCAACCTTACTGGTAGTGCCCCATACATGTACCTATTCTACTGCCCCAGGGCAGAACCCAGGGACTCTTAGGGCGCCAAGCCCACGCAGAGAAACGCCCGCAGGATTCTACTACAGTAAGTACCTACAGTCTTCGGTGGGAGCCTGCCGGGGCGTGCTGCACCCCGTTGTCTCTCTAGGCCTAGTCGAGCAGCCCAAGTTGCTCCCACTAGCACGTTTGATCTGCCCTTGCTCGCATTGGCATCCCCGTTATTCCGGGTGGATAGTGCACTAGTTCAGGCCATTTTGGGGTGGACCAAACGAGCAGGTGGGCTGCTTGTGCTAAGCTGTAGCATCTTACGTGCCTGAGATCCTGCCTGACACCGGCTTACACTGGTTGATTCCATTCCATTTCTCTGTCAGAAGAGCTGCGGTACTTTCCTCCCTACGTTTTGCTGACTGTCCGAGTCCGGGGGTATGGAGGTACAGACATGTGACCGTGTTAGTGGCCCATTCAACCTCAGCTAGCTGCTCACGATGGATGGATGTGGACAAGCCTGCTGTGGAGTGAGCTGCGTAATGTAGTGTCTCGTAGTGTCTTCTAAAGCTTCTACTAATGTATTATTGACGAGATTGTTCAGGTCACCCAATCCCGCGTGTCTACCGAGATCACTCTCTAACTGGTTCTCTTATCATGCCGCGACTCGTGTATCGTTTCGGACCGGCTCGGATTGTTGGAGTAACTATAAAGACTTGTTTGCGCCGTCAAACAATTATACATTCCAAGACCCGTGTTATTTACGATGGTTGTAGCCGGCTAGGAGACGAACGCGTGTTATCCCGCACGAAAATCATTCATCCCGTCACGTCGGGACGGCTATCCTCACACAGCGCCGCCATTATCGGTCCGATGTCATTAAACTGATTGCTCGTTTCGAGGACGTGTTCGCAAGGCTCCAATCACGGATACAGGACATGGAGAGGGCAAATGGAGTTGATGAGCCTGATGGTTTGTAGTCTTGAATCTTTTTTTTGTGACTGTGACTACTAGGGTTGCACGAAAGCAGAAGCAAATGTGATGCCTATTCGCCGGTTGACTTAGCCTAGTCTAACCTCCAAATCCATGCTGTGCCGTGCCCTATACACCGAAATCCCTTTCGTTTCTCCCATAATCCTCATACCAGCTCGTTGCCTTACTCGGCGGCCTTCTTGGCCTTGACGCCACGGGGCTTGGTCTCGGGAGTGGGCTTGGTCTGCTTGTAGGAATGGCGGACGGCAGAGGCACGGGCGACGGCGGCCGCACGGAGGTCGGCGCGGTAGTTGTTCTTGGCAGCCTGGTTGGCAACGGCAACGTATGTTCTATATTGTAGAAAATCGTATCAACATGGTTTGTCCACCATATACAAAACGTGTTAGGGTGATCGGGGAGTACTGACGACCGTGCGGACTTGCCACCGCTGTAGGTGGTCTCGGTGGTGGACTTGGCGGGCTTGTTGGCAGCCTCGGTCTTCTTGCTCAGAACCTTGACGCCATTCTTGTCACCGGGAACAACACCAATGGCCTATATGAATTTTCGCAATGTGAGCCTCAAGTAAATTCGTCGTATCGCTTAAGTTGCGGTAGCTATTATGTTCGTACCTTGTCGTTGACGAAACCGGCCCACTGGTGGTTATCGTTAGCTGCTGCTGCCACCAAGTTAAAAAAAAAAAAAAGGGCCAGAAAGCTCACCTTGCGCGCATGCTTGTTGGTCAGGTTCAGGGTGTCACGGGAGAACTGAACACCACCAGAAGACTTGCGCTTGACGAGGAAGGAGTTGTTGTTGCCTGCAGAAAATCCGCAATAATTAATTTTGGCTCCCATACCAGCCCGCGAGATCGAGCGCAACGGGGGAGGAGAACTCACGAACAATCTCCCAGACCAAGTCGGCAGAAACCTGAGGGGAAGCCATTGTGATATGAATGGGGGGTTTGAGGCTTTTCGGAGGGGGAATTGTCGACGGAATTGCGCAGTTCTGCTTGTTGCTGTTGCTTCTGATTTCTCGTCTTTGCCTACCCAGACCCGAGATGGTGCGAAAGTCGCTTAATTCGCCTAATCCGTGTTAGCGGCATCTTTAATTGCAAAAACGCGCGACACGCAATAAGGCGCTTTGTGCACGAGCCAACATTGAACCTTAGAAGTTGACCCCTGCATTCGGGCTGCGTAAAGGTACGTACCTCTTAAATAGGTTTTACCGTCCTAAACCATAATGGAGATTTCACCTCCTCGGCAGAACCCCTATTTACCCCTATTACCCCTACCTAGTATTACCTATTTTAATATTCGTTACAATGTCATTGACGCCTCGCGATGATTTTCATGTCAAGCCATCCAAATACGCGACGCGTCCTGGCGATACAAAAATAGTGCCATTTACTGCGCTTGGTGCAGCCCTGCGGCCAAGTTGAGCGAACAATCAGACTGCTACAACTTGGAATTGCTCTGTCACGGCCTGTGGCGAAATTTTATGATTTAGGCGTTGCAAGTTGAGAAGGCACACCACGCAGTCATTAGAAGACGAGAACGCCGTTAAGACGGACCTGACCAAATCGCTGAAGGAGGGCGACCAGATCCTTCCAGCGGACGAGTGCGCGCGTCGCGCGATCGCGTCCCTCGAGAGCGGCGACGAGCTGGTCCCGACGAGCACTATCATGAGGCTCGAGTGGCATATTGAAGAAGGAGTCGTAGTCTTAGCAGGAGGACTTCGCCGCTCTCTTGCATTTTAATGGATCTAGTAGCAATGCCGATAGTTATTAAGAATAGAAGTTTCTGGTTAACTCATGAAATGACTATCGAGCGTAATGTGGTGTTATGATGAATCGATAAATACAAAGTATCTTAGGGATTGGTTTTATTGTTATGATTGATGATACAACGATCCTTGTAGACTGGTTTCAATTCAACGATTGCCACTAAGATATCATAAGGAGATCCCCAGTCATCGATATGCTATTTAGAACTCGTGGATAGCTGTAAGAAACCATTGCTGTTTTAGAGGGTACGCTAGGATGATTCTTGACCAAGCGGATTGATGAGTGTACTCTTTTACTGAGAGAGTCTGGCGTCTAACACGCCTTGTACGTGCTAGCGTGCTTGAGTTGGATTTTGTATAGCGATTTCTAGGCACTGTTGGTGATGTAAACAAGGTGACGAATACTAATCGGTCATCATATTCCATGGTGATAAAGCTGTGATTCGACTTGTCTATGTTTGCTTTCG